>SZWC01000215.1:387317-397410 GCA_023375785.1 Penium margaritaceum | reverse complement strand
TGAGCGTGGCTGACTTGTGTTATGATCAATAGAATTATAAGTCACTTAGTTACATTTGTGGTCATGGTCAGTGTCACATGCCAACTTTGTCAAGGCATTGCGCACAATAACGACACCAAGCCACCAGTATTCTACCTTGTTTATACCTATAAGGTCATGTCGAGTATATCTGCACTGTGATTAGACACTCTGACTGTGGCTGACTCGTGTTATGATTCATAACCGTTTTAGGTACTTGGTAAACTTTGTGGTCATGGTCTGTGGTACATGCTAGCTTTGTCAAGGCATTGCGCACAATAGCCATGCCAATACACCAGTTTTTTACCTTGTTTATACTTGTAAGGTCATGCCTAGTACATCGGAAATGTGATTGGGTACTCTGACTGTGACTGACTCGTGTTACGATTCATAGAAGTTAAAGTCACTTGGTAAACTTTGTGGTCATGGTCATTGGCACATGCCAGCCTGGCAAAGGCATTGCGCACAATAGCCACACCGAGCCACTAGTATTCTACCTTGTTTGCACCTGCAAGATCATGCCTAGTACATCTATACTGTGATTGGACACTCCGACCGTGGCTGACTCGTGTTATGATCAATAGAAGTAAAAGTCACTTGGATACATTTGTGGTCATGGTATGTGGCACATGCCAACTTTGTCAAGGAATTGCACAAAATAACCACACCGAGCCACCAGTATTCTACCTTGTTTATACCTGTAAGGGCATGCCCAATATATTTGCAGTGTGATTGGACACACTGACTGTGGCTGACCCGTGTTATGATTAATAGCCGTTTAAGGTACTTGGTAAACTTTGTAGTCATGGTCAGTGGCACATGCCAACTTTGTCAAGGCATTGCGCACAATAGCTGTGCCAAGCCACCAGTCTTTTTCCTTGTTTATACTTGTAAGTTCATACCTAGTACATCTGAACTGTGATTGGGCACTCTGACTGTGGCTGACTCGTGTTACGATTCGTACAAGTTAAAGTCACTTGGTCAACTTTGTGGTCGTGGTCAGTGGCACATGCCAACTTTGTCAAGGCATTGCGCGCAATAGCCATACCAAGACACCAGTTTTTAACCCTGTTTATACCTGCAATGTCATGCATATTAGATGTGCACTGTGATTGGGTACTCTGACTGTGGCTGACTCGTGTTATGATTCGTATAAGTTAAAGTCACTTGGTAAACTTTGTGGTCATGGTCAGTGGCACATGCCAACTTTGTCGAGGCATTGCGCACAATAGTCACAGCAAGCCACCATTATTCTACCTTGTTTGCACCTGCAAGGTCATGCCTAGTACATATGCACTATGATTGGACACTCTGACCGAGGCTGACTCGTGTTATGATCAATAGAAGTAAAAGTCACTTGGATACATTTGTGGCCATAGGCAGTAGCACATGCCAACTTTGTCAATGCATTGCGCACAATAGCCACACCGAGCCACCAGTACTCTACCTTGTTCATACCTGCGAGGTCATGCGCAGTATATCTGCACTATGATTGGACACTCTGATTGTGGCTGGCTCGTGTTATGATTCATAGTCGTTTAAGGTACCTGGTAAACTTTGTGGTCATGGTCAGTGACACATGCCAACTTTGTCAAGGCATTGCGCAGAATAGCCATGCCAAGCCACTGGGTTATTAACTTGTTTATACCTGCAAGGTCATGCATATTAGATGTGCACTGTAATTGGGCACTCTGACCGTGGTTGACTCGTATTACGATTCGTAGAAGTTAAAGTCACTTGGTAAACATTATGGTCATGGTCAGTGGCACATGCCAACTTCGTCAAGGCATTGCGCATAATAGCCACACCGAGCCACCAGTAGTCTACCTTGTTTGCACCTGCAAGGTCATGCCTAGTACATCTGCACTGTGATTGGACACTCTGACCGTGGCTGACTCGTGTTATGATGAATAGAAGTACAAGTCACTTGGATACATTTGTGGTCATGGTCAGTGGCACATGCCAAATTTGTCAAGGCATTGCACACAATAGCCACACCAAGCCACCAGAATTCTACCTTGTTGTTTACATTAAATATGCCGTGCACGCAAATATTCCGCGAGGGAGACCGAGTCATGGACTTCCGCGATGGAGTTGAGGCGAGTGGGGGGTGGTCTTTGGGCAAAGGGAGAGAACCACAGTTGATCCTCATGATGGAGGGGCGGAATGGGCATCTTTCTGGGCTTGTGTTGGGCTGTTTATGGGTGTGGGAAGGCTGGAATTGTGCCTGGAAGTAGACCCGCGGAATTGGCTGGTCAGTAACAATGGCTTCATATTACGGGTTCCGCGGAAGTGGCAATACAGGGGCAGGGGATGTGTCTGCGGATTGGGCATGTTTGGGAGGTGAATTTGGGTGACTTTGGGATCCGCGGAAAGCCTCAAAACATGGTGCAAGGTTCAGCCGGGGATCTGGGTTGTTTGGGATGCTACCGGAGCAAGTTTTGGGTGCGCGGAGTACGTGAGAAAGTGCCACGATGGTCAAGAGCGGAATGTGCATGTTTGGGAGGGTGTTTTGGCTAAGGTGAGGCAGAAGTGCCGCGGAATGGTGTTGGGTGCCTAGCCCGCGGAATTGCCTTGCCAGGAACAAGAAAGGGGCGAGTTCCAAGACTGCAGAAGAGGCTGAAAGTTGCCATAGTGTTGACCCGCGGATTTGCCACATTTATGATGATATTGTAGTCACTTGTTTGGACAAGAGGGATGCGGAAAGAGGTCTCCATCTGTATCCGCGGATTTGGTGTTTAGAGGAGAGGCGTGTGAGGGCGGAACAAGAGGCACAAGTGGTGCGGACAAAGGAAAGGGTCACAAAAGGTGCGGAAGTGTTGTACAAGACGCGGGAAGACAACCGGACCAAGAATGGCGGGAACCACAAGGCGCGAAGACCAATAAGAGGTGGAAGGCGACGCGACGAGCAAGGAGGAAGCAATGGTGGAACTTGTTTCGCGGATGGGAATAAAGTAGTGGTGGTAGTGGGTGTGAATGCAAAGGGGGCCATGACGCGGCGGGGAAGGGTGTAGCGGACTATATAATGGGCTTAGTTCCACCAGTTTGGGTTGGGATTCCGACTTGTGGACTTGTGTTCAGTTGACTTGAGCTAATCAAGCTAATTGCCTCACTACCTTGCCTCACTCTCTCCTTCATCTGAGCACTCTGTCACCATGGATTCCGCAAGTGAAGCTGAGGACTCTGAAGATGAAAAAAGGTGTTCTGTGGAACCACTCATAAGACTGGCCTGACACAAGTGAAGAGCGCGGAAGAGTGCCCAAGTGACCACGAAAGTGGAGGGGTGACCCTTGGACAACTCTCAAGAAAGCGGAAGGAAGGGCATTGGGCCTCCGCCGCGTGAATTATGTGTCTCTGTCTTGGTTCCGCGGATTTGCCATGTTCTATGCTTTAGCGGAGTGATGGAATCCGCAATAAGGGTATTGCCAAAGTGACTACGGGGTGGGACTGCGGAATGGGCCTGCTTTAGGGGTGCAGAGGATGCCGAATCCGCAGAAAAGGGGCTACAAAATCGGGCCATGTGTGTATCCGTGGAATTGCCATGTTGGACACACTAGGGGGAAGCCAAATCCGTGAAAAAGGGGCTGCAAAAGTGGGCCATGTGTGTACCTGCGGAATTGCCATGTAAGGGACACTAGGGGGGAGCCAGATCCGCGGAATATGGGTGTTCCGGGAGGGGGTGATGGAGTTCCGCGGAATTGCCATGTGAGAAGGGTGATGTGAAGGGAGGAAAGACCACTTGTGAGTGATCAATTGTGACATTGAGTCATGGTGAATGTGGAATGACGTCTCATGGAGTGCGGAAGGAGGCGATGTGCGGAGGACAACATGGAAGGCGCGGAAGTGAAGTGACATTGCGGAACAATGACGAGCGCGGCAAAAATGGGGTAATACTGTTTATGGTGCGGTGAGCGTGGACAGTTCCTTGCTCTTCGACAAGCGGAACTACACTGCAGGCCTTCGGAAGATCAATCTGATGGGGCTCCATGGTGAAGAGTACCGGAAGTGCAGCAGAGTACAAGGTGCAGAGCTGATTCCTTGGTGCATAGGGTTCCATTGCGGCAGAGAGGCCGAATGGAGCGGAGTTGCATGGCAAGCAGAGCAATAAATACAGAGCTGGTCACTTGGCTGAACCTTCATTTGCACAGGACAACCTGAGTGTCTGATGAGGAGACCTAGAAGCAAGTCATCCCGCAGCGTGTTTCTCATTTGGTTGTTATCACCTCCATGTTGCATATGTATTTGCGGAAATATGTACATAGGTGAAACTGTGCGTTGGATGTGCGTGTACCGCAGAATAGTTGCGAGGCGACGCACGAGACCCGCACACTAGTAGGAACTTCTTTCCGCGGCTCAAGTGTCACATGGAATGAGCAACAGTGCTTGTGAGATATGGGATGTAGGAACCATTGTGCGTTGGATGTGCGTGTACCGCGGAATAGCCGCGAGGTGATGCACAAGACCCGCACAATGAGGGATGCATTCCTTTCCGCGTGACTGCTGCCACAATATTAGAACAACAAATGGCCACGCATGAAGCAAGAAGAAGCTCAGAGACCTCGCTTGAGAAAAGGAGGGAGGGGCAATACCGTTTACATGAAATCTGCCGCGCACGCAAATATTCCGCGAGGGAGACCGAGTCATGGACTTCTGCGATGGAGTTGAGGCGAGTGGGGGGTGGTCTTTGGGCAAAGGGAGAGAACCACAGTTGATCCTCATGGTGGAGGGGCGGAATGGGCATCTTTTTGGGCTTGTGTTGGGCTGTTTATGGGTGTGGGGAAGGCTGGAATTGTGGCTGGTGGTAGAACCGCGGAATTGGGTGGTCAGTAACAATGGCTTCATATCAGGGGTTCCGCGGAAGTGGTAAAACAGGGGCAGGGGGTGTGTCTGCGGATTGGGCATGTTTGGGAGGTGAATTTGGGTGACTTTGGGATCCGCGGAAAGCCTCCAAACATTGTGCAAGGTTCAGCCGCGGAGTTGGGTTGTTTGGGATGCTACCGGAGCAAGTTTTGGGTACGCGGAGGGCGTGAGAAAGTGCCATGATGGTCAGGAGCAGAATGGGCATGTTTGGGAGGGTATTTTGTGGCTAAGGTGAGGCAGAAGTGCCGCGGAATGGTGCTGGGTGCCTAACCCGCGGAATTGCCTTGCCAATAACAAGAAAGGGATGAGTTCCAAGACTGTAGCAGAGGCTGAAAGTTGCCATAGTGTTGACCCGCGGATTTGCCACATTTCTGATGATGTTGTAGTCACTTGTGTTGACAATAGGGGTGCGGAAAGAGGTCTCCATGTGTATCCGCGGATTTGGTGTTTAGATGAGAGGCGTGTGAGGGCGGAACAAGAGGCACAAGTGGTGCGGACAAAGGAAAGGGTCACACAAGGTGCGGAAGTGTTGTACAAGACGCGGGAAGACAACCGGACCAAGAATGGCGGGAGCCACAAAGCGGGAAGAACAAGAAAAGGTGGGAGGCGGCGCGACGAGCAAGGATGAAGCAATGGTGGAACTTGTTTCGCGGATGGGAATAAAGTAGTGGTGGCAGTGGGTGTTAATGCAAGGGGGCCGCGACGTGGCGGGGAATGGTGTAGCGGACTATATAATGGGCTTAGTTCCACCAGTTTGGGTTGGGATTCGGACTTGTGGACTTGTGTTCAGTTGACATGAGTTAATCAAGCTAATTGCCTCACAACCTTGCCTCACTCTCTCCTTCAGCTGAGCACTCTGTCACCATGGATTCCGCAAGTGAAGCTGAGGACTCTGAAGATGACAAAAGGTGTTCCGTGGAACCACTCATAAGACTGGCCTGACACAAGTGAAGAGCGCGGAAGAGTGCCCAAGTGACCGCGGAAGTGGATGGGTGGCCCTTGGACAACTCTCAAGAAAGCGGAAGGAAGGGCATTGGGCCTCCGCCGCGTGAATTATGTGTCTCTGTCTTGGTTCCGCGGATTTGCCATGTTCTATGCTTTAGCGGAGTGATGGAATCCGCAATAAGGGTGTTGCCAAAGTGACTACGGGGTGGGACTGCAGACTGGGCCTGTTTTAGGGGTGCAGAGGATGCCGAATCCGCAGAAAAGGGGCTGCAAAAGTGGGCCATGTGTGTATCCGTGGAGTTGCCATGTTGGAGAAACTAGGGGGAAGCCAAATCCGCGGAAAAGGGGCTGCAAAGGTGGGCCATGTGTGTACCTGTGGAATTGCCATGTAAGGGACACCAGGGGGGAGCCAGATCCGCAGAAGAGGGGTGTTCCGGGAGGGAGTGATGGAGTTCTGCGAAATTGCCATGTGAGAGGGGTGATGTGAAGGGAGGAAATACCACTTGTGAGTGATAAATTGTGACATTGTGTCATGATGAATGTGGAATGAAGTCTCATGGTATGCGGAAGGAGGAGATGTGCGGAAGACAACACGGAAGGCGCGGAAGTGACGTGACATCGCGGCACAACGACAAGCGCGGCAAAAAATGGGGTAAAACTTGTTCATACCTGTAAGGTCATGCCCAGTATATCTTCACAGTGATTGGACATGTCGGAAATAGGTGAGAACCAGCCTCACCTCTCCTGTCCTTCGGAGAAATCAGAGTCTCATAAGTAAAGGTTTGAGACCCCGTCCGAACCAACTTGACCGAACGGCACTTTCACCCGACCGTTCTGCCAACGGGTCAAGTGATCCCCTTATAAAGTGACATCTGTCACCCATGTCCGGCTGGTAGAAATAAAGCCGTTGTACATGCCTTTGTCCTATCCTGTTGTTATATACCAAGGATGTTCATTCCATCGAGTTAACGAGAACAGTTCTCCTCATCCTGTTCCCCTTTGGTTCCGCGGCTTCGCTGTCGTGTCTTCGCTCTGCTCGTCCCTCGTACTTTCCATCTTCGCCAACTCTCAACGCTTCGCTCCGTCACTCTCGCTCCTTTGCTCAGCTGTCATACTCCACCAACCATCACTCACCTCGCCAGCATTCTCTCTCACATCAACTTGTCCACCTTGGTTGCCTTGCGTCTCAGCCTCTATCAACTCCCGCGACTAACTCCTCGGACCGATCTCGCCTACGTCACTCTGTTGATGTACGCTTGCATGTCCTGATGCTTCTACTTGATTCTGTTGCCACCGTTCTCATGTATGCATTCTTCTGACATGGTATCGAAGCTTCACGCAACATCACCTGGAGTCCCGTGACCACGTCATCTCTCTGCCGCCATCCTTGCTTCACTACTTTGACTCGCATTCTCCTGCCGTCGCTACCGCCATTCTGCGCCTCGCCGCTTTGCCAGCAGCTGACAACAGCAGTTCTGCCTGATGAGTTCTCCACGTTGAAGAAACGCCCCACCGTCCTAATAAGGCCATGCACCCATTTCCGCGCCCGTGACTAGGAACCGGTGACGTGTCGCCTACATCAGCCGCAAGTGACTCTCGAGCCGCACCCTACCGTCAACTACCAAGAAGCTTCCTGCCGCCCATCACCCACAGTCTCTCATCATAACCGCCTCCGCCAGCATCCCCTCCTCCTTCATCTCGTTCCATGAGTTCCATCTACTACTTCTTCGCCACCATCCCCAGTCCGCCCGCGTCCATCATCTCGAGTCGCCTTCTCGCATCACCTTCTTGCCTCGTCAGCAGCTGCAGCCAAAACTGCCGCCGTCAGGATATCGGACAACACCAGTCTTCTTGCTCCCATTTCCGAGCCAACTGGGGAACAAGCCGCCACTCTCCTGACATCAGCGGTCTAGTATACCTGCCCGCTGTCTGACTCCCTCTGTCGCAGCCAACTTCTTGTAGCTGACAGGATATCGGACACCACCAGTCTTCCTGCTCCCACTCCCGAGCCAACTGGGGAACAAACCGTCACTCTCCTGAATGCAAAAGAAGTAGCTGTGTCGCTCTGCCCACCTGCCGCACCGCGTCTCATCTCGGCTCTCTCCGCTCGCGTCGCTCCCTGCCTCCCGTCTTCTCCATCAACGTCAGCCTTTGGCCTTCATCTTCGCTTGCCTCCGTCATTCCTCCTCCTCCTCCTCGCTCCAGTTTCTTCTACTTCATCAGCTGCTCGTTCCTGCCTCATCCAGTTTTTCCGCGACGACCTGCACCCACGCCGAAACATCCTTCAGCGCACGTGGCTCGCCCCTGCGCCCTCTTCGCCATCATCAGCCTTCATTCAGCACTCATCAGCACCTGTGAACGGCACTATGATCTGCACGAGCTAGCTTCTCGCTTCCACAGCAGCCTGCACCCACGCCTGAAGCAGATTCCCCGCGGCGCGTTGGCACCTGCCTTCCCCTTGCCGCATCTTACTTCACTATTTCAACTCGCACACGAGGTATCGCCCCTGCGCCCACTCCATCATCATCCACCGTTCCTCCATCGTCATCTGCTCCCACCCCAGTCGGCACAAGGATCCGCCCGGTCGCATCGCCCATTCCGCGATGACCCGCGCCCACGCCGAAAATATCCGCAGCGCACAAGGTTCCATCCCAGCACCCACTCTGCCATCAGCCGCCTCAACTCCTCACTCGCATCGTCTGCTCTGAATAAAGAGTGGAAATATCACCCCTCAAACAATCAAAACTATGTTTGCACCAGGAGAACCCACAAACCATGCTACATGGTGGCCCATAATAGTTCTCGCACAACGCCTTCCACTCCTCTACTTCAATGATGATGACACCACCAACTTTGGAGTCTGGCACGACGCTCTTGGTTATACAACCTCCAACATCGTTCTACGAGGATTCTCTTATATTGCCCTCATGAGCGACGAACGAGAATATCCACGACAAGATAGCCCCTTCATGCACCATCCAGATCAAACATACTGGGGAGATTACTTCTACGTCACGCACCAGGTCCGGGCCCTCCTCTGCGTCATCACAGACGAGAGCTTGCACTGCATTATCCAATCGCACAAATACTCCATCAGAAGAATCATTCGCGACATTGGATTTCAATGCTCAAAGGGGAGGCCAAGACCACTCAACGATCATACAATACCGGTCACTCGGCCAATAGGACTGGTGCCATCCGAGATCCCAGCATCTGCTCCCAGACCTCATCGACTCCCAAGACCTCCTCCTCCGAGAAGAAGACCGGAGGTCCCTCCAGTCGTCTCCTCGGAAGATGAGGATCAAAGCGATTGAAATATCCTGATGAGTCTGGTTCAGGCGGTATGTCGGAAATATCTGAGAACCAGCCTCACCTCTCCTATCCCTCGGAGAAATCCGAGTCTCAGAAGTAAAGGTTCGAGACCCCATCCGAACCAACTTGACCGAACGGCTCTTTCACCCGACCGTTCTGCCAACGGGTCAAGTGATCCCCTAATAAAGTGACATCTGTCACCCACATCCGGCTAGTGGAAATAAAGTTGTTGTACATGCCTTTGACCTGTCCTGTCGTTATATACCGAGGATGTTCATTCCCTTGAGTTAACCAGAACATTTCTCCTCATCCTGTTCCCCTTTGGATCCGCGGCTTCCCCGCCGTGTCTTCGTTTTGCTCGTCCCTCGCACTTTCTGTCTTTGCCAACTCTCAACGCTTTGCTCTGTCACTCTCGCTCCTTCGCTCAGCTCTGATACTCCGCCAACCATCACTCACCTCGCCAGCACTCTCTCTCACGTCAACTTGTCCACCTTGGTTGCCTCGCGTCTCAGCCTCTATCAGCTACCGCGACTAACTTCTTGGACCGCTCTCGCCTACGTCACTCTGCTCACGTACGCTTGCATGTCCTGATCCTTCTGCTTGCTTCTGCTACCGCCGTTCTCGTATCTGCATTCTTCTGACAGGACACTCTGACCGTGGCTGACTTGTGTTATAATTCATAGCCGTTTAAGGTACTTGGTAAACTGTGTGGTCATGGTTTGTGGTACATGCCAACTTTGTCAAGGCATTGAGCATAATAGCCATGCCAAGCCACCGGTTTTTTACCTTGATTATACCTGTAAGGTCATGCCTAGTGCATCTGAACTGTGATTGGGCAATCTAACTGTGGCTGACTCGTGTTACGATCAATATAAATTAAAGTCATTTGGTAAACTTTGTGGTCATGGTCAGTGGCACATGCCAACTTGGTCAAGGCATTGCGCACAATAGCCACACC
>SZWC01000215.1:375560-387263 GCA_023375785.1 Penium margaritaceum | reverse complement strand
ACTTGGTAAACTTTGTGGTCATGGTCAGTGGCACATGCCAACTTGGTCAAGGCATTGCGCACAATAGCCACACCGAGCCACCAGTATTCTACCTTGTTTGCACCTGCAAGATCATGCCTAGTACATCTGCACTGTGATTGGACACTCTGATCGTGGCTGACTCGTGTTATGATCAATAGAAGTAAAAGTCACTTGGATACATTTGTGGTCATGGTCAAAGGCACATGCCAACTTTGTCAAGGAATAGCACAAAATAACCACACCGAGCCACCAGTAATCTACCTTCTTTATACCTGTAAGGTCATGCCCAGTATATCTGTACTGTGATTGGGCATACTGACTGTGGCTGACCCGTGTTATGATTCATAGCCGTTTAAGGTACTTGGTAAACTTTGTGGTCATGGTCAGTGGCACACACCAACTTTGTCAAGGCATTGCGCACAATAGCCGTGCCAGGCCACCGGTTTTTTACCTTGTTTATACCTGCAAGCTCATGCCTAGTAAATCTTAACTGTGATTGGGCACTGTGACTGTGGCTGACCCGTGTTACGATTCGTACAAGTTAAAGTCACTTGGTAAACTTTGCGGTCATGGTCAGTGGCACATGCCAACATTGTCAAGGCATTGCGCACAATAGCCGTGCCAAGACACCGGTTTTTTACCCTGTTTATACCTGCAAGGTCATGCATAATATATGTGCACTGTGATTGGGTACTCTGACTGTGGCTCACTCGTGTTATGATTCGTAGAAGTTAAAGTCACTTGGTAAACTTTGTGGTCATGGTCAGCCGCACATGCCAACTTTGTCAAGGCATTGCGCACAATAGCCACACCAAGCCACCAGTACTCTACCTTGCTCATACCTGCGAGGTCATGCACAGTATATATGCACTATGATTGGACACTAAGACTGTGGCTGACTCGTGTTATGATTCACAGCCGTTGAAGGTACTTGGTAAACTTTGTGGTCATGGTCAATGGCACATACCAACTTTGTCAAGGCATTGCGCACAATAGCCATGCCAAGCCACTGGTTTTTCAACTTGTTTATACCTGCAAGGTCATGCATATTAGATGTGCACTGTGATTGGGTACTCTGACCGTGGCTGACTCGTATAACGACTCGTAGAAGTTAAAGTCACTTGGTAAACTTTGTGGTCATGGTCAGTGGAACATGCCAAATTCGTCAAGGCATTGCGCACAATGGCCACACAGAGCCACCAGTATTCTACCTTGTTTGCACCTACGAGGTGATGCCTACTCCATCTGCACTGTGATTGGACACTCTGACCGTGGCTGACTCGTGTTACGATCAATAGAAGTAAAAGTCACTTGGATACATTTGTGGTCATGGTCAGTGGCACATGCTAAATTTGTCAAGGCATTGCACACAATAGCCACACCAAGCCACCGGAATTCTACCTTGTTCATACGTGTAAGGTCATGCCCAGTATATCTGCACTTTGATTGGACTCTCTGACCGTGGCTGACTTGTGTTATAATTCATAGCTGTTTAAGGTTCTTGGTAAACTTTGTGGTCATGGTTTGTGGTACATGCCAACTTTCTCAAGGCATTGCGCATAATAGTAATGCCAAGCCACCGGGTTTTTACCTTGTTTATACCTGTAAGGTCACGCCTAGTACATCTGTACTCTGATTGGGCACTCTGACTGTGGCTGACTCGTGTTACGATCCATATAACTTAAAGGCACTTGGTAAACTTTGTGGTCATGGTCAATGGCCCATGCCAACTTGGTCAAGGCATTGCGCACAATAGCCACATTGAGCCACCAGTAGTCTACCTTGTTTGCACCTGCAAGATCATGCCTAATACATCTGCACTATGATTAGACACTCTGGCCGTGGCTGACTTGTGTTATGATCAATAGAAGTAAAAGTCACTTGGATTCATTTGTGGTCATGGTCAGTGGCACATGCCAACTTTGTCAAGGAATTGCACAAAAGAACCACACCAAGCCACAAGTATTCTACCTTGTTGATACCTGTAAGGTCATGCCCAGTATATCTGTACTGTGATTGGACACTCTGACTGTGGCTGACCCGTGTTATGATTCATAGCCGTTTAAGGTACTTGGTAAACTTTGTGGTCATGGTCAGTGGCACACGCCAACTTTGTCAAGGCATTGCGCACAATGGCCGTACCAAGCCACCGGTTTTTAACCTTGTTTATACCTGCAAGCTCATGCCTAGTACATATGAACTGTGATTGGGCACTCTGACTGTGGCTGACTCGTGTTATGATTCGTACAAGTTAAGGTCACTTGGTAAGCTTTGTGGTCATGTTCAGTGGCACATGCCAACTTTGTCAAGGCATTGCGCACAATAGCCGTGCCAAGACACCGGTTTTAACCCTGTTTATACCCACAAGGTCATGCATATTAGATGTGCACTGTGATTGGGTACTTTGACTGTGGCTGACTCGTGTTATGGTTCGTAGAAGTTAAAGTCACTTGGTAAACTTTGTGGTCATGGTCAGTGGCACATGCCAACTTTGTCAAGGCATTGCGCACAATAGCCACACCAAGCCACCGGTATTTTACCTTGTTTGTACCTGCAAGATCATGCCTAGTATATCTGCACAGTGATTGGACAATCTGACCGTGGCTGACTCGTGTTATGATCAATAGAAGTTAAAGTCACATGGTAAACTTTGTGGTCATGGTCAGTGGCACATGCCAACTTCGTCAAGGCATTGCGCACAATAGCCACACCGAGCCACCAGTATTCTACCTTGTTTGCACCTGCAAGGTCATGCCTAGTACATATGCAGAGTGATTGGACACTCTGACCGTGGCTGTCTCGTGTTATGATCAATAGAAGTAAAAGTCACTTGGATATATTTGTGGTCATGGTCAGTGGCACATGCCAAATTTGTCAAGGCATTGCACACAATAGCCACACCAAGCCGCCAGAATTCTACCTTGTTCATACCTGTAAGGTCATGCCCAGTATATTTGCACTGTGATTGGACACTCTGACCGTGGATGACCTGTGTTATAATCCATAGCCGTTTAAGGTACTTGGTAAACGTTGTGGTCATGGTCAGTGGCACATGCCAACTTTGTCAAGGCATTGCGCACAATAGCCGTGCCAAGCCATGGGTTATTTACCTTGTTTATACATGCAAGGTCATGCCTGGTACATGTGAACTTTGATTGGACACTCTGACTGTGGATGACTCCTGTTACAATTCCTAGAAGTCAAAGTTGTCAGAAATGTGACTCCGACAAGGTTCTCTTCACCCCTCGGATAATCCGAGCTCTCGATTGTGGTTCAGGTCCAGCAGCGAACCTCCCTCGGCAACGGCTGGTCGGTCATGACCGTTCCACCAGAGTCCAGCTGCCCCTAATAAGCGACCACGTCGCCACGTGTCCGGCTAGCGGAAAGAAGCCGTTAATACTTGGTTTGTCCTGTTTTGCTGTATATATAGAGGATGTTCATTCCCTCCCTAATTTAACCAGAACAGTTCTGCTCATCCTGTTCCCTTTTGGTTTCGCGGTTTTGCGCCGTGTCTTCACTCTGCTCGCTCCCCGAACTTCCTGTCTTTGCAAGTCATATCAACTCTTCGCTTTGTCACTCTCGTTCCTGCGCTCAGCTCTCTTCCTCCGCCAGCCATCACTCATCTTGCTCGCACTCTCTCCTACATCAGCTTGTGCGCCTCGACTACCCCGTGTCTCAGCCTCTATCAGCCCCCGCGACTAACTCCTCGGATCGCTGTCGCTTACGTCACTCTGCTCACGCACGCTTGCGTGTTCCGACACTTATGCTTGCTTCCGCTGCTGCTGTTCTCATGCCTGCATTCTTCTGACATGGTATCAGAACATCAGGAAACATCACCGGGTGCCTTGGAACTGCGTCATCACTCTGCCGCCATCTTTTCTCCAACGCTTCTTCTCACATCCATCTATCGCCGCTGCCGTCACCACGCGCCTCTCTGCTTTGTCCGCAAGTGATATCAGCAGCCCCGCCTGATGAGTTCTCCACGCTGAAGAAACGCCTTGTCATCCCAAGGAAGCCCTGCGCCCATTTCCGTGCCCGTGGCCAACTACCGGTGACTTGTCGCCCACATGAGCTGCAAGCAACTCTCAAGCCGCCATCTGCCATCAACTACCAAGAAGCTTCCTGCCGCCCGCCATCTGCTGCCCCTCATCACATCTGCCTCTGCACGCATCTCCTCCTCTTTCATCCTATCTTATCAGCCCCATATGCCCCTCCTCGCCATCATCAGCCCGGCCGCGTCCATCATCTCGAACCGCTCTCTCGCATCGCCTTCTTTTCGCCTCATCAACTTCATCCGCTCCTTCCTCGCCGTCATCCTCAGCCTGCCCACGTCCATCATCTCGAGCCGCCCTCTCGCATCGCCGCCTCGTCCCGTCAACAGCTGCGGCCAAAACTGCCGCCGTCATGATATCGGACACCACCAGTCTTCCTGCTCCCACTAACGAGCCAACTGGGGAACAAGCCGTCACACTCCTGACATCAGCCGTCCATTGGACCTGCCCGCTGCGTGACTCCCTCTGCCGCAACCAACCTCTTACAGCAGACAGGATATCGGACACCACCAGTCTTCCAGCTCCCATTTTCGAGCCAACTGGGGAACAAGCTGTCACTCTCCTGAAGGCAGAAGAATTGGTTGTGTCTCTCTACCTCTCTGTCGCGTCGCCTCTCATCACGCCGTCCCTCCAATCGCATCGCTCCCAACTTGAGCATCGTCGACAGTCTTCTGCTTTCACTCCTCGTGTCAGCCTCATCTGCTGCCATCAATCCCTCCTCCTCCTCCTCGCTTCAGTTCCATCAGTCGCCCGTTCCTGCCTCATCTCTGCCTCTCCATCATNACAGGATATCGGACACCACCAGTCTTCCTGCTCCCCTTTCCGAGCCAACTGGGGAACAAGCTGTCACTCTCCTGAAGGCAGAAGAATTGGTTGTGTCTCTCTACCTCTCTGTCGCGTCGCCTCTCATCACGCCGTCCCTCCAATCGCATCGCTCCCAACTTGAGCATCGTCGACAGTCTTCTGCTTTCACTCCTCGTGTCAGCCTCATCTGCTGCCATCAATCCCTCCTCCTCCTCCTCGCTTCAGTTCCATCAGTCGCCCGTTCCTGCCTCATCTCTGCCTCTCCATCATCAGCATTATCCGCGCGGCCTTCCATCCATCATCGGCATCAGCATCGCTTTATCGCGCACTTGGTTCCGCCCCTGCGCCCACTCATCAATCAATCAATTCCTCTGCTTCCCGAAATCGCCTTCAGCTCGGCACAAGGATCCGCCTGGTCGCTCATTCCGCGACGACCTCCGCCCATGCCGAATACATCCTTCAGCGCATGTCGTTCACCCCTGTGCCCACTCAGCCATCTGTCATCTCCGCGCACGAGGTTCCACCCTTGCGCCCACTCATCAATCAATCGCTTTGTCATTTTTCTGCATTGCTTATCCACCATCAACAATTCTTCTCCGCTCAGCACACGGATTCGCCCGGTCGCATCGCTCATTCCGCGACGACCTGCGCCCACGCCGAATACATCCACAGTGCATGCGGTTCGCCCCTGCGCCTATTCAGTCATCATCATCAGCTTTCGCTTCAGCAATCATCATCAGCAGCTGTAGCCAGCACAAGGATCTGCACGAGCCAGCTGCCCGCTTTGCAGCAGCCTGCACCCACGCGGGCAGAAGATTTATCGCGGCGCATTGGCACCTGCCTTCCCCTTGTCGCATCCTATTCCCCCATTTCAAGGGCGCACGTGGTTTTGCACCTGCGCCCACTCCATCATCAATCTCTTGCAACCATCCCTCGCTTTCAGTCATCAGCTCGGCACGCGGATCCGCCCAGTTGGATCACCAGCGTTGCTATGACATGCGCCCACACCGAACATCAATCTTAGCGCACGAAATTCCACCCTGTGCCCAGCACTTCTCATCAATCGAGTGCACCTGGACAGCGGTCGAACCTGCTCAAATCCCGCTGGTAAACAGACACCAGCAACTGCCACACACTCTCAACGACCTACCATCATGGCAGTACAAGCCCTCGACTGGACACACATTCCAGTTCTTGATCAGTTGGGAGAAAACATCCACGACATGTATGGTGGCATACAAGTCAAGACAAAACACTCTTTTCTCCGTGGATATCAGATCTCCCTCTTTTTGGAATGAGTGTATGACAATCCCAGATGTCCCCCAAGGGCATACACAACTACCCTACAGGACATAAAAGGTGCCTACGAGATACCACCCATACTGTTTACCACAGAATCATTGATGAGGTGCCACCCGTTGCTACAATGTGGCACACTCTTGTGGAAGCAGCGTGGAATCCCAATCTCTGCAACGTGATCATCCTCTCTCTCTGTCAAGTGGTTAATCCCCTCATCAGACAACGACACCTGGACACTGAGGCCCTGTAGGGGCTCAGATCTTCTTCCCTTCTCGGACTCAGGGGGGCTGTCAGAAGTGTGACTCCGACAATGTTCTCTTTACCCCTCGGATAATCCGAGCTCTTGATCCTGGTTCAGGTCCAGCAGCGAACCTCCCTCGGCAACGGCTGGTTCCCTGAACTTCCTGTCTTCGCTAGCCCTCTCAACTCTTTGCTTTGTCAATGTCGTTCCTTCGCTCAGCTCTCTTACTCCGCCAACCATCACTCATCTCGCTCGCACTCTCTCCCACATCAACTTGTGCGCCTCGACTACCCCGTGTCTCAGCCTCTATCAGCCCTCGTGACTAACTCCTCGGATCGTTGTCTCTTACGTCACTCTACTAATGCACGCTTGCGTGTTTCGACACTTCTTATTGCTTCTGCTGCCGCTGTTCTCGTGCCTGCATTCTTCTGACAAAAGTCACTTGGTAAACTTAGTCGTCATGGTCAGTGGCACTTGCCAACCTTGTCAAGGCATTGCACACAATAGCCGTGCCAAGACACCGGTTTTTGCCCCTGTTTATACGTGCAAGGTCATGCATATTAGATGTGCACTGTGATTGGATACTCTGACCGTGGCTGACTCGTGTTATGATTCGTAGAGGTTAAAGTCACTTGGTACACTTTGTGGTCACGGGCAGTGGCACATGCCAACTTTGTCAAGGCATTGCGCACAACAGCCACACCGAGCCACCAGTATTCTACCTTGTTTGTACCTGCAAGATCATGCCTTGTACATCTGCACTGTGATTGGACACTCTGACCGTGGCAGACTCGTGTTATGACCAATAGAAGTAAAAGTCACTTGGATACATTTGTGGTCATGGTCAGCGGCACATGCCAACTTTGTCAAGGAATTGCGCACAATAGCCACATCCAGCCACCAGTACTCTACCTTGTTCATACATGCGAGGTCATGCATAGTATATCTGCACTATAATTGGAAACTCTGACTGTGGTTGACTCGTGTTATGATTCATAGCCGTTTAAGGTACTTGGTAAACTTTGTGGTCATGGTCAGTGGCACATGCCAACTTTGTCAAGGCATTGAGCACAATAGCCATGCCAAGCCACTGGTTTTTTAACTTGTCTATACCTGCAAGGTCATGCATATTAGATGTGTATTGTGATTGGGCACTCTGACCGTGGCTGACTCGTATTACGGTTCGTAGAAGTTAAAGTCACTTGGTAAACTTTGTGGTCATGGTCAGTGGCACATGCCAACATCGTCAAGGCATTGCGCACAATAGCCACACCGAGCCACCAGTATTCTACCTTGTTTGCACCTGCAAGGTCATGCCTAGTACATCTGCACTGTGATTGGACACTCTGACCGTGGCTGACTCGTGTTATGATCAATAGAAGTAAAAGTCACTTGGATACATTTGTGGTCATGGTCAGTGGCACATGCCAACTTTCTCAAGGCCTTGCACATAATAGCCACACCGAGCCACCAGTATTCTACCTTGTTTGCACCTGCAAGGTCATGCCTATTAGATCTGCACTGTGATTGGACACTCTGACCGTGGCTGACTCGTGTTATGATTCATAGCCGTTTAAGGTACTTGGTAAACTTTGTGGGCATGGTCAGTGGCACATGCCAACTTTCTCAAGGCCTTGCACATAATAGCCACACCGAGCCACCAGTATTCTACCTTGTTTGCACCTGCAAGGTCATGCCTATTAGATCTGCACTGTGATTGGACACTCTGACCGTGGCTGACTCGTGTTATGATTCATAGCCGTTTAAGGTACTTGGTAAACTTTGTGGGCATGGTCAGTGGCACATGCCAACTTTCTCAAGGCCTTGCACATAATAGCCACACCGAGCCACCAGTATTCTACCTTGTTTGCACCTGCAAGGTCATGCCTAGTACATCTGCACTGTGATTGGACACTCTGACCGTGGCTGACTCGTGTTATGATCAATAGAAGTAAAAGTCACTTGGATACATTTGTGGTCATGGTCAGTGGCACATGCCAAATTGTTCAAGGCATTGCACACAATAGCCACACCAAGCCACCATAATTCTACCTTGTTCATACCTGTAAGGTCATGCCCAGTATATCTGCACTGTGATTGGACACTATGACCGTGGCTGACTTGTGTTATAATTCATTGCCGTTTAAGGTACTTGGTAAACTTTGTGGTCATGGTCAGTGGCACATGCCACCTTTGTGCAGGCATTGCGCACAATAGTCGTGCCAAGCCATGGGTTTTTTACCTTATTTATACCTGCAATGTCATGCGTGGTACATCTGAACTGTGATTGGGCACTCTGACTGTGGATGACTCCTGTTACGATTCGTAGAAGTTAAAGTCACTTGGTAAACTTTGTCGTCATGGTCAGTGGCACTTGCCAACCTTGTCAAGGCATATCGCACAATAGTCGTGCCAAGACACCAGTTTTTTTACCTGTTTATACCTGCAAGGTCATGCATATTAGATGTGCCTTGTGATTGGATACTCTTACCGTGCCTGACTCGTGTTATGATTCATAGAGGTTAAAGTCACTTGGTAAACTTTGTGGTCATGGTCAGTGGCACATGCCAACTTTGTCAAGGCATTGCGCACAATAGCCACACCGAGCCACCAGCATTCTACCTTTTTTGCACCTGCAAGATCATGCCTAGTACATCTCCACTGTGATTGGACACTCTGACCCTGGCTCACTCGTGTTATGATCAATAAAAGTAAAAGTCACTTGGATACATTTGTGGTCATGGTCAGTGGCACAAGATAACTTTGTCAAGGAATTGCGCACAATAGCCACACCGAGCCACAAGTATTCTACCTTGTTCATACCCGCAAGGTCATGCGCAGTATATCTATACTGTGATTGAACACTCTGACCGTGGTTGACTCGTGTTGTGATTCATAGCCGTTTAAGGTACTTGATAAACCTTGTGGTCATGGTCAGTGGCACATGCCAACTTTGTCAAGGCATTGCGCACAATAGCCGAGCCAAGCCACCGGTTTTTTAACTTGTTTATACGTGCAATGTCATGCATATTAGATGTGCAAAATGATTGCGCACTCTGACCGTGGCTGACTCGTGTTACGATTCGTAGAAGTTAAAGTCACTTGGTAAACTTTGTGGTCATGGTCAGTGGCACATGCCAACTTCGTCAAGGCATTGTGCACAATAGCCACGTCGAGCCACCAGTATTATACCTTCTTTGCACCTGCAAGGTCACGCCTAGTACTTCTGCACTGTGATTGGACACTCTGACCGTGGCTGACTCGTGTTATGATCAATCGAATTAAAAGTCATTTGGATACATTTGTGTTCATGGTCAGTGGCACATGCAAACTTTGTCAAGGCATTGCGCACAAAAGCCACACCGAGCCACCAGTATTCTACCTTGTTTATACCTGTAAGGTCATGCCCAGTATATCTGCATTGTGATTGGACACTATGACTGTGGCTGACTCGTGTTATGATTCATAACCGTTTAAGGTACATGGTAAACTTTGTGGTCATGGTCTGTGGCACATGCCAGCTTTGTCAAGGCATTGCGCACAATAGCCAAGCCAAGCCACCGGTTGTTTACCTTGTTTATACATGTAGGGTCATGCCTAGTACATATGAACTGTGATTGGGCACTCTGACTGTGGCTGACTCGTGTTACGATTCAAAGAAGTTAAAGTCACTTGGTAAACTTTGTGGTCATGGTCAGTGGCACATGCCAACTTGGTCAAGGCATTGCGCACAATAGCCACGCTGAGCCACCAGTATTCTACCTTTTTTGCAGCTGCAAGTTCATGCCTAGTACAACTGTATTGTGATTGGACACTCTGAACGTGGCTGACTCGTGTTATGATCAATAGAAGTAAATGTCACTTGGATACATTTGTGGTCATGGTCAGTGGCATATGCCAACTTTGTCCAGGCATTGCACACAATAACCACACCGAGCCACCAGTATTCTACCTTGTTTATACCTGTAAGGTCATGCCCAATATATCTGCACTGTGATTGGACACTCTGACTGTGGCTGACCCGTGTTATGATTCATAGCCGTTTAAGGTACTTGGTAAAGTTTGTTGTCATGGTCAGTGGCATATGGCAACTCTGTCAAGGCATTGCACACAATAGCCATGCCAAGCCACCGGTTTTTTACCTTGTTATACCTGCAAGGGCATGCCTAGTACATCTGAAACGTGATTGGGCACTCTGACTGTGGCTGACTCGTCTTACGATTCGTAGAAGTTAAAGTCACTTGGTAAACTTTGAGGTCATGAGTCAGTGGCACATGCCAATTTTGTCAAGGCATTGTGCACGATAGCCACACCGAGCCACTAGTATTCTACCTTGTTATCACCTGCAAGATCATGCCTACTATATATGCACTGTGCTTGGAAACTCTGACCGTGTGTGACTCGTGTTATGATTAATAGAAGTAAAAGTCACTTGGATACATTTGTGGTCTTGGTCAGTGGCACATGCCAACTTTCTCAAGGCCTTGCACATAATAGCCACACCGAGCCACCAGTATTCTACCTTGTTTATACCTGTAAGGTCATGCCCAGTATATCTGCACTGTGATTGGTTACTCTGACCGTGGCTAACTCGTGTTATGATTCATGGCTGTCTAAGGTACTTGGTAAACTTTGTGGTCATGGTCAGTGGCACATGCCAACTTTGTCAAGGCATTGCGCACAATAGCTGTGCCAAGCCACCGGTTTTTTACCTTGTTTCTACCTGCAAGGTCGTACATATTAGATGTGCGCTTTGATTGGGTACTCTGACTGTGGCTGACTCGTGTTATGATTCGTAGAAGTCAAAGTCACTTGGTAAACTCTGTGGTCATTGTCAGTGGCACGTGCCAACTTTGTCAAGGCATTGTGCAAAATAGCCACACCGAGCCACCAGTATTCTACCCTTTTTTAACATGCAAGATCATGCCTAGTACATCTGCACTGTGATTGGACTTTGACCGTGGCTGACTCGTGTTGAGATCAATAGAAGTTAAAGTCACTTGGATACATTTGTTATCATGGTCAGTGGCACATGCCAACTTTGTCAAGGCACTGCGCACAATAGCCAAACCCAGCCACTGATTCTACCTAGTTTGCACCTGCACGATCATGCCTAGTACATCTGCACTATGATTGGACACTCTGAACGTGGCTGACTCGTGATATGATCAATAGAAGTAAAAGTCACTTGGATACATTTGTGGTCATGGTCAGTGGCACATGCCAACTTTGTCAAGGCATTGCGTAAAATAGCCGCACCGAGCCACCAGTATTATACCTTGGTTG
>SZWC01000215.1:346886-363386 GCA_023375785.1 Penium margaritaceum | reverse complement strand
TGGCCATGGTCAGTGGCACATGCCAACTTTGTCAAGGCATTGCGCACAATAGCCACACCGAGCCACCAGTATTCTACCTTGTTCATACCTGCAAGGTCATGCGCAGTATATCTGCACTGTGATTGGACACTCTGACCGTGGCTGAAACGTGTTATTATTCATAGCCCTTTAAGGTACTCGGTAAACTTTGTGGTCATAGTCAGTGGCACATGCCAACTTTGTCAATGCATTGCTCACAATATCCGTGCCATGCCACCGGTTTTCTAAGTTGTTTATACCTGCAAGGTCATGCATATTAGATGTGCACTGTGATTGGACACTCTGACCGTGGCTGACTCGTGTTACGATTCGTAGAAGTTAGAATCACTTGGTAAACTTTGTGGTCATGGTCAGTGGCACATGCCAACTTTGTCAACGGATTTCGCACATTAGCCGTGCCAAGCAACCGGTTTTTAACGTAGTTTATACCTGCAAGGTCATGCCTAGTTCGGACAAGGGAGGTGGCGGACATGGTGGCGGCAAGAAGGGCGCCAAGAAGGGTGCGTTTCGCAATTGTGGCAAGGAGGACCACTGTGCCCGTGAGTGCACCGAGGAGATAAAGGCCGGCGGCAAGGACGCCAAAGGCAATAATTCGCTCCTCAATGGCACTTAGAACCACTACCTCAAGAAGGCTAACCGGCGATGCCTTGACTCCGGAGTCGAGGAGCACACCCGAGTCGAGAAGGTCGGGTTCATCAACTACACCAAGTCCAGCAAGTCCATGGTGGTCGCGAACGACAAGGTCATGCCGGCGTATGGCCAAGGAGACGTGGACGTAGAGGTTGTGGTTGGTGGGAAGCGGGTACATCACGTGATCAAGAACATGCAGCACGTACCTGGCTTGGCTGACATCCTAAGTGTCAGCCGCCTTACGGACAAGGGATACGAGGTGCTCTTCAGGAAAAAGGGAGCAGTCGTGGGGAAGGACGGTGGCGGCGAGCCCATGCTACAGGCTAAGCGCGAGGGAGGCCTCTACATCGTGGAGACCAAGGTGATCCCCGCAGTGACAGATTCGGCAGACTCGTTGGAACGTACCGTCAACCTGGCCAAAGGAGGGGGAGCTGATCTGGAGCTCTGGCACCGACGACTGGGGCATTCCTCACCCGCAGTCGTGAAGGAGATGGCAAAGCGCGAGCTGCTACGCGGCCTCGTCATCGACAGTGTGGAAGCGGCGACGGATGAAGCAATACACAAACAGTGCGAGCCTTGCATTTAGGGTTTGGCGCAAACCGTTAAAGGAGAACGATAATCGCACCTCCGACCTGCAGGAGGTGAACAGCGACGTATGTGGACCATTCAAGACAGCGTCAAATGGCGACGCGTGTTACTTCATTACCTTCATTGATGACTACAGCAGACAACAGCGGTTCTGAAGGGGAAGAGCGGCTAGAAGATGCCACAAGAGGTTTGGAGCGGATGCAAGCCAAGTGTGGCGCACCTGAAAGTGTTCGGGTGCAAGGCGCACGGAATGGTGCAGGCTGCGCAGCGGCGCGACGGCAAGCTGGAGCCGCGAGCAAAGCCGTATCTCTTCCTTTGCTAGTAGAGCGTGCATAAGGCGTACCGGCTCTACAACATGCGCAAGGAGGAGAGAATCCATAGCCGAGACGTCGCGTTTGATGAGCAGCAGAGTTACATCAGCAGCAACGAAGTGGGCGTGGTGGACTCCCCAAAGACGGGAGAGTGGTTCCAACTCCTTGACTACGAGAAGGAGCCGGCGGATGCCGAAGTTGAGAATGCAGCATCAGAGTGCGACGGTGCACCAGCGGTGGCAGCCGAAGCGGAGGACTCTGATGACGATAAAGCTGATGAGGAGATCCACCGGAAGGATCCGGCAGATGAGGCACCACGGGTGCCAAGGCGCGCACTCCCGACAGAGTGTGCAACGGGCGTTGGTGGAAAATCCACTAGACGTGCAGGTCGTCCGAGCAATGTTTCGCCGGAGCAGGAGAGATCCTTGGGGAGCTGTCCGGTTGATGATGAACCAAAGCGTGCAGAGTCGGAGGGATCGCAGCAAAGCAACGATGCGCCACCAAAACTGCCGCGCCGCAGCGGGAGGCAGCGAAAAGCAGGGAAGCGCTTCAACGCAAGCACTGGTCGATGGATTGGCATGATGCGGTGCATGCTGGCTGCATCAATGGAGCCAACAACCGTGCAAGAGGTGCTTACGCGACCCGAAGGGGATCAGTGGAATGCAGACATCAAATCAGAGCTGGCGTCCATAAAAAAGAAGGATACATGGGAGCTGGTTGACAGGCCGAAAGATGCCAAGGTCATCGACTCAAATTGGGTCTTCAAGACCAAGTCCACAAAGGAAGGTGTGGTTGACAAGTACAAAGCGTGGATGGTGGCAAAGGGTTACACACGGTGTAAGGGGGAGCACTGTGATGAGACGTTTACTCCCGTCGCCACGTTCACAAGCATCCGGGCGATCCTTGCAGTGGCAGCCGCGAAGGACATGGATCTCCACCAAATGGAATTAAAGACGGCCTTCCTCAACGACATCATAGACAAAAAGATCTACATGGGGGTGCTAGAGGGGGTGGAGGTGCCGGATGACAAGGTGTGCAAGCTGCGCAAGTCCTTGTACGGGCTAAAACAATCGCCTTGATGCTGGTACCAACAGATGGACAGCTTCATGGCACAACTCCGCTTCAAGCGCTGTGAGTTGAATCACAGTGTGTACGTGCAGCATAACAATCAGCTCCATCAAATCGTTGCACTCTATGTGGATGACCTGATTTTGTGCTCGACGGATCTGCCAAGCCTACAGCGGCTGAAAGAGCAGCTGAGCAGCAGATTCCAGATGTTGGACATGGGGGAGCTGGAGTACTACCTCGGGGTGAGCATCACGCGGAACCGGAGGACGTGCACGCTTGAGCTGGGGCAGGCCAAATACCTGGCCGAGGTGCTGAAGCTGTACGGCATGGAGGACAGCAAACCAGTTGGTAGTCCGGTCTTTACGAATTGTGAACTAAGTGCGGCAATGGCGCCGCAGACAAAAGAAGAGCGGGAGGATATGGCAGGGGTGCCCTACCAATCGGCGGTGGACAGCTTCACGTACGCCATGGTGGCGACTCGACCAGACCTGGCCTACGCGGTGGGCCAAGTGAGCAGATACGTGGCCGATCCAGGACCACTACACTGGCAGGCCGTCAAGCGCATCCTCCGCTACCTGCAGGCGACGCGGCATGCGCGCTTGAGGATCGACGGCAAGGGGCAGGCGGACCCCTTGCGTATGGTCTGCTACACAGATGCAGACTACACTGGCGATGTGGACAAGCGGAAGTCCACATCTGGCTACGTGTTCTTCCTCACTGGTGCAGCGGTCTCATGGTGCAGCAAGAAGCAGGACTGCGTCACCACACCACAGAGGAAGCAGAGTACATCACGCTGGCCAAGGCGGTCAAGGAGGCGGTGTGGCTTCGCAGGTTGCTGGGGGAGCTAGGCGTGCCGCAGCAGGAGCCTACGTTGGTGCAAGAGGACAACACTAGCTCCATCTCGCTGACTAACAACCCGACACAGCACAGGAGGGTGAAGCACATTGATGTGCATTATGACTACGCACGAGACATGGTTGAAAAGGGGCAGGTGGTGCTGCAGCACTGCAACACGCACAACATGCTTGCGGATTGCTTGACCAAAGCGCAACCCGTGGACCGGCACGCATTGAGCGTGGCCGGACTTGGAATGACCGGCTATGATGGGCTGGAGGGCGCAGCGGAAGATGAGTGAGAGAAAGCAGGAGCAGCGGGCATGGCAGGTGCAAGGGGGAGAATGTTGAAGATTGCCCCTCTGCATGCCCAAGTGCGGCACCGGGAGGCGCCAACGAGCCGCCTGAGAGAGGAAATTCCTTGTCGACGGATCGGACAACTTGATGATTGCTCGAATCCTAAAATGGAGGAATGTCCCTAAAGATTGACGAGTTGTTGAATCCGGTGGAAGTTGTTTCACCAGAATCAGACAAGTAACGAGGGAGATATGGGCTTCCAAAGTTGGGGTGTGCGCAGCGGCTCTGGGAGTCGGCCGCGGTTCGACCGGAGGTGGATAGTCCACCTGAACGAGTAACAAAATGCCATATGGGGATTTTTCTCCGGAAGGACTGCCGAGGCGTCTGGTGGATGATCCGCCGGATTTAGGGGTGCAGTTTTGTTACTGAGGAACTTAGCCATAATCCTGGCTTGGAGTCCGAAACTCAGTAGTACAGTTTGTTACTCGGGCGACGTGGTGCGCGCCGCCATATGAGAGGCTGGTTTGGGGTGCTGCGCTTCGACTAACATGGCAGGAGCTACGGTTATCCAAATCACGCACAATTTAGTGCATTGGAGAGCTCGTGGCAAGCCCTACAAATGTTTGGATCATGTCCATGTCCCAGAATTAATGCAAGCTTGCGTAATTCCCTTTGGAAAAGTTACTGTCTCACAACTATCTTCCACTTCCGAAAGCATAGCGTGAGGCGACCAGAAAGCTCACGCTTAGACAAAAAACCTGTACAAATAAAACCATGAACGTAGAAGACCCGTCAGGCCACGTTGGAACTGCCACCACACGGTTTCCCAATAGCTATTATGCGCAATGCCTTGACCAAGTTGGCATGTGCCACTGACCATGACCACAAATGTATCCAAGTGACTTTTACTTCTATTGATCATAACACGAGTCAGCCACGGTCAGAGTGTCCAATCACAGTGCAGATGTACTAGGAATGATCTTGCAGGTGCAAACAAGATATAATACTGGTGGCTCGGTGTGGCTAATGTGCGCAATGCCTTGACAAAGGTGGCATGTGCCACTGACCATGACCACAAAGTGTACCAAGTGACTTAGGCTTCTACGAATCGTAACACGAGTCAGCCACGGTCAGAGTGCCCAATCACAGTGCACATCTAATATGAATGACCTTGCAGGTATAAACAAGGTAAAAAACCGGTGGCTTGGCACGGCTATTGTACGCAATGCCTTGACAAAGTTGGCATGTGCCACTGACCATGCCAACAAAGTTTACCAAGTACATTAAACGTCTACGAATCATAACACGAGTCAGCCATGTTCAGAGTGCCCAATCACAGAGCACATCGAATATGCATGACCTTGCAGGTAAAAACAGGATAAAAAACTGGTGTCTTGGCACGGCTATTGTGCACACTGCCTTGACAAAGTCGGCATGTGCCACTGACCATGACCACAAAGTTTACCAAGAACCCTAAATTGCTCTGAATCATAACACGAGTCAGCCACGGTCGGAGTGTCCAATCAGAGTGCAGATACACTGGGCGTGACGTTGCAGGTAGAAACAAGGTAGAATATTGGTGGCTCGGTGTGGCTATTGTGCGCAATGCCTTGACAAAGGTGGCATGTGCCACTGACCATGACCACAAAGTTTACCAAGTGACTTTAACTTCTACGAATCGTAACACGAGTAAGCCACGGTCAGAGTGCGCAATCACAGCGCACATCTAATATGCATGACCTTGCAGGCATGAACAAGGTAGAATACTGGTGGCTTGGTGTGGCTATTGTGCGCAATGCCTTGACAAAATTGGCATGTGCAACTGAACATGACCACAAATATATCCAAGTGACTTTTACTTCTATTGATCATAACCCAAGTCAGCCACGGTCAGAGTATCCAATCACAGTGCAGATGTACTGGGCATGATCCTGCAGGTGCAAACAAGGTACAATACTGGTGGCTCGGTGTGGCTATTGTGCGCAATGCCTTGAAAATGTTGGCATGTGCCACTGACCATGCCCACAAAGTTTTCCAAGTACCTTAAACGGCTATGAATCATAACATGAGTCAGCCACGGTCAGAGTGTCCAATCACAGTGCAGATATACTGGGCATGACCTTGCAGGTATAAACGAGGTAGAATACTGGTGGCTCGGTGTGGCTATTGTGTGCAATGCCTTGACTAATTTGGCATGTGCCACTGACCATGACCACAAATGTATCGAAGTGTCTTTTACTTCTATTGATCGTAACACGAATCAGCCACGGTCAGAGTGTCCAATCACAGTGCACATCTGATATGCCTTACCTTAGAGGTATAAACAAGGTAAAAAAACTGGTGGCTTGGCACGGTTATTGTGCGCAATGCGTTGACAAAGTTGGCATGTGCCACTGACCATGACCACAAATGTATCCAAGTGACTTTTGCTTCTATTGATCATAGCACGAGTCAGCCACGGTCAGAGTTTCCAATCACAGTGGAGATGTACTAGGCATGATCTTGCAGGTGCAGACAAGGTATAATACTGGTGGCTCGGTGTGGCTATTGTGCGCAATGCCTTGACAAAGTTGGCATGTGCCACTGACCATGACCACAAAGTTTACCAAGTGACTTTAACTTCTACGAATCGTAACACGAGTCAGCCACAGTCAGAGTGTCCAATCACAGTGCAGATATACTGGGCATGACCTTGCAGGTATAAACAAGGTAGAATACTGGTGGCTCGGTGTGGCTATGGTGCGCAATGCCTTGACAAAGTTGGCATGTGCCACTGACCATGACCACAAAGTTTACCAAGTGACTTTAACTTCTACGAATCGTAACACGAGTCAGCCATGGTCAGAGTGTCCAATCACAGTGCAGATATACTGGGCATGACCTTGCAAGTGTAAACAAGGTACAATACTGGTGGCTCAGTGTGGCTATTGTGCGCAATGCCTTGACAAAGTTGGCATGTGCCACTGACCATTACCACAAATGTATCCAAGTGACATTTACTTCTATTGATCATAACACGAGTCAGCCACGGTCAGAGTGTCCAATCACAGTGCAGATGTACTAGGCATGATCTTGCAGGTACAAACAAGGTGTAATACTGGTGGCTCGGTGTGGCTATTGTGCGCAATGTCTTGACAAAGTTGGCATGTGCCACTGACCATGACCACAAATGTATCCAAGTGACTTTTATTTCTATTTATCATAACACGAGTCAGCCACAGTCAGAGTTCCCAATCACAGTGCACATGTACTAGGCATGATCTTGCAGGTTCAAACAAGGTAGAATACTGGTGACTCGGTGTGGCTATCGTGCACAATGCCTTGACTAAGTTGACATGTGCCACTGACAATGACCCCAAATGTTTACCAAGTGACTTCTACGTCTACGAACCGTAGCACGAGTCATCCACCGTCAGAGAGCCCAATCATAGTTCAGATGTACTAGGCATGACCTTGCAGGTATAAACAAGGGAAATAACCGATGGCTTGGCACGGCTATTGTGCGCAATGCCTTTGCAAAATTGGCATGTGCCACTGACAATGACCACAAAGTTAACCAAGTACCTTGAACGGCTATGAATCATAACACGAGTCAGCCACGGTCAGATTGTCCAATCACAGTGCAAATATACTGGGCATGACCTTACAGATATAAGCAAGGTACAATACTGGTGGCTTGGTGTGGCTATTGTGTGCAATGCCTTGACAAAGTTGGCATGTGCCACTGACCATGACCAAAAATGTATCCAAGTGACTTTTATTTCTGTTGATCATAACACGAGTCAGCCACAGTCAGAGTGCCTAATCACAGTGCAGATGTACTAGGCATGATCTTGCAGGTGCAAACAAGGTAGAATACTGGTGGCTCGGTGTGGCTATTGTGCGCAATGCATTGACAAAGTTGGCATGTGCCATTGACCATGAACACAAATGTATCCAAGTGACTTTTACTTCCATTGATCATAACACAAGTCAGCCACGGTCAGAGTGTCCAATAACAGTGCAGATTTACTAGGTATGATCTTGCAGGTGCAAACAAGGTACAATACGGGTAACTCGGTGTGGCTATTCTGCGCAATGCCTTGAAAACGTTGGCATCTGCCACTGACCATGACCACAACGTTTACCAAGTACCTTAAACGTTATGAATCATAACACGAGTCAGCCACGGTCAGAGTGTCCAATCACAGTGCAGATATACTGGGCATGACCTTGCAGGTATAAATGAGGTAGAATGCCAGTGGCTCGGTGTGGCTATTGTGTGCAATGCCTTGACAAAGTTGGCATGTGCCACTCACAATGACCACAAACGTATCCAAGTGTCTTTTATTTCTATTGATCATAACACGAGTCGGCCACGGTCAGAGTGTCCAATCACATTGCACATCTAATATGCATGACCTTGCAGGAATAAACAAAGGTAAAAACCAAGTGGCTTGGCACGACTATTGTGCGCAATGCACTGACAACGTTTGCATGTGCCACTGACCATGACCACAAATGTATCCAAGTGACTTTTGCTTCTATTGATCATAACACGAGTCAGCCACGGTCAGAGTGTCCAATCACAGTACAGATGTACTAGGCATGATCTTGCAGGTGCAAACAAAGTATAATACTGGTGTCTTGGCACGGCTATTGTGCGCAATGCCTTGACAAAGTTGGCATGTGCCACTGACCATGACCACAAAGTTTACCAAGTACCTTAAACGGCTATGAATCATAACATGAGTTAGCCACGGTCTGAGTGTCCAATCATAGTGCAGAAATACTAGGAATGACCTTGCAGGTATAAACAAGGTAGAATACTGGTGGCTCGGTGTGGCTATTGTGCGCAATGCCTTGACAAAGTTGGCATGTGCCACTGACCATGACCACAAATGTATCCAAGTTACTTGTACTTCTATTGATCATAACACGAGTCAGCCACAGTCAGAGTGTCCAATCACAGTGTAGATGTACTAGGCATGATCTTACAGGTATAAACAAGGTAGAATACTGGTGGCTCGGTGTGGCTATTGTTCGAAATGCCTTGACAAAGTTGGCATGTGCCACTGACCATGACCACAAATTTTACCAAGTGACTTTAACTTATACGAATCGTAACACGAGTCAGCCACGGTCAGAGTGCCCAATCACAGTTAAGATGTAATAGGCATGACCTTGCAGGTATAAAAAAGGTAAAAACCCAGTGGCTTGGCACGGCTATTGTGCGCAATGCCTTGACAAAGTTGGCATGTGCCACTGACCATGACCACAAACTTTACCAAGTACATTAAACGGCTATGAATCATAATACGAGTAAGCCACGGTCAGAGTGTTCAATCACAGTACATATATACTGGGCATGAACTTGGAGGTATAAACAAGGTAGAATACTGGTGGCATGGTGTGGCTATTGTGCGCAATGCCTTGACAAAGTTAGCACGTGCCACTGACCGTGACCACAAATGTATCCAAGTGACTTGTACTTCTATTGATCATAACAGGAGTCAGCCACGGTCAGAGTGTTTAATCACAGTGCAGATGTACTAGGCATGATATTGCGGGTACAAACAAGGTAGAATACTGGTGGCTCCATATGGCTATTGTGCGCAATGCCTTAACAAAGTTGGCATGTGCCACTGACCATGACCACACAATTTACCAAGAGACTTTAACTTCTACAAATCGTAACACAAGTCAGCCACGGTCATAGTGCCCAATCACAGCGTACATCTAATATGAATGACCTTGCAGGTATAAAAAAGGTAAAAACCGGTGGCTTGGAACAGCTATTGTACGCAATGCCTTGACAAAGTTGGCATGTGCCACTGACCATGACCACAAAGTTTACCAATTACATTAAACGGCTATGAATCATAACATGAGTCAGCCACGGTCAGAGTGTCCAATCACAGTGCAGATATGCTGGCCATGACCTTGCAGGTATAAACAAGGTAAAAACCGGTGGCCCGGAGCGGCTATTATGCTCAATTCCTTGTCAAAGTTGGCATGTGCCACTGACCATGACCAAAAATGTATCCAAGTGACTTTTACTTCTATTGATCATAACACGAGTCATCCACGGTCAGAGTGTCCAATCACAGTGCAAATCTAATATGCATGACCTTGCAGGTTTAAACAAGGTAAAAAACCGGTGGCTTGGCACGGCTGTTTTGTGTAATGCCTTGACAAAGTTGGCATGTACCACTGACCATGACCACAAAGTTTACCAAGTACCTTAAACGGATATGAATCATCACACGCGTCAGCCACGGTCAGAGTATCCAATCACAGTGCACATCTAATATGCATGACCTTGCAGATGTAAACTGGGGATGAAACCGGTATCGTGGCATGGCTATTATGCCCAATGCCTTGACAAAGTTGGCATGTGCCACTGACCATGACCACAAAGTCTACCAATTGACTTCAACGTCTACAAATCGTGACATGAGTCAGCCACAGTCAGAGTGCCCAATCACAGCGTACATCTAATATGCATGACCTTGCAGGAATAAACAAGGAAAAAACCCGGTGGCTTGCCACGGATACTGTGCGGAATGCCTTGACAAAGAAAGCATGTGCCACAGACCATGACCACGAAGTTTACCAATTACCTTCAACGGCTATGAATCATAACACGAGTCAGCCACGGTCAAAGTGTCCTATCACAGTACAGATATACTTGATATGATCTTGCAGGTTCAATCAAGGTAGAATACTGGTAGATCGATGTGGCTATTGTGCGCAATGCCTTGACAAAGGTTGCATGTGCCATTGACCATGACCACAAAGTTTACCAAGTGACCTTAACTTCTACGAATGATAACACGAGTCAGCCACAGTTAGAGTGTCCAATCACAGTGCAGATGTACTAGGCATGCTCTTCAAGGTGCAAACAAGGTAGAGTACTCGTGGCTCGGTGTGGCTATTGTGCACAATGCCTTGACAAAGTTGGCATGTGCCACTGACCATGACCACAAATGTATCCAAGTGACTTTTACTTCTATTGATCATAATATGACTCAGCCACGGTCAGAGTGTCCAATCACAGTGCAGATGTACTAGACATGATCTTGCAGGTGCAAACAAGGTATAATACCGGTGGCTCGGTGTGGCTATTATGCGCAATGCCTTGACAAAGTTGGCATGTGCCACTGACCATGACCACAAATGTATCCAAGTGACTTTTACTTCTATTGATCATAATATGACTCAGCCACGGTCAGAGTGTCCAATCACAGTGCAGATGTACTAGACATGATCTTGCAGGTGCAAACAAGGTATAATACCGGTGGCTCGGTGTGGCTATTATGCGCAATGCCTTGACAAAGTTGGCATGTGCCACTGCCCATGACCACAAAGTCTACAAAGTACCTTAAACGACTACGAATCATAACACGAGTCAGCCACGGTTAGTGTACCCAATCACAGTGCAGATATACTGGGAATGATCTTGCAGGTGCAACCAAGGTATATTACTGGTGGCTCGGGGTGGCTATTGTGCGCAATGCATTGCCAAAGTTGGCATGTGCCATTGACCATGACCACAAATGTATCCAAGTGACTTTTACTTCTATTGATCATAACACGAGTGAGCCACGGTCAGAGTGTACAATCACAGTGCAGATGTACTAGGCCTGACCTTGAAGGTACAAACAAGGTAGAATACTGGGGGCTCGGTGTGGCTATTATGCGCAATGCCTTGACAAATTTGGCATGTGCCACTGACCATGACCACAATGTTTACCAAGTGACTTGAACTTCTACGAATCCTAACACGAGTCAGCCACGGCCAGATTGCCCAGTCACAGTTCAGATGTACTAGGCATGACCTTGCAGGTATAAACAATGTAAAAACCCGGTGGCTTGGCACAGCTAATGTGCGCAATGCCTTGACAATGTTGGCATGTGCCACTGACAATGACCACAAAGTTTACCAAGTACATTAAACCGCTATGAATCATAACACGAGTCAGCCAAGGTCAGAGTGTCCAGTCACAGTACAGATACACTGGGCATGACCTTGCAGGTATAAACAAGGTTAAAAAATGGTGGCCCAGTGTGGCTATGGTGCGCAAGGCCTTGAGAAAGTTGGCATGTGCCACTGACCATGACCACAAATGTATCAAAGTGACTTTTACTTCTATTGATCATAACACGAGTCAGCCACGGTCAGAGTGTCCAATCACAGTGCACATCTAATATGCATGACCTTGCAGGTTTAAACAAGGTAAAAAACCAGTGGCTTGGCACGGCCATTTTGTGTAATGCCTTGACAAAGTTGGCATGTGCAACTGACCATGACCACAAAGTTTACCAAGTACGTTAAACGGATATGAATCATAACACGAGTCAGCCACGGTAAGAGTGTCCAATCACAGTGCAGATATACTTGATATGATATTGCAGCTTCAAGCGAGGTAGGATACTGGTAGATCGGTGTGGCTATTGTGCGCAATGCCTTGACAAAGGTGGCCTCTCCCACTGACCATGACCACAAAGTTTACCAAGTGACCTTAACTTCTACGAATCATAACAGGAGTCAGCCACGGTCAGAGTGTCCAATCACAGTGCAGATGTACTAGGCATGATCTTGTAGGTGCAAACAAGGTAGAATACTCATGGGTTGGTGTGGCTATTATGCACAATGCCTTGACAAAGCTGGCATGTGCCACTGACCATAACCACAAATGTATCCAAGTGACTTTTACTTCCATCCATCATAACACGAGTCAACCACGGTCAGAGTGTCCAATCACAGTGCAGTTGTACTAGCTACTGTGTGCAATGCCTTGACAAAGTTGGCATGTGCCACTGACCATGACCACAAAGTTTACCAAGTGACTTTAACTTCTACGAATCGTAACACGTGTCAGCCACGGTCTGCGTACCTAATCACAGTGCACATGTACTAGGCATGATCTTTCCAGTGTAAAAAAGGTAGAATACTGGTGGCCTTGTGTGGCTATTCTTCGTAATGCATTGACAAAGTTGGCATGTGCCACTGACCATGACCACAAAGTTTACCAAGTACCTTAAACAGCTATGAATCATAACACGAGTTAGCCACGGTCAGAGTGTCCAATCACAGTGCAGATATACAGGGTATGATCTTGCAGGTATAAACAGGGTAGAATAATGGTGGCTTGGTGTGGCTATTGTGCGCAATGCCTTTACAAAGTTGGCATGTGCCACTGACCATGACCACAAATGTATCCAAGTGACTTTTACTTCTAATGATCATAACACGAGTCAGCTATGGTCAGAGTCTCCCATCACAATGCACCTCTAATATGCATGACCTTGCAGGTATAAACAAGGTAAACAACTGGTTGCTTGGCACGGCTATTGTGCGCAATGCATTGACAGAGTTGGCATGTGCCACTGACCATGACCACAAAGTTTACCAAGTACCTTAAACGGATGTGAATCATAACACAAGTCTCCCACGGTCAGAGTGTCCAATCACAGCGTACATCTAACATGCATGACCTTGCGGGTATAAACAAGGTAAAAAACCGGTGGCTTGGTACGGCTATTGTGCGCAATGCCTTGACAAAGTTGGCATGTGCCACTGCCATGACCACAATGTTTACCAAGTACATTAAATGGCTATGAATCATAACACGAGTCAGCCACGGTCATAGTGTCCAATTTCAGTGCAGATATACTTGATATGATCTTGCATGCTCAAACAACGTAGAATACTGGTAGATCGGTGTGCCTACTGTGGGCAATGCCTTGACAAAGGTAGCATGTGCCACTGTCCATGACCACAAAGTTTACCAAATGATCCTAACTTCTACGAATCATAACAAGAGTCAGCCACAATCAGAGTGTCCAATCACAGTGCAGATGTACTAGGCATGATCATGAAGGTGCAAACAAGGTAGAAAACTCGTGGCCCGGTGTGGCTATTGTGCGCAATGCCTTGACAAAGTTGGCATGTGCCACAAACCATGACCACAAATGTATCAAAGTGACTTTTACTTCTATTGACCATAACACGAGTCCGCCATGGTCAGAGTGTCCAATCACAGTGCACATCTAATATGCATGACCTTGCATGTATAAGCAGGGGAAAAAACCGGTGTCTTAGCACGGCTATTGTGCGCAATTCCTTGACAAAGTTGGCATGTGCCACTGACCATGACCACAAAGTTTACCAAGTACCTAAAATGGCTACGAATCATAACACGAGTCAGCCACGGTTGGAGTGTCCAATCACAGTGCAGATATACTTGATATGATCTTGCAGGTTCAAACAAGATAGAATACTGGTAGATTGGTGTGGCTATTGTGCGCAATGCCTTGACAACGGTGGCCTGTCCCACTGACAATGACCACAACGTTTACCAAGTGACCTTAACTTTTACGAATCATAACACGAGTCAGCCACGGTCAGAGTGTCAAATCACAGTGCAGTTGAACTAGGCATGATCTTGTAGGTGCAAACAAGGTAGAATACTCGTGGTTTGGTGTCGCTATTATGCACAATGCCTTGACAAAGTTGGCATGTGCCACTGACCATGACCACAAATGTGTCCAAGTGACTTTTACTTCTATTAATCATAACACGAGTCAGCCACGGTGAGAGTGTCCAATCACAGTGCATATGTACTAGGCATGATCTTGCAGGTTCCAAAAAGGTATAACACCGGTGGCTCGGTGTGGCTATTTTGCGAAATGGCTTGACAAAGTTGGCATGTGCCACTGCCCATGACCACAAAGTTTACCAAGTACCTTAAACGACTATGAATCATATCATGAGTCAGCCACGGTAAGAATACCCAATCACAGTGCGGATATACTGGGCATGATCTTACATGTGCAAACAAGGTATCATACCGGTGGTTCGGTGTGGCTATTGTGCGCAATGCCTTGACAAAGTTGGCATGTGCCACTGTCCATGACCACAAAGTTTACCAAGTACATTAAGCGGCTATGAGTCATAACACGAGGCAGCCACAATCATAGTGTCAAATCACAGTGCAGATATACTAGGCATGACCTTGCAGGTAGAAATAAGGTAAAAACCGGTGGCCCGTTGTGGCTATTGTGCGCAATGCCTTGACAAAGTTGGCATGTGCCACTGGCCATGACCACGAATGTATCCAAGTGAATTTTACTTATATTGATCATAACACGAGTCAGCCACGGTCAAAGTGTCCAATTACAATGCACTTCTAAAATGCATGACCTTGCAGGTATAAACAAGGTAAAAAACCGGTGGCTTGGCACGGCTATTGTGCGCAATGCCTTGACAAAGTTGGAATGTGCCATTGACCATGAACACAAAGCTTACCGAGTACCTTAAACGTCTATGAATCATAACACGAGTCAGCCACGGTCAGAGTGTCTAATCACATTGCACATCTAATATGCATGACCTTGCAGGTATAAACGGGGCAAAATCCCGGTGTATTGGCACGGCTAGTGTGCGCAATGCCTTGACAAAGTTGGCATGTGCCACTGACCATGACCACAAAGTTTACCAAGTGACTTTAACTTCTACGAATCGTAACACGAGTCAGCCACAGTCAGAGTGCCCAATCACAATGCACATCTAATATGCATGACCTTGCAGGTATAAACAAGGTAAAAAACTGGTGGCTTGGCACGGCTATTGTGCGCAATGCCTTGACAACGTTGGCTTGTGCCACTGACCATGACCACAAAGCTTACCAAGTACCTTAAACTTTTACAAATCATAACACGAGTCAGCCACGGTCAGAGTGCCCAATCACAGTGTAGATATACTCGACATGATCTTGCAGGTATAAACAATGTAGAATACTGGTGGCTTGGTGTGGCTATTGTGCGCAATGCCCTGAAAAAGTTGGCATGTGCCACTGACCATGACCACAAAGTTTACCAAGTGACTTTAACTTCTACAAATCATAACACGTTTCAGCCACGGTCAGAGTACCCAATCACAGTGCACATGTACTAGGCATGATCTTGCCGGTGTAAACAAGGTAGAATACAGGTGGCTTGGTGTTGCTATTGCGCGTAATGCCTTGACAAAGTTGGCATGTGGAACTGACCATGACCACAAAGTTTACCAAGTACCTTAAACGGCTATGAATCATGACACGAGTCAGCCACGGTCAGAGTGTCCAATCACAGTGCACATCTAATATGCATGACCTTGCAGGTATAAACAGGGGAGAAAACCGGTGCCTTGGCACAGCTAGTGTGCGTAATGCCTTGACAAAGTTGGCATGTGCCACTGACCACGACCACAAAGTTTACCATGTACTTTAAACAGCTATGAATCAAAACACGAGTCAGCCACGTTCAGAGTGTCCACTCACAGTGCAGATATACTGGGTATGACCTTGCAGGTATAAACAGGGTAGAATAATGGTGGCTTGGTGTGACTATTGTGCGCAGTGCCTTTACAAAGTTGGCATGTGCCACTGACCATGACCACAAATGTATCCAAGTGACTTTTACTTCTAATGATCATAACACGAGTCAGCTACGGTCAGAGTCTCCAATCACAATGCACCTCTAATTTCCATGACCTTCCATGTATAAACAAGGTAAAAAACCGGTTGCTTGGCACGGCTATTGTGCGCAATGCCTTGACAGAGTTGGCATGTGCCACTAACCATGACCACAAAGTTTACCAAGTACCTTAAACGGATATGAATCATAACACGAGTCAGCCACGGTCAGAGTGTCCAATCACAGTGCACATCTAATATGCATGACCTTGCAGGTATAAACAAGGGAAAAAA
>SZWC01000215.1:329932-343516 GCA_023375785.1 Penium margaritaceum | reverse complement strand
AACACGAGTCAGCCACGGTCAGAGTGTCCAATCACAGTGCAGATGTATTAGGCATGATCTTGCAGGTACAAAAAAGGTATAATACTAAGGGCTCGGTGTTGCTATTGTGCGCAATGCCTTGACAATGTTGGCATGTGCCACTGACCATGACCACACATGTATCCAAGTGACTGTTACTTCTATTGATCATAACACAAGTCAGCCACGGTCAGAGTGTCCAATCACAGTGCAGATATACTGGCCATGATCTTGCACGTACAAACAAGGTATAATACTAGTGACTCGGTGTGGCTATTGTGCGCAATGCCTTGACAAAGTTGGCATGTGCCACTGACCATGACCACAAAGTTTAGCAAGTGACTTTAACTTCTACGAACCGCAACACGAGTCAGCCACGGTCAGAGTGTCCAATAACAGTGCAGATTTACTATGCATGATCTTGCTGGTATAAACAAGGTAGAATACTTGTGGCTTGGTGTGGCTATTGTGCGGAATGCCTTGACAAAGTTGGCCTGTACCACTGACCATGACCACAAAGTTTACCAAATACCTTACACGGCTATGAATCATAACACGAGTCACCCACGGTCAGAGTGTCCAGTCACAGTGAAGATATACTGGGCATGACCTTGCAGGTATAAACAAGGTAGAACACTGGTGGCTCAGTGTGGGTATTGTGCGCAACGCCTTCACAAAGTTGTCATGTGCCACTGACCATGACCAAAAATGTTACCAAGTGACTTTTCCTTCTATTGATCAAAACACGAGTCAGCCACGGTCAGAGTGTCCAATCACAGTGCAGATGTATTAGGCATGATCTTGCAGGTACAAAAAAGGTATAATACTAAGGGCTCGGTGTTGCTATTGTGCGCAATGCCTTTACAATGTTGGCATGTGCCACTGACCATGACCACACATGTATCCAAGTGACTGTTACTTCTATTGATCATAACACAAGTCAGCCACGGTCAGAGTGTCCAATCACAGTGCAGATATACTGGCCATGATCTTGCAAGTACAAACAAGGTATAATACTAGTGGCTCGGTGTGGCTATTGTGCGCAATGCCTTGACAAAGTTGGCATGTGCCACTGACCATGACCACATATGTATCCAAGTGACTTTTACTTCTATTCATCATAACACAAGCCAGCCACGGTCAGAGTGTCCAATCATAGTGCAGATATACTGGACATGATCTTGCAGATACAAACAAGGTAGATAGCTGGTAGCTCGGAGTGGCTATTGTGCACAATGCCTTGACAAAGTTGGCATGTGCCACTGACCATGATAACAAAGTTTACCAAGTAACTTTAACTTTTACAAATCATTACGCGAGGCAGCCACAGGCAGAGTGTCCAATCACAACTCAGATATAGTGGACATGATCTTGCAAGTACAAACAAGGTAGAATACTGGTGGATCGGTGTGGCTATTGTGCACAATGCATTGACAAAGTTGGCATGTGCCACTGACCATGATCACAAATGTATCCAAGTGACTTTTACTTCTATTGATTATAACACGAGTCAGCCACGGTCGGAGTGTCCAATATCAGTGCAGATATACTGGGCATGACCTTGCAGGTATAAACAAGGTAGAATACTGGTAGCTCGGTGTGGCTATTGTACGCAATACCTTGACAAAGTTGGCATATGCCACTGACCATGACCACATATGTATCCAAGTGACTGTTACTTCTATTGATCATAACACGAGTCACCCACGGTCAGAGTGTCCAATCATAGTGCAGATATACTGGGCATGACCTTGCAGGTATAAACAAGGTAGAATACTGGTAGCTCGGTGTGGCTATTGTACGCAATACCTTGACAAAGTTGGCATGTGCCACTGACCATGATCACAAATGTATCCAAGTGACTTTTACTTCTATTGATTATAACACGAGTCAGCCACGGTCGGAGTGTCCAATATCAGTGCAGATATACTGGGCATGACCTTGCAGGTATAAACAAGGTAGAATACTGATGGCTCGGTGTCGCTATTGTACGCAACGCCTTGACAAAGTTGGCATGTGCCACTGACCATGACCATAAAGTTTACCAAGTGAAATTAAGTCGTACAAATCGTAACACAAGTCGGCCACAGTCAAAGTGCCCAATCATAGTGCACATATAATATGCATGACCTTGCAGATATAAACAAGGTAAAAAACCGGTGGCTTGGCACGGCTATTGTGCGCAATGCCTTGACAAAGTTGGCATGTGCCACTGACCATGACCACAAAGTCTACCAAGTACATTAAACGGCTATGAATCATAACACGAGTCAGCCACGGTCAGAGTATCCAGTCATAGTGCAGATATACTGGGCATGACCTTGCAGGTATAAACAAGGTAGAATACTGGTGGCTTGGTATGGCTATTGTGCGCAATGCCTTGACAAAGTTGGCATGTGCCACTGACCATGACCACAAATTTATGCAAGTGACTCTTACTTATATTGATCATAACACGAGTCAGCCACGAGCAGAATGTCCAATCACAGTGCAGTTGTACTAGCCATGAGATTGCAGGTGCAAACAAGGTAGAATACTCGTGGCTAAGTGTGGCGTTTGTACGCAATGCCTTGACAAAGTTGGCATGTGCCACTGACCCTGACCACAAAGTTTACCAAGTGACTTTAACTTCTACGAATCGTAACAAAAGTCAGCCACGGTCAGAGTGTCCAATCACAGCGTACATCTTATATGCATGACCTTGCAGGTGCAAACAAGGTACAATACCGGTGGATCGGTTTGGCTCATGTGCGCAATGCCTTGACAAAGTTGGCATGTGCCACTAACCATGACCCTAAAGTTTACCAAGTACCTTAAACGGCTATGAATCATAACACGAGTCAGCCACGATCAGCGTGTCCAATCACAGTGCAGATGTACTAGGCATGATCTTGCAGGTTCAAACAAGGTAGAATAATGGTGGCTCGGTGTGGCTATTGTGCGCACTGCCTTGACAAAGGTGGCATGTGCCACTGACCATGACCACATAGTTTACTAAGTGACTTTAACTTATACGAATCATAACACGAGTCAGCCACGGTCAAAGTGTTCAATCACAGTGCAGATATACTGGGCATGATCTTGCAAGTACAAGCAAGGTAGAATACTGGTGGCTCGGTGTTGCTATTGTGCGCAATGCCTCGACAAAGTTTGCATGTGCCACTGACCATGACCACTAATGTATCCAAGTAACTTTTACTTCTATTGATCATAACACGAGTCAGCCATGGTCACAGTGTCCAATCACAGTGCAGATGTACTGGACATGATATTGCAGGTACAAAAAAGGCAGAATACTTGTGGCTTGGCACGGCTATTGTGCACAATGCCTGGACAAAGTTGGCATGTGCCACTGACCATGACCACAAATGTATCCAGGTGACTTTTACTTCTATTGATCGTAACACGAGTCAGCCAAGGTCAGAGTGTCCAATCACAGTGCAGATATACTGGGCATGATCTTGCACGTACAAAAAAGGTAGAATACTGGTGGCTCGGTGTGGTTATTGTGCGCAATGCCTTGTCAAAGTTGGCATGTGCCACTGATCATGACCACAAATGTATCCAAGTGACTTTTACTTCTATTGATCATAACACAAGTCAGCCACGATCAGAGTGTCCAATCACAGTGCAGATGTACTAGGCATGATATTGCAGCTGCAAACAAGGTATAATACTGGTGGCTCGGCGTGGCTATTGTGCGCAATGCCTTGACAAAGTTTGCATGTGCCACTGACCATGACCACAAAGTTTACCAAGTACCTTAAACGCCTATGAATCATAACATGAGTCAGCCACGGTCAGAGTGTCCAATCACAGTGCAGTTTTACTAGGCATGATCTTGCAGGTGCAAAGAAGGTACAATACTGGTGGCTCGGTGGGGCAATTGTGTGAAATGCCTTGAAAAAGTTGGCATGTGCCACTGACCATGACCACAAATGTATCCAAGTGACTTTTACATATATTGATCATAACACAAGTCGGCCACGGTCAGAGTGTCCAATCACAGTGCATATGTACTAGGCATGATATTGCAGGTTCAAACAAGGTAGAATACTGGTAGCTCGGTGTGGCTATTGTACGCAATACCTTGACAAAGTTGGCATGTGCCACTGACCATGACCACAAATGTATCCAAGTGACTTTTACATATGTTGATCATAACACGAGTCAGCCACGGTCAGAGTGTCCAATCACAGTGCATATGTACTAGACACCATCTTGCAGGTTCAAACAAGGTAGAATACTGGTAGCTCGATGTGGCTATTGTACGCAATACCTTGACTAAGTTGGCATGTGCCACTGACCATGACCACAAAGATTACCAAGTGAATTTTACTTCTACGAATCATAACACAAGTCAGCCACAGTCAGAGTGTCCAATCACAGTGCATACATGCTGGGTATGATATTGTAGGTACAAACAAGGTAGAATACTGGTGGTTCGGTGTGGCTATTTTGCGCAATGCCTTGACAAAGTTGGCATTTGCCACTGACCATGACCACAAATGTATCCAAGTGACTTTTACTTCTATTGATCATAACACGAGTCAGCCATGGTCAGAGTGTCCAGTCACAGTGCAGATGTACTAGGCATGATCTTGCAGGTACATACAAGGTAGAATACTGGTGGCTCCGTGTGGCTATTGTGCGCAATGCCTTGACAAAGTTGGCATGTTCCACTGACCATGACCACAAAAGTATCCAAATGACTTTTACTTCTATTCATCATAAAACAAGTCAGCCACAGTCAGAGTGTCCAATAGGAGTGCAAATTTGCTAGGCATGATCATGCAGGTGTAAACAAGGTACAATACTGGTGGCTCGGTGTGGCTATTGTGCGCAGTCCCTTGACAAAGTTGGCATGTGGCACTGACCATGACCACAAATTTTACCAAGTACCCTAAACGGCTATGAATCATAACACGAGTCAGCCACTGTCGGAGTGTCCAGTCACAGTGCAGATATACTTGACATGATCTTGCAGGTATAAAGAAGGTAGAATACTGGTGGCTTGATGGGGCTATTGTGCGCAATGCCTTGACAAAGTTGGCATGTGCCACTGACCATGACCACAAATGTCTCCAAGTGACATTTACTTATATTGATCATAACATGAGTCAGCCACAGTCAGAGTGTCCATTCATAGTGCATATGTACTAGGCATGATTGTGCAGGTACAAAATAGGTAGAATACTGGTGGCTCGGTGTGGCTATTATGCGCAATACCTTGACAAAGTTGGCATGTGCCACTGTCCATTACCACAAATGTATCCAAGTGACTTTTACATCTATTGATCATAACACGAGTGAGCCACGGTCAGAGTGTCCATTCAAAGTGCAGATGTACTAGGCATGTTCTTGCAGGTACAAAAAAGATAGAATACTAGTGGCGTGGTAGGGCTATTGTGCGCAATGCCTTGTCAAAGTTGGCATGTGCCACTGACCATGACCACAAATGTATCCAAGTGACTTTTACTTCTATTGGTCATAACACGAGTCAGCCACGGTCAGAGTGTCCATTCACAGTGCAGATATACTGGGCATGACCTTGCAGGTACAAACAAGGTAGAATACTGGTGGCTCGATGTGGCTAATGTGCGCAGTGCCTTGACAGAGTTGGCATGTGCCACTGACCATGACCACAAATGTATCCAAGTGACTTTTACTTCTATTGATCATAACACGAGTCAGCCACGGTCGGAGTGTCCAATCATAGTGCAGATGTACTAGCCATGATCTTGCAGGTGTAAACAAGGTAGAATACTGGTGGCTCGGTGTGGCTTTTGTGCGCAATGCCTTGACAAAGTTGGCATGTGCCACTGACCATGACCACAAAGTTTACCAAGCGACTTTAACTTTTACGAATCTTAACACGAGTCAGCCACGGTCAGAATGTCCAATCACAGTGTACATCTAATATGCATGACCTTGCAGGTGCAAACAAGTTACAATATCAGTGGCTCTGTGTGGCTATTGTGCACAATGCCTTGACAAAGGTGGCATGTGCCACTGACCATGACCACAGCGTTTACCAAGTACCTTAAACGGATATGAATCATAACACGAGTCAGCCACGTCAGCGTGTCCAATCACAGTGCAGATGTACTAAGCATGACCTTGCAGGTATAAGCAAGGTAGAATACTGGTGGCTCGGTGTGGCTATTGTGCGCAATGCCTTGACAAAGGTGGCATGTGCCACTGACCATGGCCACAAATGTATCCAAGCGACTTTTACTTCTATTGATCATACCACGAGTCAGCCACGGTCAGAGTGTCCAATCACAGTACAGATGTACTAGGCATGATCTTGCAGGTTCAAACAAGGTAGAATACTGGTGGCTTGGTGTGGCTATTGTGCGCAATGCCTTGACAATGATGGCATGTGCCACTGACCATGACCACAAAGTTTACCGAGTGACTTTAGCTTATACGAATCATAACACGAGTCAACCACGGTCAGAGTGTCCAATCACAGTGCAGATATACTGGGAGGACAAAGCGGAAGCGAATGATGATGCAAGATGATGACGATGCAAGATTATGACGAGAGGCCTGGGCGCAGCACCGAATGTGCGAGCACTGACATCTTATTAGGATAGGAGTGGACGCAGCACTTTGTGGGAAGAGCGGAAGCTTCCTTGAAGGTGCGGGCGTTGTTGACGTATGAGTGACGTTTGACAGAGGGAAGAGGGCGCAGTGGGTGAGCACGGGCGCTGAGCTGAGATTGAGAGCAAAGGAACTGGAGGCGGCCCAAAGGGCGAGCCTGGAGGAGAATCCAATGGATTGATTATAGACTGAAGTACAAGCAATACAAATAGGAAAGGTCTAACCTAGCGCGCTTCGTCGAGCGGGCATAGAGGTGGCGGCTCGGGCAAGTGCGAGAGCGCCTTGAGACCACGATTTGGCTTTGCTAGCCGTACACATAGGGGAGTGGTGAGTGCATGCATGATCTTTGCAGGTGCGTTTCGCCTGGGCCGTTGTGGTATGCGGCCGTTGGCTTTGGTCTTGGCGAGGCTCGCACAGTTTGTCGGTCGTGGACCGTTCAGGTGTTGATCCTGTGACTCCGGAGATGAACCTGCATTGTCACTCTTTATTTTCTTAGTGGCTGCACCCCTTGAGGCGATCTCCGAGATAATATCCGACAGCTCGGTGTGGCTATTGTGCGCAATGCCTTGACAAAGTTGGCATGTACAACTGACCATGACCACAAATGTATCCAAGTGACTTTTTCTTCTATTGATCATAACACACATCAGCCACAGTCAGAGTGTCCAATCACAGTGCAGATGTACAAGGCATGATTTTGCAGGTGCTAACAAGGTAGAATAATGGTGGCTCAATGTGGCTATTGTGCGCAATGCCTTGACAAAGTTGGCATGTGCCACTGACCATAACCACAAAGTTTACATTGTCACTTTAACTTCTACGAATTGTAACACGAGTCAGCCATGGTCAGAGTGCACAATAACAGCGCACATATAATATGCATGACCTTGCAGGTTTAAACAAGGTAAGAAACCAGTGACTTGGCACGGCTATTGTGCGCAATGCCTTGACAAAGTTGGCATGTACCAATGACCATGACCACAAAGTTTACCAAGTACCTTAAACGGCTATGAGTCATAACATGAGTCAGCCATGGCCAGAGTGTCCAATCATAGTGCAGATGTACTAGGCATGATCGTCCAGTGCAAACAAGGTAGAATACGGGTGGCTGGGCGTGGCTATTGTGTGCAATGCCTTGACAAAGTTGGCATGTGCCACTGACCATGACCAAAACGTTTACCAAGTACCTTAAACGGCTATGCATCATAACACGAGTCAGCCACGGTCAGAGTGTCCAATCACAGTGCACATGTACTAGGCATGATCTTGCAGGTGCAAACAAGGTACTATACTGGTGGCTCGGTGTGGCTATTGTGCGCAATGCCTTGACAAAGTTGGCATGTGCCACTGACCATGACCACAACGTTTACCAAGTGACTTTAACTTATACGAATCATAACACAAGCCAGCCACGGTCAGAGTGGCCAATCACAGACCAGATGTACTATGCATGATCTTGCAGGTACAACAAGGTAGAATACTGGTGGCTCCTTGTGGCTATTGTGCGTAATGCCTTGACAAAGTTGGCATGTGCCACTGACCATGACCACAAAGTTTACCTTGTGACTTTAAGTTGTACGAATCGTAACACGAGTCAGCCATGATCAGAGTGCCCAATAACAGCGCACCTCTAATATGCATGACCTTGCAGGTTTAAACAAGGTAAGAATCCGGTGGCTTGGCACGGCTATTGTGCGCAATGCCTTGACAAAGGTGGCATGTGCCACTGACCATGACCACAAATTTTACCTTAAATGGCGTGTCTATTGTTCGCATTGCCTTGACAAAGTTGGAATGTGTCACCGACCATGACCACAAAGTTTACCGAGTACCTTAAACGGCTATGAGTCATAAAACGAGTCAGCCATGGTCAGAGTGTCCAATCACAGTGCAGATGTACTAGGCATGATATTCCAGGTGCAAACAAGGCAGAATACTGGTGGCTGGGTGTGGCTCTTGTGTGCAATGCCTTGACAAAGTTGGCTTGTGCCACTGACCATGACCAAAACGTTTACCAAGTACCTTAACGGCCATGAATCACAACACGAGTCAGCCATGGTCAGAGTGTCCAATCACATTGCAGATGTACTAGGCATAATCTTGCAGGTGCAAACAAGGTACTATACTGGTGGCTCGGTCTGGCTATTTTGCGCAATGCCTTGACAAAGTTGGCATGTGCCACTGACCATGACCACAAAGTTTACCAAGTGACTGTAACTTGTACGAATCATAACACGAGCCAGCCACAGTCAGAGTGGCCAATCACAGAGCAGATGTACTAGGCATGATTTTGCAGGTACAAACAAGGTAGCATACAGGTGGCTCCTTGTGGCTATTGTGTGCAATGCCTTGACAAAGTTGGCTTGTGCCACTGACCATGACCACACATGTATCAAAGTGACGTTTACTTCTATTGATCATAACACGAGTCAGCCACGGTCTGAGTGTCCAATCACAGTGCAGCTGTACTAGGCATGATCTGCAGGTGCTAACAAGGTAGAATACTGGTGGCTCGCTGTGGCTATTGTGCGCAATGCCTTGACAAAGTTGGCATGCGCCACTGACCATGACCACAAAGTTTACCTTGTGACTTTAACTTCTACGAATCGTAACACGAGTCAGTCATGGTCAGATTGCCCAATAACAGCGCACCTCGAATATGCATGACCTTGCAGGTTTAAACAAGGTAAGAAACCAATGGCTTGGCACGGCTATTGTGCGCAATGCCTTGACAAAGGTGGCATGTGCCACTGACCATGACCACAAAGTTTACCAAGTACCGTAAACAGCTATGAGTCATAACACGAGTCAGCCATGGTCAGAGTGTCCAATCACAGTGCAGATGTACTAGGCATGATCTTCCAGGTGCAAACAAGGTACAATACTGGTGGCTGGGTGTGGCTATTGTGTGCAATGTCTTGACAAAGTTGGCATGTGCCACTGACCATGACCAAAATGTTCACCAAGCACCTTAAACGGTTATGAATCATAACACGAGTCAGCCATGGTCAGAGTGTCCAATCACAGGGCAGATGTACTAGGCATAATATTGCAGGTGCAAACAAGGTACTATACTGGTGGCTCGATGTGGCTATTGTGCGCAATGCCTTGACAAAGTTGGCATGTGCCACTGACCATGACCACAAAGTTTACCAAGTGACTGTAACTTCTACGAATCATAACACGAGCCAGCCACGGTCAGAGTGGCCAATCACATAGCAGATGTACTAGCCATGATCTTCCATGTGAAAACAAGGTAGAAGAATGGTGGCTCGGTGTGGCTATTGTGTGCAATGCCTTGACAAAGTTGGCATGTGTCACTGACCATGACCACAAAATTTACCAAGTACCTTAAACGGCTATGAGTCATAACACGAGTCAGCCACGGTCAGAGTGTCCAATCACAGTGCAGATATACTGGCCATGACCGTACAAGTATAAACAAGGTAGAATACTGATGGCTCGGTGTGGCTATTTTGCACAATGCCTTGACAAAGTTGGCATGTGCCACTGACCATGACCACGAAGTTTACCAAGTGCATTTGAGTTATAGGAATCATAACACGAGTCAGCCACGGTCAGAGTACCCAATCACAGTACACATCTGATATGCATGACCTTGCAGAGATAAACAAGGTAAAAACCGGTGGCTGGGCACAGCTATTGTGCACAATGCCTTGACAAAGTTGGCATGTTCCACTGACCATGACCACAAAGTTTACCAAGTACTTGAAACGGCTATGAATAATAACACGAGTCAGCCACGGTCAGAGTGTCCAATCACAGTGTAGATATACTGGGCATGACCGTATAGGTGTAAACAAGGTAGAATACTGGTGGCTCGGTGTGGCTATTGTGCGCAATGCCTTGACAAAGTTGGCATGTGCCACTGGCCATGACCACAAATGTATCCAAGTGACTTTTACTTCTATTGATCATAACACGAGTCAGCCATGGCCAGAGTGTCCAATCACAGTGCAGATATACTTAGCATGACCTTGCTGGTATAAACATGGTAGAGTACTGGTGGCTCGGTGTGGCTATCGTGCGCAATGCCTTGACAAAGTTGGCATGTGCCACTGACCATGACCACAAAGCTTACCAAGTGACGTTAACTTCTACGAATCGTAACACGAGTCAGCCACGGTCAGAGTGCCCAATCACAGTGCAGATGTACTAGGAATGACCTTATAGGTACAAACAAGGTAGAATACTGGTGGCTCTACATGGCTATTGTGCGCAATGCCTTGACAAAGTTGGCATGTGCCACTGACCATGACCACAAAGTTTACCAAGTACCTTAGGCGGCTATGGATCATAACACAAGTCAGCCACGGCCAGAGTGTCCATTCACTGTGCAGATATACTGAGAATGACCTTGCAGGTATAAACAAGGTAGAATACTGGTGGCTCGGTGTGGCTATCGTGCACAATGCCTTGACAAAGTTGGCATGTGCCACTGACCATGACAACAAATGTATCCAAGTGACTTTAACTTCTAAGAATCATATCACGAGTCAGCCATGGTCAGGGTGTCCAATCACAGTGCAGATGTACTAGGCATGATCTTGCATGTTCAAACAAGGTAGAATACTGATGGGTCGGTGTGGCTATTGTGCGCAATGCCTTGACGAAGTTGGCATGTGCCACTGACCATGACCACAAAGTTTACCAAGTGACTTTAACTTCTACGAATCATAACACGAGTCAGGCACGGTCAGAGTACCGAATCACATTGCACATCTAATATGCATGACCCTGCAGGTATTAAAAAGGTAAGAAACTGGTGGCTTGGCACGGCTATTGTGTGCAATGCCTTGAAAAAATTGGCATGTGCCACTGACCATGACCACAAAGTTTACCAAGTAACTTAAACGGCTTTGAATCATAACACTGGTCAGCCACGGTCAGAGTATCCAATCACAGTGTAGATCTACTAGGCATGATCTTGCAGGTGATAACAAGGTAGAATACTGGTCGCTCGGTGTGGCTATTGTGCACAATGCCTTGACAAAGTTGGCATGTGCCACTGACCATGACCACAAAGTTTACCAAGTACCTTAAGCGGCTATGAATCATAACACGAGTCAGCCATAATCAGAGTGCCCAATCAAAGTACAGATGTACTACGCAGGATCTTCCAGGTGCAAACAAGGTACACTACTGGTGGCTCGGTATGGCTATTGTGCACAACGCCTTGACAAAGTTGGCATGTGCCACTGACCATGACCACAATTGTATCCAAGTGACTTTTACTTCTGTTGATCATAATACGAGTCAGCCACGGTCAGAGTGTCCAATCACAGTGCAGATGTACTAAGCATGATTTTGAAGGTACAAACAAGGTACAGAACTGGTGGCTCGGTGTAGCTACTGTGCGAAATGCCTTGACAAGATAGGCATGTGCCACTGACCATGACCACAATGTTTACCAAGTGACTTTAACTTCTATGAATCATAACACGAGTCAGCCACGGTCAGAGTGTCCAATCACAGTGAAGATATACTGGGCATGACCTTGCAGGTATAAACAAGGTAGAATACTGGTGGTTGGGTGTCGCTTTTGTGCGCAATGCCTTGACAAAGTTGGCATGTGCCACTGACCATGACCACAAATGTTTCCAAGTGACTTTTACTTCTATTGATCATTACACGAGTCAGCCACAGTCAGAGTGTCCAATCACAGTGCAGATGTACTAGGCGTGATCTTGCAGGTGCAAACAAGGTAGAATCCTGGTGGTTCGGTGTGACTATTGTGCGCAATGCCTTGACAAAGTTGGCATGTGCCACTGACCATGACCACAAAGTTTACCATGTGACTTTAACTTCTACGAATCATAACACGAGTCAACCACGGTCGGTGTTCCAAACACAGTGCAGATGTATTAGGCATGATCTTGCAGGTGCAAACAGGGTAGAATACTGGTGGCTCGGTGTGGCTATTGTGCACAATGCCTTGACAAAGTTGGCATGTGCCACTGACCATGACCACAAATGTATCTAGGTGACTTTTACTTCTATTGATCATAATAATAGTCAGCCACGGTCAGAGTTCCCAATCACAGTACACAACTAATATGCATAACCTTGCAGGTATGATCAATGTAAATAACCGGTGGCTTGGCACGGCTATTGTGCACAATGCCTTGACAAAGTTGGCATATGCCACTGACCATGACCACAAAGTTTACCAAGTACCTTAAACGGCTATTAATCATAACACGAGTCAGCCACGGTCAGAGTGTCCAATCACAGTGCACTTGTACTAGGCATGATCTTGCAGGTGCAAAAAAGGTAGAACACTGGTGGCTCGGTATGGTTATTGTACACATTGCCTTTACAAAGTTTGCATGTGCTACTGATCATGACCACAAATGTAGCCAAGTGACTTTGTACTTCTATTGATCATAATACGAGTCAGCCACAGTCAGAGTGTCCAATCACAGTGCAGATATACTGGGCATGACCTTGCAGGTATAAACACTGTAGAACACTGGTGGCTCGGTGTGGCTATTGTGCGCAATGCCTTGACAAAGGTGGCATGTGTCACTGACCATGACCACAAAGTTTACCAAGCGACTTTAACTTCTACGAATCGTAACACGAGTCAGCCACGGTCAGAGTATCCAATCACAGTGCAGATATACTGGGCATGATCTCGCAAGTACAAACAAGGTAGAATACTAGTGGCTTGGTGTGGCTATTGTGCACAATGCCATGATAAAGTTGGCATGTTCCACTGACCATGACCACAAAGTTTACGAAGTACCTTAAATGAATATGAATCATAACACGAGTCAGCCACAGTCAGAGTATCCAATCCCAGTGCAGATTTACTAGGCATAACTTTGCAGGTACAAACGAGGTATAATACTGGTGGCTCGATGTGGCTGTTATGCGCAATGCCTTGACAAAGTTGGCATGTGCCACTGACCATGACCACAAAGTTTACCAAGT
>SZWC01000215.1:273834-316521 GCA_023375785.1 Penium margaritaceum | reverse complement strand
TGTGAGAACCCTTTCGCCACAACCCTTGCCTTGTACTTGTCGATGCTATCATCTTGCTTCCGCTTCAACCTGAGCACCCACTTTGAGCCCACCACGTGAGCGTTAGCGGGTCTGTCCACCAGCACCCATGTGCCATTTTCTTCGATGGACGCGAGCTCGCTGTCCACCGCCTCCTTCCACTTGGCCGCATCGGGCCTTGCCAGCGCTTCAGCCACAGTGAGCGGCTCTCCCTGAGCCAAACAGGACCAGCTCAGTCCAGTCCAGCTTCCAGTGTCAGCGTCGTACTTTGGAGTTTGTTTTCTTTGTCGTGTGCTGCGACGTTGCATTGCTGGTGGGTGTTTGCCATGCTGTTGCTCCTGTGGTGTTGGCTGCCCTGGAGTTGAATTTTCCTGTTTTGAAGAGCCACTGGCCTCCGAGCTGGTCTCAGAGGCCTCGGACGTCTCCGACTCTGTGTCGGAGCTTGCCGCTGCGTCAGCCTGCGCAGCCCCTCCCCCTGGCACACCACTCTTCTTCACGGCCTGCCGCACTGGCACCACTTGCCAGTTTTCAGGAGCTTGATCTCCTGACTCTAGCAGCACTAACCACTCTCCCTGTTTTGGAGCGTCTGTGGGATCAAGCATCTATTCCTTGCCTGGTTTCCTCTCGTCAAAGGTGACATCCCAGCTGGTGATGAGTCTTCTTCCTGCCAGGTCCCACAAGCGATATGTCTTGTGGGCCGTCTCATAGCCCACCATAACGCACTTTCGTGCTCTTGAATCCAGCTTGCCGGCACCCTCACCCGCCTGGACCTTTGCCCATGCGGTGCAGCCGAATACTTTCAGGTGTGATGCGTCCGGCTTCTTCCCTGACCAAACTTCTTGTGGTGTCATCTGTTGCTTTCCCTTCTTCTTTCCGCGCCTGCCCAGAGCAGCCGCAGGAGTCAGGTTGACGAGATAGCATGCCGTTCTTGCCGCTTCTGCCCAGAACCGCGGTGGAAGCTTTGCATCGAAGAGCATGCTACGCACCATGCCGANTTGATCCCATGTTGCCGCAACCAGCCCTTGCATGCCTCGTACTCTCCGCCGTTGTCGCTCCGCATCCCTTTGACTCTCTTTCCGGTCTGCCGCTCCACCATGGCGACAAACTCCTGCAACTTTTCTCTGACCTCTCCCTTTGTTTTGAGGAAGAAGATCCACACCTTGCGGCTGTGGTCGTCTATGAAGGTCAGAAAATACTTGCTACCACCGTTTGATGCCGTGCGAAAGGGTCCGCACACGTCGGTGTGAATCAGGTCAAGGGCTGATTCTGCGCGGCGACCATTGCACTCAAAGCGAGTTCGCTTGGTCTTGCCTTGGAGGCAAGGTTCACACAGGCTGCCACACTCAACCGCATCCTTCTTGCAACCATCCATCCCACGGACCAGCTGTTGTTGCTGAATGACTTGGAGCGTGCTGTTTGCAACGTGCCCAAGGCGTCTGTGCCACAGATCAGTATCTTTGTCCTTTGTGGCAGAGGATGCTTTTTCAGTTCTTGTTGGTGTGCTCTCCTGTGTTGGTGCCGAGACCACTGCCTCCGCTGCACCCGCATGACCCTCGTCTTCCGAGGTCTTTGCTGCCNTTGTCTGCAATACGTAGAGTCCGTCAACCCGTGGAACCTGTGCCATGAGATCTTTGTTGGCATAGAGGACCTTGATGTCCTCGTTCCTGGCGATGACCGCCTTCTTCTGTGTGAACACCACTGTCATGTCGTTGTCTGTTATCTTTGACACGGACAGAAGGTTTGCCGCAAAGGAGGGCATGTAGACCACGTCACGTAGCCGTAGATCCTTCTCTGCACCATTAAGGTTGATCCTCACCAGCTTGTCTCCCACGCCCTTTGCGTTGATGACGCTGCCGTTTGCACATCTGAACCGCCGATCGGTGGGGCCGATGGAGACAAATCCAGCCTGGTCGTTGCTGGAGTGATGATCGGTGCCGGAGTCGAGCCCAAAAGCTCCTGGCCTGAGCAGCGCCGCTCCTTTTGCTGGAGGCGTGCTCTGTGCCATCATGTTGGTGGCTTCTTTGCCACCCTTTTTGTTGCCTTTGTTCCCACTGCTTCCGCCGTCTTCCTTCTTTGGCGACCTGCACTCTCTTGCCCAGTGCCCAGGTTTGCCGCAGTTGCGGCAGTTACCCTGTCGCTTGGGAGCCTTGCCGCCATTGTTCCCTCCGCCGCCACCGCTTCCGCTGCCGCCTTTCTGACCAGAGGCTGACCCTTTGCTCCCGCGGCCACCGTAGCGTGCGGCATAGGCTGAGAAGTTAGCCTCATTTCCGCTGCGGCGCATGGCCTCGTTTTGCACGTACTCGGACACTGCCGTGTACGTCAGGTCGTCCTCCTTCCAGCCGCCCATGACGGTGATCATTGGACTCCAGCTCTCCGGTAGCGCCATGAGGAGGATCATGGCTTGCATGTTCTCGTCAAGGTCCCAATTCATCTGGGGAGCCTCGCCAAGGAGTCCTTCAAACTCCTGTAGGAAATCGGGGATTGATTCGCCCTCATTCACCCGCATGCTAATCAGCCGTTGTAGGATGAATAGTCTGTTCGCGAGGGAGGTGGATTGGTGCACGCGCTTGAGCTTGTCGTAAGCTTCGGAAGCCAGCGTGTACCCGACAATGATGGGAAAATACTTCTTGGCTATCGCGTTGCTGAGGAATGACATTACAATATCATTTCGATCCATCCAAGCCTCATGCTCAGATGTGCCTTCCGCGGGAACCTGCTCCTCTCCCTTCAGTAGCTTGATGAAGCCGCGCACTTTCATCGCCAGCTCAAACTGCCATGTCCAAAGGGGGAAGTCAATCCCCTCGAAAATGGGGATTCCTCCCAGGGGTCCAAGACCTTGCGGCACTGACATAGCACTCACATTTGCTCCAGTGGTCTGCCCTGTGGTAGGCACTGTTGAGCGTGAGGACTGCCCTGCGGCAGCCCCCACTCCTCCCGATGGGTCAACCATTTTTGTTGCCCTTGTCTGCTTCCCAAGTCTCTGCTGCGTTGAGGCCGATGTAGGCTGATGTTAGCTGATGTCTGCTACCGGTTTTAGGATGCAGATCCGTTGCTTACCCCTCCAGCCGATGTTCACCTGCAGACAGAGAATATATCTACACCAACACACCCAGGGTCTTGCCACCAAGGGCAGAGCTTGTCCTGGTTGGGACACAAGGGTCGTGCCTCCAAGGGCAGAGCTTGTCCTTAGTCCCTGTGTGCTAAGTGCAGACCAAGCCGTTGGAGCTGATGAAGCTGATGGAGCTGATGGAGTTGATGGAGCCGGCGTGTGCACCTGGAGAGAGCGTACCAAAGTTGAGCGAAGCGTGCCTTACAACTGGTCAGTGTGGGTCCATAACCCTCTGTCAACCGGCCTGAGGCAAACGGACTAGAAAACAGGGCCGACACAATAGCACCTGCCGTCCGCTCCTAGCATTTCAGCTAGGAGAAGATATCACCCTCAGGATCACGGTTCCACACTGAGCAGTTCCTAAGCAATCACTTGCTAGCAACTGTGTCCACTTAACACTTGGTCACTTTCGCGCGAGGTGCTAGTCAAAGACTAACTCCTGGGGCTTAGACCAACCAGTGTCTTCTTTATACTGTTCCTTAGTTGGAAAACTCTGTGACGAGCATCTAAGGCCAGATCGTGTAATTAGAATGAGGAATGAGCCTGGTACATATAGTCATAGGCCTGGCTTCTAAGGTGTGTGGGTAGTGACACTTTTGGGGTGGTCACTCCACACCACCTCACCAGTCCGCCAATTGGCGCATCCACTGACCGCCAAGTGGCGCACTCTCCTCATGCATGGAGAAATGTCTAAGAAACTTCCCCTGTGTTAGAAGGTCAAAAAACCTCCTGCGCACATCAAGGCTCGATTGCAGGACCTGTTGTCCCTAAGTCCAACATGCTATCCGTTGCGCTACACTTCTGGTGTCTCGCTTTGACTTGCACCACGAACAAGGTTTGGGGGACTTACTCCAAGGGAGCAGTGCATGCCCAACCTGTCCGTCAACCCATAGCAGTGGCCATGGGGCATAGAAGAACAACAATCTCTCCCTTGCACCGTAGGCCACCTGCTGTGGTAGTTTTCTTCGGCATGAACCTGTAGCTCTAGGTTGTGTTTGTGCATGTCAGTTTTCTTGGTCTTTAGTTCTCATCTCTTGCATCCACCATGCCGACTCCTCGAGCACCTGCAACATGCAAGTCGCTGTCTAGCGGCTTTGTCAAGAAGTCCGCAAGCATTTTCTTGGTTGCGACGTGCTCCAGTTCCACGACACCCTTGGCGATAAGGTCACGTGAGTAGTGGTACCGAATATCGATGTGCTTTGTACGCCGGGAGATCATGTCGTCCTCTGCCATAGCCATGGCACTTTGGTTGTCGATGCGGATGACCGTTGCCTCCTCTNGCAGGACCTGTTGTCCCTAAGTCCAACATGCTATCCGTTGCGCTACACTTCTGGTGTCTCGCTTTGACTTGCACCACGAACAAGGTTTGGGGGACTTACTCCAAGGGAGCAGTGCATGCCCAACCTGTCCGTCAACCCATAGCAGTGGCCATGGGGCATAGAAGAACAACATAAACAAGGTAAAAAACTGGTGGCTTGGCACGGCTATTGTGCGCAATGCATTGACAAAGTTGGCATGTGCCACTGACCATGACCACAACGTTAACCAAGTACATTAAACGGCTATGAGTTATAACACGAGTGAGCCACAGTCAGAGTGTCCAATCACAGTGCAGATATACTGAGCATGACCTAACAGGTATAAACAAGGTAGAATACTGGTGGCTCGGTGTAGCTATTGTGCGCAATGCCTTGACAAAGTTGGCATGTGCCACTGACCATGACCACATATGTATCCAAGTGACGTTTACAACTATTGATCATAACACGAGTCAGCCACGGTCAGAGTGTCCAGTCACAGTGCAGATGTATTAGGCATGATCTTGCAGGTGCAAACAAGGTAAAACACCGGTGGCTTGGTGTGGCTATTGTGCGCAATGCCTTGACAAAGTTGGCATGTGCCACTGACCATGACCACAAAGTTTACCAAGTGACTTTAACTTCTACGAATCGTAACATGAGTCTGCCATGGTCAGAGTGCCCAATCACAGTTCACATGTAACATGCATGACCTTGCAGGTTTTAACAAGGTAAAAAACCGGTGGCTTGGCGCGGCTATTGTGCGCAATGCCTTGACAAAGTTGGCATGTGCCACTGACCATGACCACAAAGTTTACCAAGTGACTTTAACTTCTACGAATTGTAACACGAGTCAGCCACATTCAGAGTACCCAATCACAGTGCACATCTAATATGCATGACCTTGCAGGTATAAACAAGGCAAAAGACCGGTGGCTTGGCATGACTATTGTGCGCAATGCCTTGACAAAGTTGGCATGTGCCACTGACCATGACCAAGAAGTTTACCATGTACCTTAAACGGCTATGAATCATAACACGAGTCAGCCACGGTCAGAGTGTCTAATCTCAGTGCATATATACTGGGCATGACCTTAGAGGTATAAACAAGGTAGAATATTGGCTGCATGGTGTGGCTATTGTGTGCAATGCCTTGACAAAGTTGGCATGTGCCACTGACCATGACCACAAGTGTATCCAAGTGACTTTTACTTATATTGATCATAACATGAGTCAGCCACGGTCAGAGTGTCCAATCAGAGTGCAGATGTACCAGGCATGATCTTGCAGGTGCAAACAAGATAGAATACTGGTGGATCGGTGTGGCTATTGTGCGCAATGCCTTCACAATGTTGGCATGTGCCACTGAGCATGAACACAAAGTTTACCAAGTGACTTTAACCTAAAGGAATCGTAACACGAGTCAGCCACGGTCGAGTGCCCAATCACAGAACACATCTAATATGCATGACCTTCCAGGTACAAACAAGTTAAAAAACCGGTGGCTTGGCACGGCTATTGTGCTTAATGCCTTGACAAAGTTGACATGTGCCACTGACCATGACCACAAAGTTTACCAAGTGACTTTAACTTCTATGAAATGTAACATGAGTCAGCCACAGTCAGAGTGCCCAATCACAGTGCACGTCTACTATGCATGACCTTGCAGGTATAAACAAGTTAGAAAACCGGTGGCTTGGTACGTCTATTGTGCGCAATTCCTTGACAAAGTTGGCATGTGCCACTGACCATGACCACAAAGTTTACCAAGTACCTTAAACGGCTATGAATCATAACACGAGTCAGCCACGGTCAAAGTGTCCAATCACAGTACACACATAATGCGCATGACCTTGCAGGTATGAACAAATTAGAATACTGGTGGCTCGGTGTGCCTATTGTGCGCAATGCCTTGACAAAGTTGGCATGTGCCATTGACCAAGACCACAAATGTATCCAAGTGAATTTTATTTCTAATGATCATAACACGAGTCAGCCATGGTCAGAGTGTCCAATCACAGTGCAGATGTACTAGGCATGATTTTGCAGGTGCTAACAAGGTAGAATACTGGTGGCTCGGTGTGGCTACTTTGTGCAATGCCTTGACAAAGTTGGCATGTGCCACTGACCATGACCGCAAAGTTTACCAAGTGACTTCAACTTCTACGAATCGTAACACGAGTCAGCCACTGTCCGAGTGCTCAATCACAGTGCACGTCTAATATGCATGACCTTGTAGGTGTAAACAAGGTAAAAAACCGGTGGCTTGGCACGGCAATTGTGCGCAATGCCTTGACAAAGTTGGCATGTGCCACTGCCATGACCACAAAGTTTACCAAGTACATTAAACGGCTATGAATCATAACACGAGTCAGCCACGGTCAGAGTGTCCAATCACAGTGCAGACATACTGGGCATGACCTTACAGGTATAAACAAGGTAAAATACTGGTGGCTCGGAGTGGCTATTGTGCGCAATGCCTTGACAAAGTTGGCATGTGCCACTGACCATGACCACAAATGTATCCAAGTGACTTTTACTTCTATTCATCATAACACGAGTCTGCCACGGTCAGAGTGTCCAATCACAGTGCAGATGTACTAGGCATGATCTTGCAGGTGCAAACAAGGTAGAATACTGGTGGCTCGGTGTTGCTATTGTGCGCAATGCCTTTACAAAGTTGGCATGTGCCACTAACCATGACGACAAAGTTTACCAAGTGACTTTAACTTCTACGAATCGTAAAACGAGTCAGCCACAGTCAGAGTGCCCAATCACAGTTCAGATGTACTAGGCATGACCTTGCAAGTATAAACAAGGTAAAAACCTGGTGGCTTGGCACGGCTATTGTGCGCAATGCCTTGACAAAATTGGCATGTGCCATTGCCATGACCACAAAGTTTACCAAGTACATTAAACGACTATGAATCATAACACGAGTCAGCCACGGTCAGAGTGTCCAATCACAGTGCAGACATACTGGGCATGACCTTACAGGTATAAACAAGGTAGAATACTGGTGGCTCGGTGTGGCTGTTATGTGCAAGGCCTAGACAAAGTTGGCATGCGCCACTGACCAAGACCACAAATGTATCCAAGTGATTTTTCATCTATTGATCATAACACAAGTCAGCCATGATCAGAGTGTCCAATCACAGTGCAGATATAGTAGGCATGATCTTGCAGGTGCAAAAAAGGTAGAATACTGATGGCTCAGTGTGGCTATTGTGCGCAATGCCTTGACAAAGTTGGCATGTGCCACTGACCATGACCACAAATATATCCAAGTGACCTTTACATCTATTGATACTAACACGAGTCATCCACAATCAGAGTGTCCAATAACAGTGCAGATGTACTAGGCATGATCTTGAAGGTTCAAACAAGGTAGAATACTAGTGACTCGATAGGCTACTGTGCGCAATGCCTTGACAATGTGGGCATGTGCCACTGACCATGACCACAATGTTTACCAAGTGACATTAACTTATACGAATCGTATAACGAGTCAGCCACAGTCAGAGTGCCCAATCACAGTTCAGATGTACTAGGCATGACCTTGCAGGTATAAACAAGGTAAAAACCCGGTGGCTTGGCACGGCTATTCTGCGCAATGCCTTGACAAAGTTGGCATGTGCCACTGACCATGACCACAACGTTTACCAAGTACCTTAAATGGCTATGAATCATAACGCGAGTCAGCCACGGTCATAATGTCCAATCACAGTGCAGATATACTGGGCATTACCTTATATGTATAAACAATGTAGAATACTGGTGGCTCGGCGTGGCTATTATGTGCAAGGCCTTGACAAAGTTGGCATGTGCCACTGACCATGACCACAAATGTATCCAAGTGATGTTTACTTCTATTGGTCATAACACGAGTCAGCCACAGTCAGAGTGTCCAGTCACAGTGCAGATATAGTAGGCATGATCTTGCAAGTGCAAACAAGGTAGAATACTGGAGGCTCGGGGTGGCTATTGTGCGCAATGCCTTGACAAAGTTGGCATGTGCCACTGACCATTACCACAAAGTTTACCAAGTGACTTGAACTTCTACGAATTGTAACACAACTCAGCCACAGTCTGAGTGCCCAATCACAGTTCAGATGTACTAGGCATGACCTTGCAGGTATAAGCAAGGTACAAAACCGGTGGCTTGGCACGGATATTGTGCACAATGCCTTGACAAAGTTGGCATGTGCCACTGACCATGACCACAAAGTTTACCAAGTTCCGTAAATGGCTATGAATCAAAACACGAGTTAGCCACGGGCAGAGTGTCTAATCACAGTGCAGATATACTGAGCATGACCTTGCAGGAACAAAAAAGGTAGAATACTGGTGGCTCTATGTGGTTATTGTGCGCAATGCCTTAACAAAGTTGCCATGTGCCACTGACCATGATCACAAAGTTTACCAAGTGACTTTAACTTCTACAAATTGTAACACGAGTCAGGTACACTCAAAGTGCCCAATCATAGTTCAGATGTACTAGACATGATCTTGCAGGTATAAACAGGGTAAAAAAATCGGTGGTCTGGCACGGCTATTGTGCGCAATGCCTTGACAAAGTTGGCATGTGCCACTGACCATGACCACAAAGTTTACCAAGTACCTTAAACGGCTATGACTCATAACACGAGTCAGCCACGGTCGGAGTGTCCAATCACAGTACAGATGTACTAGGCATGATCTTGTAGGTACAAACAAGGTAGAATACTGGTGTCTCGGTGTGGCTGTTGTGTGCAATGACTTGACAAAGTTGGCATGTGCCACTGACCATGACCACAAAGTTTACCAAGTGACCTTAACTTTTACGAATTGTAACACATGTCAGCCACGGTCAGAGTGCCCAATCACAGTGCACATCTAATATGCATGAGCTTGCAGGTATAAACAAGGTAAAAACCCGGTGGCTTCGCACGGCTATTGTACGCAATGCCTTGACAAATTTGGCATGTGCCACTGACCATTATCACAAAGTTTACCAAGTGACTTTAACTTATACGAATCGTAACACGAGTCAGCCACATTCAGAGTGCAAAATCACAGTGCACATCTAATAGGCATGACCTTGCAGGTATAAAGAAGGAAACAAACCGGTGGCTTGGCACGGCTATTGTGCGCAATGCCTTGATAAAGTTGGCATGTGCAACTGACCATGACCACACTGTTAACCAAGTACCTTCAACTGCTATGAATCATAACACGCGTCACCCACAGTCAGAGTGTCCAATCACAGTGTAGATGTACTAGGCATCATCTTGAAGGTGCATACAAGGTATAATACTGGTGGCTCGGTGTGGCTATTGTGCGCAATGCCTTGACAAAGTTCGCATGTGCCACTGACCATGATCACAAAGTTTACCAAGTGACTTTAACTACTACATTCGTAAGACGATTCAGCCACGGTCAGAGTGCCCAATCCTAGTACACATCTAATATGCATGACCTTGCTGGCTTGGCAGGGCTATTGTGCGTAATGCCTTGACAAAACTGGCATGTGCCACTGACCATGACCACAAAGTTTACCAAGTACATTAAACGGCTATGAATTATGACACAAGTCAGCAATGGTCAGAGTGTCCAATCACAGTGCAGATATACTGGGCATGACCTTACAGGTGTAAACAAGGTAGAATACTGGTGGCTTGGCAGGGCTATTGTGCGTAATGCCTTGACAAAACTGGCATGTGCCACCGACCATGACCACAAAGTTTACCAAGTACATTAAACGGCAATGAATTATGACACGAGTCAGCAATGGTCAGAGTGTCCAATCATAGTGCAGATATACTGGGCATGACCTTACAGGTGTAAACAAGGTAGAATACTGGTGGCTCGGTGTGCCTATTGTGTGCAATGCCTTGACAAAGTTGGCATGTGCCACTTACCATGACCATTAAGTTTACCAAGTGACTTTAACTTCTACGAATCGTAACACGAGTCAGCGACACTCAGAGTGCCCAATCACAGTGCACATCTAATATGCATGACCTTGCAGGTATAAAGAAGGTAACAAACCGGTGGCTTGGCACGTCTATTATGCGCAATGCCTTGACAAAGTTGGCATGTGCCACTGACCATGACCACACTGTTTACCAAGTACCTTAAACGGCTATGAATCATACCACGAGTCACCCACGGTCAGAGTGTCCAATCAAAGTGCAGATGTACTATGCATGATCTTGAAGGTTCAAACAAGGTAGAATACTGGTGGCTCGGTGTGGCTATTCTGCGCAATGCCTTGACAAAGTTGGCATGTGCCACTGACCATGATCACAAAGTTTACTATGTGACTTTAACTTATACGAATCGTAACACGAGTCAGCCACGGTCGGAGTGCCCAATCATAGTACACATATAATATGCATGACCTTGCTGGTATAAACAAGGTAAAAAACTGGTGGCTTGGCACGGCTATTGTGCGCAATGCCTTGACAAAGTTGGCATGTGCCACTGACCATGACCACAACGTTAACCAAGTACATTAAACGGCTATGAATTATAACACGAGTGAGCCATGGTCAGAGTGTCCAATCACAGTGCATATATACTGAGCATGACCTAACAGGTACAAACAAGGTAGAATACTGGTGGCTCGGTGTGGCTATTGTGCGCAATGCCTTGACAAAGTTGGCATGTGCCACTGACCATGACCACAAAGTTTACCAAGTACATTAAACGGCTATGAATCATAACACGAGTCAGCCACGGTCAGAGTGTCCAATCACAGTGCATATATACTGAGCATGACCTAACAGGTACAAACAAGGTAGAATACTGGTGGCTCGGTGTGGCTATTGTGCGCAATGCCTTGACAAAGTTGGCATGTGCCACTGACCATGACCACAAAGTTTACCAAGTGAGTTTAACTTCTACGAATCGTAACATGAGTCTGCCATGGTCAGAGTGCCCAATCACAGTTCACATGTAACATGCATGACCTTGCAGGTTTTGACAAGGTAAAAACCCGGTGGCTTGGCGCGGCTATTGTGCGCAATGCCTTGACAAAGTTGGCATGTGCCACTGACCATGACCACAAAGTTTACCAAGTGACTTTAACTTCTACGAATCGTAACACGAGTCAGCCACATTCAGAGTACCCAATCACAGTGCACATCTTATATGCATGACCTTGCAGGTATAAACAAGGTAAAAGACCGGTGGCTTGGCATGACTATTGTGCGCAATGCCTTGACAAAGTTGGCATGTGCCACTGACCATGACCACAAATTTTACCATGTACCTTAAACGGCTATGAATCATAACATGAGTCAGCCACGGTCAGAGTGTATAATCTCAGTGCATATATACTGGGCATGACCTTACAGGTATAAACAACGTAGAATATTGGCTGCATGGTGTGGCTATTGTGTGCAATGCCTTGACAATGTTGGCATGTGCCACTGACCATGACCACAAGTGTATCCAAGTGACTTTTACTTATATTGATCATAACATGAGTCACCACGGTCAGAGTGTCCAATCAGAGTGCAGATGTACCAGGCATGATCTTGCAGGTGCAAACAAGATAGAATACTGGTGGCTCGGTGTGGCTATTGTGCGCAATGCCTTGACAATGTTGGCATGTGCCAATGAGCATGAACACAAAGTTTACCAAGTGACTTTAACTTATAGGAATCGTAACACGAGTCAGCCACGGTCGAGTGCCCAATCACAGAACACATCTAATATGCATGACCTTCCAGGTACAAACAAGTTAAAAAACCGGTGGCTTGGCACGGCTATTGTGCTTAATGCCTTGACAAAGTTGGCATGTGCCACTGACCATGACCACAAAGTTTACCAAGTACCTTAAACGTCTATGAATCATAACACGAGTCAGCCACGGTCAGAGTGTCCAATCACACTGCAGATATACTGGGCATGACCTTGCACTTATAAGCTATCATACAAATGGCTCGGTGTGGCTATTGTGTGAAATGCCTTGACAAAGTTGGCACGTGCCACTGACCATGACCACAAATGTATCCAAGTGAGTTTTACTCCTATTGATCATAACACGAGTCAGTCACGGTCAGAGTGCCCAATCACAGTGCAGATTTACTAGGCAGGATCTTACACATGCAAACAAGGTAGAACACTGGTGGCTCGGTGTGGCTACTGTGCGCAATGCCTTGAAAAGGTTGGCATGTGCCACTGACCATGACCACATATAATATACATGACCTTGCAGGTATATACAGGGTAAAAAACCAGCGTCTTAGCACTGCTATTGTGCGCAATGCCTTGACAAAGTTGGCATGTGCCACAGACCATGACCACAACGTCTACCAAGTGACTTTAACTTCTATGAATTGTAACACGAGTCAGCCACTGTCAGAGTGCCCAATCACAGTGCACATGTAATGTGCATGACCTTGCAGGTATTAACAAGTTAAAAAACCGGTGGATTGGCACGGCTATTGTGCGCAATGCCTTGACAACGTTGGCATGTGCCACTGACCATGACGACAAGGTTTACCAAGTACCTTAAACGGCTATGAATCATAACACGAGTCAGCCACGGTCAGAATGTCCAATCACAGTGCAGATATACTGACTTTTACTTCTATTGATCATGACACGAGTCAGCCATGGTCAAAGTGTCCAATCACAGTGCAGATGTACTATGCATGATCTTGCAGGTACAAACAAGGTAGAATACTAGTGGCTCGGTGTGGCTATTCTGCGCAATGCCTTGACAAAGTTGGCATGTGCCACTGACCATGACCGCAAAGTTTACCAACTACCTTTAACGGATATGAATCATAACACGAGTCAGTCATGGTCAGAGTGTCCAATCACAGTGCATATATACTGGGCATGACCTTACAGGTATACACAAGGTAAAATACTGGTGGCTCGGTGTAGCTATTGTACGCAATGCATTGACAAAGTTGGCATGTGCCAATGACCATGACCACAAATGTATCCAAGTGACTTTTACTTCTATTGACCATAACACGAGTCAGCCACGGTCAGAGTGTCCAATCACAGTGCAGATGTACTAGGCATGATCTTGCAGGTGCAAACAAGGTAGAATACTGGTGGCTCGGTGTGGCTATTGTGCGCAATGCCTTGACAAAGTTGGCATGTGCCAATGACCATGACCACAAATGTATCCAAGTGACTTTTACTTCTATTGACCATAACACGAGTCAGCCACGGTCAGAGTGTCCAATCACAGTGCAGATGTACTAGGCATGATCTTGCAGGTGCAAACAAGGTAGAATACTGGCGGCTCCATGTGGCTATTGTGCACAATGCCTTGGCAAAGTTGGCATGTGCCAACGATCATGACTGCAAAGTTTACCAAGTGACTTTAACTTCTACGAATCATAACACGAGTCAGCCACGGTCAGAGTGCCCAATCAAAGCGCACATCTAATATGCATGACCTTCTAAGTATAAACAAGGTAAAAAACCGGTGGCTTGGCACGGCTATGGTGCACAATGCCTTGACAAAGTTGGCATGTAACACTGACCACGAACACAAAGTTTACCAAGTACATTAAACGGCTATGAATCATAACAAGAGTCAGCCACGGTCAGAGTGTCCAATCACAGTGCAGATATACTGGGCATGACCTTGTAGGTATAAACAATGTATAATACTGGTGGCTCGGCGTGGCTATTGTGCGCAATTCCTTGACAAAGTTGGTATGTGCCACTGACCATGACCACAAATGTATCCAAGTGACTTTTTCTTCTGTTGATCATAACACGAGTCAGCCACGCTCAGAGTGTCCAATCACAATGCAGATGTAATAGGCATGATCTTCCAAGTCCAAACAAGGCAGAATGCCGGTGGTTTGGTGTGGCTATTGTGCGCAATGCCTTGACAAAGTTGGCATGTGCCACTGACCATGACCACAAAGTGTACCAAGTGACTTTAACTTCTACGAATCGTAATACGAGTCAGTGACGGTCAGAGTGCCCAATCACAGTGCACATCTAATATGCATGACCTTGCAGGCATAAACAAGTTAAAAAACTGGTGGCTTGGCACGGCTATTGTGCGCAATGCCTTGACAAAGTTCGCATGTGTCACTGACCATGACCACAAAGTTTACCAAGTACATTAAACGGCTATGAATCATAACACGAGTCAGCCACGGTTAGAGTGTCCAATCACAGTGCACATATACTGGGCATGACCTTGCATGTATAAACAAGGTAGATTACTGTTGGCTCGGTCTTGCTATTGTGCGCAATTCCTTGAAAAAGTTGGCATGTGCCACTGACCATGACCACAAATGCATCCAAGTGACTTTTACTTCTATTGATCATAACACGAGTCAGCCACGGTCAGAGTGTCCAATCACAGTGCACGTGTCCAAGGCATGATCTTTCAGGTTCAAACAAGGTAGAATACTCGTGGCTCGGTGTGGCTATTTTGCGCTATGCCTTGAAAAATTTGGCATGTGCCACTGACCATGACCACAAATGTATCCAAGTGACTTTTACTTATCTGGATCATAACACGAGTCAGCCACGGTCAGAGTGTCCAATTACAGTGCATATGTACTAGGCATGATCGTGCAGGTGCAAACAAGGTAGAATACTGGTGGCTCGGTTGGGCTATTGTGCGCAATGCCTTGACAAAGTTGGCATGTGCCACTGACGATGACCACAACTGTATCCAAGTGACTTTTACTTCTATTGATCATAACACGAGTCAGCCACGGTGAGAGTGTCCAATCACAATGCAGATGTACTATGCATGATCGTGAAGGTTAAAAAAAGGGAGAATACTGGTGGTTCGGTTTGGCTATTGTGCGCAATGCCTTGACAAAGTTGGCATGTGCCACTGACCATGACCACAAATGTATCCAAGTGACTTTTACTTCTATTGATCATAACACGAGTCAGCCACGGTCAGAGTGTCCAATCACAGTGCAGATGTACTAGGCATGATCTTGCAGGTGCAAACAAGGTAGAATACTGGTGGCTCGGTGTGGCTATTGTGCGCAATGCCATGACAAAGTTGGCATGTGGCACTGACCATGACTAAAACGTTTACCAAGTGACTTTAACCTCTACGAACCGTAACACGAGTTAGCCAGAATAAGAGTGCCCAATCACAACAACATCTAATATGCATGACCTTGCAGGTATAAACAAGGAGAAAAACCGGTGGCTTGGCATGGCTATTGTGTGCAATGCCTTGACAAAGTTGGCATGTGCCACTGCCATGACCACAAAGTTTACCAAGTACATTAAACGGCTATGAATCATAACACGAGTCAGCCACGGTTAGAGCGTCTCATTTTAGTGTAGATATACCGGGCATGACCTTGAAGGTACAAACAAGGTATACTACTGGTGGCTCGGTGTGGCTATTGTGTGCAATGCCTTGACAAAGTTGTCATGTGCCACTGACCATGACCACAAATATATCCAAGTAACTTTTACTTCTGTTGATAATAACACGAGTCAGCCACGGTCAGAGTGTCCTATCACAGTGCATATGTACTAGGCATGATCTTGCACGTGCAAACAAGGTAGAATACTGGTGGCTCGGTGTGGCTATTGTGCGCAATGCCTTGACAAAGTTTGCAGTGATACTGACCATGACCACAAAGTTTACCAAGTGACTTTAACTTCTACGAATCGCAACAAGATTCAGCCACGGTCAGAGTGCCCAATCACAGTGCACATATAATATGCATGACCTTACAAGTATAAACAAGTTAAAAACTGGTGGCTTGGCATGGCTACTGTGCGCAATGCCTTGAAATATTTGGCATGTGCTACAGACCATGACCACAAAGTTTACCAAGTACCTTTAACAGCTATGAATCATAACACGAGTCAACCACGGTCAGAGTGTCAAATCCCAGTGCAGATATACTAGGCATGACCTTACAGGTACAAACAAGGTAAAATACTGGTGGCTTGGTGTGGCTATTGTGCGCGATGCCTTGAGAAAGTTGGCATGTGCCACTGACCATGACCATAAATGTATCCAAGTGACTTTTACTTCTATTGATCATAACACGAGTCAGCCACGGTCAGAGTGTCCACTCACAGTGCAGATGTAATAGACAAGATCTTGCAGGTACAAACAAGGTATAATACTAGTGGCTCGGTGTGTCTATTTTGCGCAATGCCTTGACAAAGCTGGCATGTGCCACTGACCATGACCACAAATGTATCCAAGTGACTTTTACTTCTATTGATCATAACACGAGTCAGCCACGGTCAGAGTGCCCAATCACAGTGCAGATGTACTAGGAATGAGCTTGCATGTGCAAACAAGGTAGAATATTGGTGGCTCCATGTGGCTATTGTGCGCAATGCCTTGACAAAGTAGGCATGTGCCACTGATCATGACCACAAAGTTTATCAATTGACTTTAACTTCTACGAATCCTAATACGAGTCAGCCACGGTCAGAGTGCCCAATCACAGTGCACATCTAATATGCATGACCTTGCAGGTATAAACAAGTTAAAAGACCGGTGGCTTGGCACGGCTATTGTGCGCAATGCCTTGACAAAGTTGGCATGTGCCACTGACCATGACAACAAAGTTTACTAAGTACCTTAAACGGCTATGAATCATAACACGAGTCAACCACGGTCAAAGTGCCCAATCACAGTGCAGATATACTGGGCATGATCTAACAGGTATAAACAAGGTAAAATACTGGTGGCTCGGTGTGGCTATTGTGCGCAATGCCTTGACAAAGTTGGCATGTGTCACTGACCATGACCACAAATGTATCCAAGTGAGTTTTACTTCTATTGATCATAACACGAGTCAACCGCGGTCAGAGTGTCCAATCACAATGCAGATGTACTAGGCTTGATCTTGCAAGTGCAAACAGGTATAATACTGGTGGCTCGGTGTGGCTATTGTGCGCAATGCCTTGACAAAGTTGGCATGTGCCACTGACCATGACCACATAGTTTACCAAGTGAATTTAACTTCTACGAATCAGAACAGGAGTCAGCCACGGTAAGAGTGCCCAATTACAGCGCACATCTAATATGCATGAACTTGCAAGTATAAACCAGGTAAAAAACCGGTGGCGTGGCACGGCTATTGTGCGCAATGCCTTGACAAAGTTGGCATGTGCCACTAACCATGACCACAAAGTTTTCCAAGTACCTTAAACAGCTATGAATCATTACACGAGTCAGCCACGGTCAGAGTGTCCAATCACATTGCAGATATACTGGGCATGACCTTGCAGGTATAAACAAGGTAGAATACTGGTGGCTCGGTGTGGCTATTGTGCGCAATTCCTTGACAAAGTTGGCATGTGCCACTGACCATGACCACGAATGCATCCATGTGACTTTTACTTATATTGATCATAACACGAGTCAGCCACGGTCAGAGTGTCCAATCACAGTGCAGATGTACTAGGCATGATCTTGCAGGTTCAAACAAGGTAGAATACTGGTGGCTCAGTGTGGCTATTTTGCGCTATGCCTTGACAAATTTGGCATGTGCCACTGACCATGACCACAAATGTATCCAAGTGACTTTTACTTCTCTGGATCATAACACGATTCAGCCACGGTCAGAGTGTCAATCACAGTGCACATGTACTAGGCATGATCGTGCAGGTGCAAACAAGGTAGAATACTGGTGGCTCGGTTTGGCTATTGTGCGCAATGCCTTGACAAAGTTGGCATGTGCCACTGACCATGACCACAGAGTTTACCAAGTGACTTTAACTTCTACGAATCGTAACACGAGTCAGCCACAGTCAGAGTGCCCAATCACAGTTTATATGTACTAGGCATGACCTTGCAGTTATAAACAAGGTACAAAACCGGTGGCTTGGCACGGCTATTGTGCGCAATGCCTTGACAAAGTTGGCATGTGCCACTGACCATGACCACAAAGTTTACCAAGTGACTTTAACTTCTACGAATCGTAACACGAGTCAGCCACAATCAGAGTGTCCAATCACAGTTCATATATACTAGGCATGAACTTGTAGGTATAAGCAAGGAAAAAAACTGGTGGCTTCGTATGCTATTGTGCGCAATGCCTTGACAAAGTTGGCATGTGCCACTGACCATGTCCACAAAGTTTACCAAGTACCTTAAACGGCTATGAATCACAACACGAGTAAGCCACGGTCAGAGTGTTCAATCACAGTGCAGATATACTGGGCATGACCTTGCAGGTACAAACAAGGTAGAATACTGGTGGCTTGGTATGGCTATTGTGCGCAATGCCTTGAAAAAATTGGCATGTGCCACTCACCATGGCCGAAAAGTTTACCAAGTGACTTTAACTTCTACGAATCGTAACACGAGTCAGCCACGGTTAGAGTGCCCAACCACAGCGTACATTTAATATGCATGACCTTTCAGGAATAAACAAGGTAAAAAGCCGGTGGCTTGGCACGGCTATTGTGCGCAATGCCTTGACAAAGTTGGCATTTGCCACTGACCATGACCACAAAGTTTACCAAGTACATAAAACGGTTACTAATCATAACACGAGTCAGCCACGGTCAGAGTGTCCAATCACAGTGCACATATAATATGCATTACCTTGCAGGCATAAACGAGGTAAATACCGGTGGCTTGGCACGACTATTGTGCGCAACGCCTTGACAAAGTTGGCATGTGCCACTGACCATGACAAAAACGTTTACCAAGTGACTTTAACTTCTACGAATCGTAACACGACTCAGCCACAGTCGGAGTGCCCAATCATAGTGCACATCTAGCATGCATGACCTTGCAGGTATAAACAGGATAAAAAACCAGTTTCTTGGCACGGCTATTGTGTGCAATGCCGTGACAAAGTTGGCTTGTGCCACTGACCATGACCACAAAGTTTACCAAGTACCTTAAACGGCTATGAATCATATCACGAGTCAGCCACGGTCAGAGTGTCTAATCACAATGCAGATGTACTATGCATGATCTTGCTGGTGGAAACAAGGTAGAATACTGGTGGCTCGGTGTGGCTATTGTATGCAATGCCTTGACAAAGTGGGCATGTGCCACTGACCATTACCACAAATGTATCAAATGGACTTTTACTTCTATTGATCATAACATGAGTCTGCCACGGTCCAAGTGTCTAATTACAGTGCAGATGTACTAGGCATGATCTTGCAGCTATAAACAAGGTAGAATACTGGTGGCTCGGTGTGGCTATTGTGCGCAATGCCTTGACAATGTTGGCATGTGCCACTGACCATGACCACAAATGTATCCAAGTGATTTTTACTTCTATTGATCATAACACGAGTCAGCCATGGTCAGAGTGTCCAATCACGGCGCATATGTGCTAGGCATGATCTTGCATGTACAAACAAGGTAGAATGTTGGTCGCTCGGTGTGGCTATTGCGCGCAATGCCTTGACAAAGTTAGCATGTGCCACTGACCATGACCACAAAGTTTATCAAGTACATTAAACCGCTATGAATCATAACACGAGTCAGCCACGGTCAGAGTGTCCAATCACAGTGTAGAAATATTGGGCATGACCTTGCAGGTATAATCAAGGTAGAATACTGGTGGCTCGGTGTGGCTATTGTGCGGAATGCTTTGACCGAGTTGGCATGTGCCACTGACCATGACCACAAAGTTTACCAAGTGACTTTAACTTTTACGAATCATAACACGATTCAGCGGCGGTCAGAGTACCCAATCACAGTTATGATGTACTAGGCATGACATTGCAGGTATAAACAAGGTAAAAAAAACCAGTGGCTTTGCACGGCTATTGTGTGCAATGCCTTGACCAAGGTGGCATGTGCCACTGACCATGACCACAAAGATTACCAAGTACCTTAAACGGCTATGAATCAACACACGAGTCAGCCATGGTCAGAGTGTCCAATCACTATGCAGATATACTGGGAATGACCTTGCATGTATAAACAAAGTAGAATATTGGTGGCTTGGTGTGGCTATTGTGCGCAATGTCTTGACAAAGTTGGCATGTGCCACTGACCATGACCAAAAATGTATCCTAGTGACGTTTACTTCTATTGATCATAACACGAGTCACCCACAGTCAGAGTGTCTAAATATAGTGCATATGTACTAGGCATGATTTTGTAGGTACAAACAAGGTAGAATACTGGTGGCTCGGTGTGGCTATTGTGCGCAATGCCTTGACAAAGTTGGCATGTGCCACTGACCATGACCACATAGTTTACCAAGTGAATTTTACTTCTACGAATCAGAACAGGAGTCAGCCACGGTAAGAGTGCCCAATTATAGCGCACATCTAATATGCATGAACTTGCAGATATAAACCAGGTAAAAAACCGGTGGCGTGGCACGGTTATTGTGCGCAATGCCTTGACAAAGTTGGCATATGCCACTGACCATGACCACAAAGTTTACCAAGTACCTTAAACGGCTATGAATCATTACACGAGTCAGCCACGGTCAGAGTGTCCAATCACATTGCAGATATAATGGGCATGACCTTGCAGGTATAAAAAAGGTAGAATACTGGTGGCTCGGTGTGGCTAGTGTGTGCAATGCCTTGACAAAGTTGGCATGTGCCACTGACCAAGACGACAAAGTTTACCAAGTGACTTTAACTTCTACGAATCGTAATACGAGTCAGCCACGGTCAGAGTGCCCAATCACAGTGCACAGCTAATATGCATGACCTTGCAGGTATAAACAAGTTAAAAACCCAGTGGATTGGCATGGCCATTGTGCGCAATGCCTTGACAAAGTTGGCATGTGACACTGACCATGACCACAAAGTTTACCAAGTACCTTAAACGGCTATGAATCATAACACGAGCCAGCCAAAATCGGAGTGTCCAATCATAGTGCAGATATACTGCGCATGACCTTGCAGGTATGAACAAGGTAGAGTACTGGTGGCTCGGTGTGGCTATTGTGCGCAATGCCTTGACAAAGTTGGCATGTGCCACTGACCATGACCACAAATGTATCCAAGTGACTTTTACTTCTATTGATCATAACACGAGTCAGCCACAGTCAGAGTGTCCAATCCCAGTGCAGATGTACTAGGCATAATCTTACAGGTACAAAGAAGGTAGAATACTAGTGGCTTGGTGTGGCTATTGTGCGCAATGCCTTGAAAAAGTTGGCATGTGCCACTGACCATGACCACAAAGTTTACCAAGTGACTTTAACTTCTACGAATCACAAAACGAGTCAGCCACAGTCAGAGTACCCAATCACAGTGCACGTCTAATATGCATGACCTTGCAGGTATAACAAGGTTTAAAACCAGTGTCTTGGCATGGCTATTGTGCGCAATGCCTTGACAAAGTTGGCATGTGCCATTGACCATGACCACAAAGTTTACCAAGTGACTTTAACTTGTACGAATTGTAACACGAGTCAGACACAGTCAGAGTTCCCAATCACAGTTCAGATGTACTAGGCATGAGCTTACAGGTATAAACAAGGTAAAAAACCAGTGGCTTGGCACGGCTATTGTGCGGAATGCCTTGACAAAGTTGGCATGTGCCACTGACCGTGACCACAAAGTTTACCAAGTACCTTAAACGGCTATGAATCATAACACGGGTCAGCCACAGTCAGAGTGTCCAATCACAGTACAGATATACTGGGCATGATCTTACAGGTATAAACAAGGTAGAATACTGGTGGCTCGGTGTGGTTATTTTGTGCAATTCCTTGACAAAGTTGGCATGTGCCACTGACCATCACCACAAATGTATCCAAGTGACTTTTACTTATATTGATCATAATACGAGTCAGCCACGGTCAGAGTGTCAAATCACGGTGCAGATGTACTAGGCATGATCTTGCAGGTACAAACAAGGTAGAATGGTGGTCGCTCGGTGTGGCTATTGTGCGCAATGCATTGACAAAGTTAGCATGTGCCACTGACCACGACCACAAAGTTTATCAAGTACATTAAACCGCTATGAATCATAACACGAGTCAGCCACAGTCAGAGTGTCCAATCACAGTGTAGATATATTGGGCATGACCTTGCAGGTATAAACAAGGTAGAATACTGGTGGCTCGGTGTGGCTATTGTGTGGAATGCTTTGACAGAGTTGGCATATGCAACTGACCATGACCACAAAGTTTACCAAGTGACTTTAACTTTTACGAATCATAACACGATTCAGCGGCGGTCAGAGTACCCAATCACAGTTCTAATGTACTAGGCATGACATTGCAGGTATAAACAAGGTAAAAGAACCGGTGGCTTGGCACGGCTATTGTGTGCAATGCCTTAACAAAGGTGGCATGTGCCACTAACCATGACCACAAAGTTTACCAAGTCCCTTAAACGGCTATGAATCAATACACGAGTCAGCCATGGTCAGACTGTCCAATCACTGTGCAGATATACTAGGAATTACCTTACAGGTATAAGCAAAGTAGAATACTGGTGGCTCGGTGTGGCCATTGTGCGCAATGTCTTGACAAAGTTGGCATGTGCCACTGACCATGACAAAAATGTATCCTAGAGACATTTACTTCTATTGATCATAACACCAGTCACCCACAGTCAGAGAGTCTAATCACAGTGTATATGTACTAGGCATGGTTTTTCAGGTACAAGCAAGGTAGAATACTGGTGGCTCGGTGTGGCTACTGTGCGCAATGTCTTGACAAATTTGGCATGTGCCACTGACCATGACCACAAAGTTTACCAAGTGAATTTAAGTTATACGAATCATATCACGAGTCAGCCACGATAAGAGTGCCCAATAACAATGCACATCTAATATGCATGAACTTGCAAGTATAAATCAGGTAAAGAACCGGTGGCGTGGCACGGCTATTGTGCGCAATGCCTTGACAAAGTTGGCATGTGCCACTCACCATGACCACAAAGTTTACCAAGTACCTTAAACGGCTATGAATCAATACATGAGGCAGCCACGGTCAGACTGTCCAATCACTGTGCAGATATACTAGGAATGACCTTCAGGTATAAGCAAAGTAGAATACTGGTGGCTCGCTGTGGCCATTGTGCGCAATGTCTTGACAAAGTTGGCATGTGCCACTGACCATGACAAAAATGTATCCTAGAGACTTTTACTTCTATTGATCATAACACGAGTCACCCACAGTCAGAGGGTCTAATCACAGTGTATATGTACTAGGCATGGTTTTTCAGGTACAAGCAAGGTAGAATACTGGTGGCTCGGTGTGGCTATTGTGCGCAATGTCTTGACAAATTTGGCATGTGCCACTGACCATGACCACAAAGTTTACCAAGTGAATTTAAGTACTACGAATCATATCACGAGTCAGCCACGGTAAGAGTGCCCAATAACAATGCACATCTAATATGCATGAACTTGCAGGTATAAACCAGGTAAAGAACCGGTGGCGTGGCACAGCTATTGTGCGCAATGCCTTGATAAAGTTGGCATGTGCCACTGACCATGACCACAAAGTTTACCAAGTACCTTAAACGGCTATGAATCATAACACGGGTCAGCCACAGTCAGAGTGTCCAATCATAGTACACATATACTGGGCATGGCCTTACAGATATAAACAAGGTAAAATACTGGTGGCTCGGTGTGGTTATTGTGCGCAATGCCTTTACAAAGTTGGTATGTGCCACTGACCATGACCACAAAGTTTACCAAGTGACTTTAACCTCTACAAATCATAACACGAGTCAGCCACGGTCAGAGTATCCAATCACAATGCACATCTAATATGCATGACCTTGCAGGTATAAACAGGGTCAAAAACCGGTGTCTTGGCATGGCTATTGTGCGCAATGCCTTGACAAGGTTGGCAAGTGCCACTGACCATGACGACAAAGTTTACCAAGTGACTTTAACTTCTACGAATCGTAACAAAAGTCATCCACAGTCAGAGTGCCTAATCATAGTTCAGATGTACCAGGCGTGACATTGCAGGTACAAACAAGGTAAAAAAACCCACGGCTTGGCACGGCCATTACGCACAATGCCTTGACAAAGTTGGCATGTGCCACTGACCATGACCACAAAGTTTACCAAGTGATTTTAACTTCTACGAATCATAACACGAGTCATCCACAGTCAGAGTACCCAGTCACAGTGCACTTATAATATGCATGACCTTTCAGGTATAACAAGGTTACAAACCGGTGTCCTTGCATGGCTATTGTGCGCAATGCCTTGACAAAGTTGGCATGTGCCACTGACCATGACCAGAAAGTTTACCAAGTGACTTTAACTTGTACGAATTGTAACACGAGTCAGCCACAGTCAGAGTACCCAATCACAGTTCAGATGTACTAGGCATGAGCTTGCAGGTATAAACAAGGTAAAAACCCAGTGGCTTGGCACGGCTATTGTGCGCAATGCCTTGACAAAGTTGGCATGTGCCACTGACCATGACCACAAAGTTTACCAAGTACCTTAAACGGCTATGAATCATAACACGGGTCAGCCACAGTCAGAGTGTCCAATCACAGTACAGATATACTGGGCATGTCCTTACAGGTATAAACAAGGTAGAATACTGGTGGCTCGGTGTGGTTATTTTGTGCAATTCCTTGACAAAGTTGGCATGTGCCACTGACCATGACCACAAATGTATCCAAGTGACTTTTACTTCTATTGATCATAACACGAGTCAGCCACGGTCAGAGTGTCCAATCACAGTGCATATGTACTAGGCATGATCTTGCAGGTGCAAACAAGGTATAATACTGGTGGCTCGGTGTGGCTATTGTGCACAATGCCTTGGCCAATTTGGCATGTGCCACTGACCATGACCACAAAGTTTACCAAGTGAATTTAAGTTCTATGAATCGTAACACGAGTCAGCCACAGTCAGAGTGCCCAATCACAGCTCAGATGTACTAGGCATGACCTTACAGGTATAAACAAGGTAAAAATCCGATGGCATGGCATGGCTATTGTGCGCAATGCCTTGACAAAGCTGGCATGTGCAACTGACCATGACCACAAAGTTTACCAAGTACCTTAAACGGCTATGAATTATAACACGAGTCAGCCACGGTCAGAGTGTCCAATCACAGTGCAGATACACTGGGCATGACCTTACAGGTATGAACAAGGTAGAATTCTGGTGGCTTGGTGTGGCTATTTTGTGCAATGCCTTGACAAATTTCGCATGTGCCACTTACCATGAACACAAATGTATCCAAGTGACATTTATTTCTATTGATCATAACACGAGTCAGCCACGGTCAGAGTGTCCAATCACAGTGCAGATGTACTAGGCATGACCTTGTAGGTGCAAACAAGGTAGAATACTGGTGGCGCGGTGTGGCTATTGTGCGCAATGCCTTGACGAAGTTGGCATGTGCCACTGACCATGACCACAAAGTTTACCAAGTGACTTTAACTTCTACGAATCGTAATACGAGTCAGCCACGGTCAGAGTGCCCAATCACAGTACACATCTAATATGCATGACCTTGCAGGTATAAACAAGTTAAAAAACCAGTGGCTTGGCACGACTATTTTGCACAATGCCTTGACAAAGTTGGCATGTGCCACTGACCATGACCACAAAGTTTACCAAGTACCTTCAAAGGCTATGAATCATAACACGAGTCAGCCACAGTCAGAGTGTCCAATCATAGTGCGGATATACTGTGCATGACCTCGCAGGTATGAACAAGGTAAACTACGGGTGGCTCGGTGTGGCTATTGTGCGCAGTGCCTTGACAAAGTTGGCATGTGCCACAAACCATGACCACAAATGTATCAAAGTGACTTTTACTTCTATTGATTATAACACGAGTCAGCCACGGTCAGAGTGTCCAATCACAGTACAGATGTACTAGGCACAATATTGCAGGTGCAAACAAGGTACAATACTGGTGGCTCGGTAAGGCTATTGTGGACAATGCCTTGACAAAGTTGGCATGTGCCACTGACCATGCCCACAACATTTACCAAGTGACTTTAACCTCTACGAATCATAACACGAGTCAGCCACGGTCAGAGTACCCAATCACAGTGCACATCTAATATGCATGACCTTGCAAGTATAAACAGGGCAAAAAACCAGTGTCTTGGCATGGCTTTTGTGTGCATTGCCTTGACAAAGTTGGCATGTGCCACTGACCATTACCACAAAGTTTACCAAGTGACTTTAACTTTTACGAATCGTAACACGAGTCAACCACAGTCAGAGTGCCCAATCACAGTCCAGATGTACTAGGCATGACCTTGCAGGTATAAACAGGGTAAAAAACCGGTGGCTTGTCGTCGCTATTGAGCGCAATGCCTTGACAAAGCTGTCATGTGCCACTGACCATGGCCACAAAGTTTACAAAGTACCTTAAACGGCTATGAATCATAACACGAGTCAGCCACGGTCAGAGTGTTCAATCACAGTGCATATATACTGGGCATGACCTTACACGTATAAACAAGGTACAATACTGGTGGCTCGGTGTGGCTATTGTGTGCAATGCCTTGACAAGATGGCATGTGCCACTGACCATGAACACGAAAGTATCCAAGTGACTTTTACTTCTATTGATCATAACACGCGTCAGCCATGGTCAGAGTGTCCAATAACAATGCAGATGTACTAGGCATGATCTTTTACAAATCGTAATACGAGTCAGCCACGGTCAGAGTATCCAATCAGAGTGCAGATGTAATAGGCATGATCGTGCAGGTGCAAACAAGGTAGAATACTTGTGGCTCAGTTTTGCTATTGTGCGCAATGCCTTGACAAAGTAGGCATGTGCAACTGACCTTGACCACAAATGTATCCAAGTGACTTGTACTTCTATTGATCATAACACGAGTCAGCCGCGGTCAAAGTGTCCAATCACAGTGCAGATGTTCTAGGCATGATCTTGCAAGTTACAAAATGTAGAATACTGGTGGCTCGGTGTGGCTATTTTGCACAATGCCTTGACAAAGTTGGCATCTGCCACTGACCATGACTACAGAGTTTACCAAGTGACTTTAACCTCTATGAATCGCAACACGAGTCAGCCACGATCAGAGTGCCCAATCACAGCGTACATCTAATATGCATGACCTTGCAGGTATGAACAAGGTAAAAAACCGGTGGCTTGGCACGGCTTTAGTGCGCAATGCCTTGAAAAAGTTGGCATGTGCCACTGCCATGACCACAAAGTTTACCAAGTAAATTAAACGGCTATGAATCATAACACGAGTCAGCCACGGTCAGAGTGTCCAATATCAGTGCAGATATACTAGGCATGACCTTACGGGTACAAACAAGGTAGACTGCAGGTGGCTCGGTGTGGCTATTGTGTGCAATGCCTTGACAAAGTTGGCATGTGCCACTGACCATGAACACAAATGTATCCAAGTGACTTTTACTTCTATTGATCATAACACGAGTCAGCCAGGAACAAAATGTCCTATCACAGTGCATATGTACTAGGCATGATCTTGCAGGTGTAAACTAGGTAGAATACTGGTGGCTCGGTGTGGCTATTGTGCGCAATGCATTGACAAAGTTGGCAGTGCCACTGACCATGACCACAAAGTTTACCAAGTGACTTTAACTTCTACGAATCGTAACAAGATTCAGCCACGGTCAGAGTGCCCAATCGAAGCGTACTTCTAATATGCATGACCTTGCCGGTGTAAAAAAGGTGAAAAACCGATGGCTTGGCACGGCTATTGTGCGCAATGCCTTGACAAAGTTGGCATGTGCCACTGACCATGACCACAAAGTTTACCAAGTACATTAAACGGCTATGAATCATAACATGAGTCAGCCACTGTCAGAGTGTCCAATCACACTGCAGATATACTGGGCATCACGTTGCAGGTATAAACAAGGTAGAATACTGGTGCCTCGGTGTGGCTATTGTGCGCAATTCCTTGACAACGTTGGCATGTTGCACTGACCATGACCACAAAGTTTACCATGTGACTTTAACTTCGACGAATCGTAACACTTGTTGGCCACGGTCAGAGTGCCCAATCACAGCGCACATATAATATGCACGACCTTGCAGGTATAAACAAGGTAAAAAACCGGTGGATTGGCACGGCTATTGTGCGCAATGCCTTGACAAAGCTGGCATGTGCCACTGCCATGACCACAAAGTTTACCAAGTACCTTTAACGGCTATGACTCATAACACGAGTCAGCCACGGTCAGAGTGTCCAATCACAGTGCATATATACTGGAAATGACCTTATAGGTATGAACAAGGTAAAATACTGGTGCCTCGGTGTGGCTATTGTGCGCAATGCATAGACAAAGTTGGCATGTGTCACTGACCATGACCACAAATATATCCAAGTGACTTTTAATTATATTGATCATAACACGAGTCAGCCATGGTCAGAGTGTCCAATCACAGTGCAGATGTACTAGGCTTGATCTTGTAGGTGCAAACAAGGTAGAATACTGGTGGCTCAATGTGACTATTGTGCGCAATGCCTTGACAAAGTTGGCATGTGCCACTGAACATGACCCCAAAGTTTACCAAGTGACTTTAACTTCTATGAATCATAACACGAGTCAGCCACGGTGAGAGTGTCCAATCAAAGCGCACATCTAATATGCATAACCTTTTAGTTATAAACAAGGAAAAAAACCGGTGGCTTGGCACGGCTATTGTGCGCAATGCCTTGACAAAGTTGGCATGTGCCACTGACCATGACCACAAGGTTTTACAAGGCACTACACGGCTATGAATCATAACACGAGTCAGCCACGGTTAGAGTGTCCAATCACAGTGCAGATATACTGGGCGTGACCTTGCAGGTATATACAACGTAGAATACTGGTGGCTCGGTGTGGCTATTGTGCGCAATTCCTTGACAAAGTTGGCATGTGCCACTGACCATGACCACGAACGTATCCAAGTGACTTTTCCGTCTGTTGATCACAACACGAGTCAGCCACGGTCAGAGTGTCCAAGCACAGTGCAGATGTACTAGGCATGATCTTGCAGGTTCAAACAAGGTAGATTACTGGTGGCTCGGTGTGGCTATTTTGCGCTATGCCTTGACAAAGTTGGCATGTGCCACTGACCATGACCATAAATGTATCCAAGTGACTTTTACTTCTCTGGATCATAACACGAGTCAGCCATGGTCAGAGTGTCCAATCACAGTGCACATGTACTAGGCATGATCATGCAGGTGCAAACAAGGTAGAATACTGGTGGCTCGGTTTGGGTTTTGTGCACAATGCCTTGACAAAGTTGGAATGTGCCACTGACGATGACCACAAATGTATCCAAGTGACTTTTACTTGTATTGATCATTACACGAGTCAACCACGGTCAGAGTGTCCAATCACAGTGCAGAAGTACTAGGCATGATCTTGCAGGTGAGAAAATAGGTAGAATACTGGTGGCTCGGTGTGGCTATTATGCGCAATGCCTTCACAAAGCAGGCATGTGCCACTGACCATGACCACAAAGTTTACCAAGTGACTTTAACTTCTACGAATCGTAACACGATTCAGCCACGGTCAGAGTGCCCAATCACAATGCACATATAGTATGCATAACCTTGCACGTATAAACAAGTTAAAAAACCGGTGGCTTGGCACGGCTATTGTGCGCAATGCCTTGACAAAGTTGGCATGTGCCACTGACCATGACCACAAAGTTGACCAAGTACCTTTCACGGATATGAATCATAACACGAGTCAGCCACGGTTAGAGTGTCCAATCACAGTGCATATATACTTGGCATGACATTATAGGTATAAGCAAGGTAAAATACTGGTGGCTCGGTGTGGCTATTGTGCGCAATGCCTTGACAAAGTTGGCATGTGCCACTGGTCATGACCACAAATGTATCCAAGTGACTTTTACTTCTATTGATCATAACACGAGTCAGCCACGGTCAGAGTGTCCAATCACAGTGCAGATGTACTAGGCATGATCTTGCAGGTGCAAACAAGGTAGAATACTTGTGGCTCCATGTGGCTATTGTGCGCAATGCCTTGACAAAGTTGGCATGTGCCACTGGTCATGACCACAAATGTATCCAAGTGACTTTTACTTCTATTGATCATAACACGAGTCAGCCACGGTCAGAGTGTCCAATCACAGTGCAGATGTACTAGGCATGATCTTGCAGGTGCAAACAAGGTAGAATACTTGTGGCTCCATGTGGCTATTGTGCGCAATGCCTTGACAAAGTTGGAATGTGCCACTGATCATGACCACAAAGTTTACCAAGTGACATTAACTCCTACGAAGCATAACACGAGTCAGCCACGGTCAGATTGCCCAATCAAAGCGCACATATAATATGCATGACCTTGCAGGTATAAACAAGGTAAAAAACCGGTGGCTTGGCACGGCTATTGTGCGCAATGCCTTGACAAAGATGGCATGTGCCACTGACCATGACCACAAAGTTTATCAAGTACATTAAACGGCTATGAATCATAACACGAGTCAGCCACGGTCAGTGTGTCCAATCACAGTGCAGATATACTGGGCATGACCTTGCAGGTATAAACAAGGTAGAATACTGGTGGCTCGGTGTGGCTATTGTGCGCAATTTCTTGACAAAGTTGGCATGTGCCACTGACCATGACCACAAATGTATCCAAGTGACTTTTACTTCTAATAATCACAACACAAGTCAGCCACGGTCAGACTTTTCAATCACAGTGCAGATGTACTATGCATGATGTTGCAGGTGAAAACAATGAAGAATACTGGTGGCTCGATGTGGCTATTGTGCACAATGCCTTGACAAAGTTGGCATGTACCACTGACCATGACCACAAAGTTTACCAAGTGACTAACGTCTACGAATCGTAATACGAGTCAGCCACGGTCAGAGTGCCCAATCACAGTGCACATCAAATATGCATGACCTTGCAAGTATAAACAAGTTAAAAAAATCGGTGGATTGGCACGGCTATTGTGCGCAAGACCTTGACAAAGTTGGCATGTGCCACTGACCATGACCACAAAGTTTTCCAAGTACCTTAAACGGCTATGAATCATAACACGTGTCAGCCACGGTCTGAGTGCCCAATCATAGTGCAGATATACGGGGAATGACCTAACAGGTATAAACAAGGTATAAAACCGTTGTTTTGGCACGGCTATTGTGCGCAATGCCTTGACAAAGTTGGCATGTGCCACTGACCATGACCACAAAGTTTACCAAGTACCTTAAACGACTATGAATCATAACACGAGTCAGCCACGGGCAGAGTGTCCAATCACAGTGCAGATATACTGGGCATGACCTTGCAGGTATAAATAAGGTAGAATACTGGTGGCTTGGTCTGGCTATAGTGCGCAATGCCTTGAAAACGTTTGCATGTGCCACTGACCATGACCACAAATGTATCCAAGTGACTTTTACATCTATTGATCATAACACGAGTCAGCCACAGTCAGAGTGTTCAATCACAGTGCAGATGTACTAGGCATGATCGTGCAGGTTCAAACAAGGTAGAATACTGGTGGCTTGGAATGGCTTTTGTGCACAATGCCTTGACAATGTTGGCATGTGCCGCTGACCATGAACACAAAGTTTACCTAGTGACTTTAACTTCTACCAATCGTAACACGAGTCAACCACGGCCAGAGTGCCCAATAACAGTGCACATCTAATATGCATGACCTTGCAGGTATAAACAAGGAAAAAGACCGGTGGCTTGGCATGGCTATTGTGCGCAATGCCTTGACAAAGTTGGCATGTGCCACTGACCATGACCACAAAGTTTACCAGGTGACTTTCACTTCTACAAATCGTAACACGAGTCAGCCACAGTCAGAGTGCCCAATCACAGTTCAGATGTACTCGGCATGAACTTGCAGGTATAAACAAGGTAAAAAACCAGTGGCTTGGTACGGCTATTGTGCGCAATACCTTGACAAAGTTGGCATGTGCCACTGACCATGACCACAAAGTTTACCAGGTGACTTTCACTTCTACAAATCGTAACACGAGTCAGCCACAGTCAGAGTGCCCAATCACAGTTCAGATGTACTCGGCATGAACTTGCAGGTATAAACAAGGTAAAAAACCAGTGGCTTGGTACGGCTATTGTGCGCAATACCTTGACAAAGTTGGCATGTGCAACTGACCATGACCACAACGTTTACCAAGTAATTTAACGGCTATGACTCATAACACGGGTCAGCCATGGTCAGAGTGTCCAATCACAGTACAGATGTACTAGGCATGATCTTGCAGGTAGAAACAAGGTAGAATACTGGTGGCTCGGTGTGGCTATTGTGCGGAATGCCTTGACAAAGTTGGCATGTGCCACTGACCATGACCACAAAGGTATCCAAGTTACTTTTACTTCTATTCATCATAACACGAGTCAGCCACAGTCAGAGTGTCCAATCACAGTGCAGATATAGTAGGCATGATCTTGCAGGTGCAAACAACGTAGAATACTGGAGGCTCGGTGTGGCTATTGTGCGCAATGCCTTGACAAAGTTGGCATGTGCCACTGACCATGACCACAAAGTTTACCAAGTGATTTTAACTTCTACGAATCGAAACACGAGTCAGCCACAGTCAGAGTGCCCAATCACAGTTCAGGTGTACTAGGCATGACCTTGCAGGTATAAACAAGGTATAAAACCGGTTTTTAACATGGCTATTGTGCGCAATGCCTTGACAAAGTTGGCATGTGCCACTGACCATGACCACAAAGTTTACCAAGTACCTTAAACGACTATGAATCATAACACGAGTCAGCCACGGGCAGAGTGTCCAATCACAGTACAGATATACTGGGCATGACCTTGCAGGTATAAATAAGGTAGAATACTGGTGGCTTGGTGTGGCTATAGTGCGCAATGCCTTGAAAACGTTTGCATGTGCCACTGACCATGACCACAAATGTATCCAAGTGACTTTTACATCTATTGATCATAACATGATTCAGCCACAGTCAGAGTGTTCAATCACAGTGCAGATGTACTAGGCATGATCATGCAAGTTCAAACAAGGTAGAATACTGGTGGCTAAGAATGGCTATTGTGCACAATGCCTTGACAATGTTGGCATGTGCCGCTGACCATGAACACAAAGTTTACCTAGTGACTTTAACTTCTACGAATCGTAACACGAGTCAACTACAGCCAGAGTGCCCAATCACAGTGCACATCTAATATGCAACACCTTGCAGGTATAAACAAGGAAAAAGACAGGTGGCTTGGCATGGCTATTGTGCGCAATGCCTTGACGAAGTTGGCATGTGCCACTGACCATGACCACAAAGTTTACCAAGTGACTTTCACTTCTACAAATCGTAACACGAGTCAGCCACAGTCAGAGTGCCCAATCACAGTTCAGATGTACTCGTTATGAACTTGCAGATATAAACAAGGTAAAAAACCAGTAGCTTGGCACCGCTATTGTGCGCAATGCCTTGACAAAGTTGGCAGGTGCAACTGACCATGACCACAACGTTTACCAAGTACTTTAACGGCTATGACTCATAACACGGGTCAGCCACGGTCAGAGTGTCCAATCACAGTGCAGATGTACTAGGCATGATCTTGCACGTAGAAACAAGGTAGAATACTCCTGGCTCGGTGTGGCTATTGTGCGGAATGCCTTGACAAAGTTGGCATGTGCCACTGACCATGACCACAAAGGTATCCAAGTTACATTTAATTCTATTTATCATAACACGAGTCAGCCACAGTCAGAGTGTCCAATCACAGTGCAGATGTACGAGGCATGATCTTGCAGGTACAAACAAGGTAGAATACTGGTGTCTCGGTGTGGCTATTGTGTACAATGACTTGACAATGTTGGCATGTGCCACTGACCATGACCACAAAGTTTACCAAGTGACTTTAACTTCTACGAATCGTAACACAAGCCAGCCACGGTCAGAGTGCCCAATCACAGTGCACATCTAATATGCACGACCTTGCAGGTATACATAAGGTAAAAAGCTGGTGGCTTGACACGGCTATTGTGCGCAATGCCTTGACAAAGTTGGCATATGCCACTGACCATGACCACTAAGTTTACCAAGTGACTTTAACTTCTACGAATCGTAACACGAGTCAGCCACATTCAGAGTGCCCAATCACATTTCAGATGTACTAGGCATGACCTTGCAGGTATACACAAGGTCAAAAAACCGGTGGCTTGGCACGGCTATTTTGCGCAATGCCTTGACAAAGTTGGCATGTGCCAGTGACCATGACCACAATGTTTACCAAGTACCTCAAACGGCTATGAATCATAACACGAGTCAGCCACGGTCAGAGTGTCCAATCCCAGTGCAGGTGTACTAGGCATGATCTTGCAGGTACAAACTGTCAGAAGTATGTAGGCACGAGAACGGCAGGAGCAGGAGCAGGCAGAAGCGTTAGGACAAGCAAGTGTGCAGCAACAAAGTGACGTAACTAAGAGCGGTGCGAGGAGTTAGTCGCGAAGGCTGATAGGGGCTGAGACGCGAGATAGCCGAGGTAGACAGGTTGATGTGAGAGAGAGTGCTGGCGAGATGAGTGATGGTTCGCGGAGTATGAGAGCTGAGCGAAGGAGCAAGAGTGACGGAGCGAAGCGCTGAGAGGGACTGGCGAAGGCAAAGAGTGCGAGGAGCGAGCTGAGCGAAGACACGGCGGCGAATCCGCGGAACCAAAGGGGAACAGGATGAGTAGAACTGTTCTGGTTAAGCTGGGAGGAATGAACATCCTCCGTATATATATAAAACATAACAAGACAAAATAAGAAACGTCTTCTTGTGCGCTAGCCGGACGCGCTTACAGGGTGACCACTTATTAGGGGATCACTCGGTCCGATAGCTGTTTGCCGACTAAGGCGCCAACAACGGTTAGTGCATCGACAATGGCTAGTGTGTTGACCGAGGTGGTTCGGACCACAGCTGAACCATTCTTGATAATTTATTTTCCAGCTGGTGGGAGTCCTGTCAGGTTTACGGGAATAATTCGGACACCCCCCCATAAGCTGAATGGACTCAAGAGTGCAGTTTGGCTGGAAGAAAGGGGAGAGAGCTGAGAGGAGGACTGGGTAGGGAAGACATCCAGTCGACGGAGAAGCGTCCGAGAGGGAAGTCATCGTCTTGGTCTTGAGCGTCCGAGTCAAGAGGAACCGTTGATTCACATGGAGGGCTTCCTTGGAGTACTTGTAGAAGATCCTGTATGAAGCCTTGAGTTGGTCGCAGGTTTCTGTAGACTGTTGGACTCAAGGTGAGGGATGTTTCCTTGAAGGTGTGACACAGTCGCATGCGTCACATTTTGCTTCTGTTCTCTCAGCTGGTTGGAGAAGTGCTGGTACTGGCGACATACCAGACAGGCGGTGAGTGCACGCGTTAGTTGCCATGGGAATATTCCGATGACAAAGGGCTGTACGTGTTATGCAAGGAGTAGAGGCGACAGGGGTGTCGCTAGAGGGATGCTTGTGAGATGCCGAAAAAAGCGTGTAGGAGTGACAAAAATGACAGTGGTCGTTAGGCCAAGAAGAGGAGTGTGTAGATTAAAATGGTGTTAGTGGAGGACACTGCCACAACGTCGCTTTGCAGGAGGCACTGCCACTTGCTTGTTCATGCAGTCTAGCTGCAAGTGCTGAATGCGTTAGTTCGGGGTCCATGGGCCGCGAGGTTCGGAAGGAGGTCAACCCGTGACGTCACAAGGGAGACCAGCAGGGAGTCGGGTGGATGGTGAACTGCGAGTTATTCTTGTTGGTGTTGCTGAGGAAATGCTAGCGCAGAACAGGGAGATTGCGAGGTTTGCTGATAGATGGCGACAGAGTTGGAGGATGAGAGGCGGTGAAAGCTCCTGAGTGAGACCAATTGGTGTGGGCGCGGGTCGTCGCGGAATGGGCGATGCAACCGGGCGGATCCGTGTGCCGGCCAAAGGATGATGCTGACAGAGGAAGAGTGATTGATGATGGAGTGGGCGCAGGGGCGAAACCACGTGTGCTTCGAAGTGTTGGTGTGGGCGCAAGTCGTCGCAGACCAGACGATGCGACCGGGAGGATCCTTGTGCTGAGCTGAAAGCGATGCGGATGGCGAGGAACGATTGATGATGGAGTGGGCGCAGGGGCGAAACCACGTGCGCGATTGAATTAGGGGAGTAAGATGCGGCAAGGGGAAGGCAGGTGCCAACACGCCGCAAGAATTCTGCTACTGGCGTGGGTGCAGGCTGCTGCAGAAGCGGGCAGCTAGCTCGTGCAGATCCTAGTGCCGTTCACAAATGCTGATAATTACTAATGAAACGGAGGCTGATGATGATGGCGGAGTGGGCGCAGGGGCAAACCGCGTGCGCTGAAGGAAGTTTTTGGCGTGGGCGCAAGTCGTTGCAGAAAAGGCGATGCGACCGGGCGGATCCTTGTGCCGAGCTGGAACCGATGCGGAAGCTGAGGAAACGATTGATTGATGAGTGGGCGCCGGGGCGAAACCACGTCCGCGAAGAGATGATGCTGATGAAGATGATTAATGCGAAGGCGGTGCGGAGGATACTGATGACGGAGAAATGAGGCAGGAACAGGCGGCTCATGGAGCTGAGAAGACAGGCAAGAATAGATGATGTGAGGAGGACGAGGAGGGCTGATGGAGGCAGATGAGGATGATGCGAGGAGTGAAGACTGAGGGATGATGATGATGCTAGAAAAGAGGACAGGGAGCGATGCGAGCGGAGGGAGCCGAGATGAGACGCGACGCGACAGGGAGGTGGAGAAACACAACCGCTTCTATTGTATGCAATGTCTTGACAAAGTTGGCAGCTTCCACAGACCATGACCACAAAGTTTACCAAGTACCTTAAACGGCTATGAATCATAACACGAGTCAGCCACGCTCATAGTGTCCAATCACAGTGCAGATATACTAGGCATGACCTTGCAAGTATAAACAAGGTAGAATACTGGTGGCTCGGTGTGGCTATTGTGTGCAATGGCTTGACAACATTGGCAAGTGCCACTGACCATGACCACAAAGTTTACCATGTGACTTTAACTTCTACGAAACGTAACACGAGTCAGCCACGGGCAGAGTGCCCAATCACAATGCACATCTATTATGCATGACCTTACAGGTATAAACAAGGTAAAAAACCGGTGGCTTGGCACGGCTATTGTGCGCAATGCCTTGAAAATGTTCGCATGTGCCACTGACCATGACCACAAAGTTTACCAATTACCTTAAACGGCTATGAATCATAACACGAGTCAGCCACGATCACAGTGTCCAATCACAGTGCAGATGTACTAGGCATGATCTTGTAGGTGCAAACACGGCAGAATACTGGTGGCTCGGTGTTGCTTTTGTGCGCAATGCCTTGACAAAGTTGGCATATGCCACTGACCATGACCACAATGTTTACAAAGTGACTTTAACTTATACGAATTGTAACACAAGTCAGCCATATTCAGAGTGTCCAATCACAGTTCAGATGTACTAGGCATGACCTTGTAGGTATAAACAAGGTAACAAACCGGTGTCTTGGCACGGCTACTGTGCGCAATGCCTCGAAAAAGTTAGCATGTTCCACTGACCAAGACCACAAAGTTTACCAAGTACCTTAATCGGCTATGAATATTAACACAAGTCAGCCATGGTCAGAGTGTCCAATCACAGTGCAGATATACCGGGCATGACCTTGCAGATACAAACAAGGTAGAAAACTGGTAGCTCGGTGTGACTATTGTGCGCAATGCATTGACAAAGTTGGCATGTGCCACGGACCATGACCACAAAGTTTACCAAGTGAATTTTACTTCTACTGATCATAACACAAGTCAGCCACTGTCAGAGTGTCCAATCACAGTGCAGATGTACTAGGCATGATCTTGCATGTGCAAACAAGGTAGAATACTGGTGGCTTGTTGTGGCTATTGTGCGCAATACCTTGTCAAAGTTGGCATGTGCCACTGACCATGACCACATAGTTTACTAAGTGACTTTAACTTCTACGAATCGTAACACGAGTCAGCCACATTCAGAGTGCCCAATCAAATTTCAGAGGTACTAGGCATGACCTTGCAGGTATAAACAAGGTCAATGACCAGTGGCTTGGCACGGCTATTGTGTGCAATGCCTTGACAAAGTTGGCATGTGCCACTGACCATGACCACAATGTTTACCAAGTACCTTAAACGGCTATGAATCATAACACGAGTCAGCCACGGTCAGAGTGTCCAATCCCAGTGCAGATGTACTAGGCATGATATTGCAGGTACAAACTGTCAGAAGTATGTAGGCAAGAGAACGGCAGCAGCAGGAGCAGGCAGAAGCGTTAGGACAAGAAAGTGTGCAGCAGCAAAGTGACGTAACTAAGAGCGGTGCGAGGAGTTAGTCGCGAAGGTTGATAGGGGCTGAGACGCGAGATAGCCGAGGTAGACAGGTTGATGTGAGAAAGAGTGCTGGCGAGATGAGTGATGGTTCGCGGAGTATGAGAGCTGAGCGAAGGAGCAACAGTGACGGAGCGAAGCGTTGAGAGGGACTGGCGAAGGCAAAGAGTGCGAGGAGCAAGCAGAGCGAAGACACGGCGGCGAAGCCGCGGAACCAAAGGGGAACAGGATGAGTAGAACTGTCCTGGTTAAGCTGGAGGGAATGAACATCCTCCGTATATATATATAACAGACCAAGACAAATTAAGCAACGTCTTCTTGTGCGCTAGCCGGATGCGCTTACAGGGTGACCACTTATTAGGGGATCACTCGGTCCGATAGCCGTTTGCCAGCGAAGGCGCCGACAACAGTTAGTGCATCGACAATGGCTAGTGTGTCGACCGAGGTGGTTCGGACCAGAGCTGAACCATTCTTGAGAATTTCGTTTCCAGCTGGTGGGAGTCCTGTCAGGTTTACGGGAATAATTTTGACACCCGCCCATAAACTGACAGGACTCGAGAGTGCAGTTTGGCTGGAAGAAAGGGGAGAGAGCTAAGAGGAGGACTGGGTAGGGAAGACATCCAGTCGACGGAGAAGCATCCTAGAGGGAAGTCATCGTCTTGGTCTTGAGCGTCCGAGTCAAGAGGAACCGTTGATTCACATGGAGGGCTTCCTTGGAGTACTTGTAGAAGATCCTGTATGAAGCCTTGAGTTGGTCGCAGGTTTCTGTAGACTGTTGGACTCAGGGTGAGGGATATTTCCTTGTACGTGTGACACAGTCGCATGCGTCACATTTTGCTTCTGTTCTCTCGGCTGGTTGGAGAAGTGCTGGTACTGGCGAAATACCAGACAGGTGGTGAGTGCATGGGTTAGTTGCCATGGGAATATTCTGATGACAAATGGCTGTACGTGTTATGCAAGGAGTAGAGGCGACAGGGGTGTTGCTAGAGGGATGCTTGTGAGATGCCAAAAAAAGCGTGTAGGAGTGGCAAAAATGACAGTGGTCGTTAGGCCAGGAAGAGGAGTGTGTAGATGAAAATGGTGTTAGTGGAGGACGCTGCCACAACGTCGCTTTGCAGGAGTCACTGCCACTTGCTTGTTCATGCAGTCTGGATGCAAGTGCTGAATGCGTTAGTTCGGGGTCCGTGGGCCGCGAGGTTCGGAAGGAGGTCAACCCGGGACATCACAAGGGAGACCAGCAGGGAGTCGGGTGGATGGTGAACTACGAGTTATTCCTATTGGTGTTGCTGAGGAAATGATAGCGCAGAACAGGGAGGTTGCGAGGTTTGCTGATAGATGGCGACAGAGGTGGAGGATGAGAGGCGGTGAAATCTCCTGAGTGAGACAAATTGGTGTGGGCGCGGGTCGTCGCGGAATGGGCGATGCAACCGGGCGGATCCGTGTGCCGGCCAAAGGATGATGCTGAAAGAGGAAGAGTGATGGATGATGGAGTGGGCGCAGGGGCGAAAGCACGTGCGCTTCGAAGTTTTGGCGTGGACGCAGGTCGTCGCAGAACAAGCGATGCGACCGGGCGGATCCTTGTGCCGAGCTGAAAGCGATGCGGCTGGTGAGGAACGATTGATGATGGAGTGGGCGCAGGGGCGAAACCACATGCGCGATTGAATTAGGGGAGTAAGATGCGGCAAGGGGAAGGCAGGTGCCAATGCGCCGCGAGAATTCTGCTACTGGCGTGAGTGCAGGCTGCTGCGGAGGCGGGCAGCTAGCTCGTGCAGATCCTAGTGCCGTTCACAGATGCTGATAATTGCTAATGAAACGGAGGCTGATGATGATGGCGGAGTGGGCGCAGGGGCAAACCGCGTGCGCTGAAGGAAGGTTTTGGCGTGGGCGCAAGTCGTTGCGGAAAAGGCGATGCGACCGGGCGGATCCTTGTGCCAAGCTGGAACCGATGCGGAAGCGGAGGAAACGATTGATTGATAAGTGGGCACCGGGGCGAAACCACGTGCGCGAAGAGATGATGCTGGTGAAGATGATTAATGCGAAGGCGGTGCGGAGGATGCTGATGTCGGAGAAATGAGGCAGGAACAGGCGGCTCATGGAGCTGAGAAGACAGGCAAGAACAGATGATGTGAGGAGGACGAGGAGGGCTGATGGAGGCAGATGAGGATGATGCAAGGAGTGAAGACTGAGGGATGACGATGATGCTGGAAAAGAGAGACAGGGAGCGATGCGAGCGGAGGGGGCCGAGATGAGACGCGACACAACAGGGAGGTGGAGAAACACAACCACTTATATTGTATGCAATGTCTTGACAAAGTTGGCAGGTTCCACTGACCATGACCACAAAGTTTGCCAAGTACCTTAAACGGCTATGAATCATAACACGAGTCAGCCACGCTCAGAGTGTCCAATCACAGTGCAGATATGCTAGGCATGACCTTGCACGTATAAACAAGGTAGAATACTGGTGGCTCGGCGTGGCTATTGTGTGCAATGCCTTGACAAAATTGGCATGTGCCACTGACCATGACCACGAAGTTTACCATGTGACTTTAACTTCTATTAATCGTAACACGAGTCAGCCACGGTCAGAGTGCCCAATCACAGTGCACATCTATTATGCATGACCTTACAGGTATAGACAAGGTGAAAAACCGGTGGCTTGGCACGGCTATTGTGCGCAATGCCTTGACAATGTTCGCATGTGCCACTGACCATGACCACAAAGTTTACCAAGTACCTTAATTGGCTATGAATCATAACACGTGTCAGCCACGATCAGAGTGTCCAATCACAGTGCAGATGTACTGGGCATGATCTTAAAGGTTCAAACAAGGTAGAATACTGGTGGCTCGGTGTGGCTTTTGTGCGCAAGGCCTTGACAAAGTTGGCACGTGCCACCGACCATGACCACAAAGTTTACCAAGTGACTTTAACTTCTACGAATCATAACTCAAGTCAGTCACGGCCAGAGTACCCAATCACAGTGCACATATAATATGCATGACCTTGCATGTATAAACAGGGTAAAAAACCGGTGTCTTGGCACGGCTATTGTGCGCAATGCCTTGACAAAGTTGGCATGTGCCACTGACCATGACCACAAAGTGTACCAAGTACCTTAAACGGCTATGAATCATAACACGAGTCAGCCCCAATCAGAGTGTCTAATCACAATGCAGATATACTGGGCGTGACCTTGCACATATAAACAAGGTGGAATACTGGTGGCTCGGTGTGGCTATTGTGCGCAATGCCTTGACAAAGTTGGCATGTGCCACTGACCATGGCCACAAATGTATCCAAGTGACATTTACTTCTATTGATCATAACACGAGTCTGCCACGGTCATAGTGTCTAATCACAGTGCAGATGTACTATAACTGATATTGCAGGTGCAATCAAGGTATAATACTGGTGGCTCGGTGTGGCTATTGTGCGCAATGCCTTGACAAAGTTGGCATGTGTCACTGACAATGACCACAATATTTACCAAGTGACTTTATCTTATACGAATCGTAACACGAGTCACCCATATTCAGAGTGCTCAATCACAGTTCAGATGTACTAGGCATGACCTTGTATGTATAAACAAGGTCAAAAACCGGTGGCTTGGCACGGCTACTGTGCGGAATGCCTTGACAAAGTTGGCATGTGCCACTGAATATGACCACAAAGTCTACCAAGTACCTTAAACGGCTATGAATCTGAACACGAGTCAGCCACGGTCAGAGTGTCCAATCACAGTGCAGATATACTGGGGATGACCTTGGAGGTACAATCAAGGTAGAATGCTTGTGGCTCGGTGTGACTATTCTGCGCAATACCTTGAAAAAGTTGGCATGTGCCACTGACCATGACCACAAATGTATCCAAGTGACTTTTACTTCTACTGTTCATAACACAAGTCAGCCACGGTCAGAGTGTCCAATCACAGTGTGGATGTACTAGGCATGATCATGCAGGTGCAAACAAGGTAGAATACTGGTGGCTCGGTGTGGCTATTGTGTGCAATGCCTTGACAACGTTGGCATGTGCCACTGAACATGACCACAAATGTATCCAAGTGACTTTTACTTCTA
>SZWC01000215.1:213252-273819 GCA_023375785.1 Penium margaritaceum | reverse complement strand
AAACAAGGTAGAATACTGGTGGCTCGGTGTGGCTATTGTGTGCAATGCCTTGACAAAGTTGGCATGTGCCACTGACCATGACCACAAAGTTTACCAAGTGACTTTAACTTCTACGAATCGTAACACGAGTCAGCCACGGTCAGAGTGCCCAATCAGAGCGCACTTCTAATTTGCATGACCTTGCAAGTATAAACAAGGTAAAAAACCGGTGGCTTGGTACGGCTATTGAGCGCAATGCCTTGACAAAGTTGGTATGTCCCACTGACCATGACCACAAAGTTTACCAAGTACATTGAACGGCTATGAATCATAACACGAGTCAGCCACGGTCAGAGTGTCCAATCACAGTGCAGATGTATTGGGCATGACCGTTCAGGTATAAACAAGGTAGAATATTCAGGTTCGGTGTGACTATTGTGCGCAATTCCTTGACAAAGTTGGCATGTGCCCCTGACCATGACCACAAATGTATCCAAGTGACCTTTACTTCTATTGATCATAACACGAGTCAGCCACAGTCAGAGTGTCCAATGACAGTGCAGATGTACTAGGCATGATCTTGCACGTACACACAAGGTAGAATACTGGTGGCTCGGTGTGGCTATTGTGCGCAATACCTTAACAAAGTTGGCATGTGCCACTGACCATGACCACAAAGTTTACCAAGTACCTTAAACGGCTATGAATCATAACAGGAGTCAGCCATGGTCAGAGTGTCCAATCACAGTGCAGATGTAGTATGCATGATCATGCAGGTACAAAGAAGGAAGAATACTGGTGGTTCGGTGCAGCTATTGTGCGCAATGCCTTGACAAGGTTGGCATGTGCCACCGACCATGACCACAACGTTTACCAAGTGACATTAACTTCTACGAATCATAACACAAGTTAGCCACGGTCAGAGTACCCAATCACAGTGCACATATAATATGCATGACCTTGCATGTATAAACAAGGTAAAAAACCAGTATCTTGGCATGGCTATTGTACGCAATGCCTTGACAAAGTTGGCATGTGCCACTGACCATGACCACAAAGTTTACCAAATACCTTAAACGGCTATGAATCATAACACGAGTCAGCCACGGTCAGAGTGTCCAATCAGAGTGCAAATATACCGGGCATGACCTTGCAGGTATAAACAAGGTGGAATACTGGTGGCTCGGTGTGGCTATTGTGCGCAATGCCTTGACAAAGTTGCCATGCGCCACTGACCATGGCTACAAATGTATCCAAGTGACTTTTACTTCTATTGATCATAACGCGAGTCAGCCGCGGTCAGAGTGTCAAATCACAGTGCAGATGTGGTAGGCATGGTCTTGCATGTTCAAGGAAGGTAGAATACTAGAGGCTTGGTGTGGCTATTGTGCGCAATGCCTTGACAAAGTTAGCACGTGCCAATGGCCATCACCACTAAGTGTATGAAGTGACTTTAAATTCTACAAATTGTAACACGAGTCAGCCACGGTCAGAGTATCCAATCACAGTGCACATCTAATATGCATGACCTTGCAGGTATAAACAAGGTATAAAACCGGTGGCTTGGCACGGCTATTGTGCGCAATGCCTTGACAAATTTGGCATGTGCCACTGACCATGGCCACAAGGTTTACCAAGTACCTTAAAGGGCTATGAATTATAACACGAGTCAGCCACGGTCAGAGTGTCCAATCAGAGTGCAAATATACTGGGCATGACCTTGCAGGTATAAACAAGGTGGAATACTGGTGGCTCGGTGTGGCTATTGTGCGCAATGCCTTGACAAAGTTGCCATGTGCCACTGACCATGGCTACAAATGTATCCAAGTGACTTTTACTTCTATAGATCATAACACAAGTCAGCCACGGTCAGAGTGTCCAATCACAGTGCAGATGTACTAGGCATGGTCTTGCAGGTTCAAGAAAGGTAGAATACTAGAGGCTTTGTGTAGCTATTGTGCGCAATGCCTTGACAAAGTTAGCACGTGCCACTGGCCATGACCACAAAGTGTATGAAGTGACTTTAACTTCTACAAATTGTAACACGAGTCAGCCACGGTCAGAGTATCCAATCACAACGCACATCTAATGTGCATGACCTTGCAGGTATAAACAAGGTAAAAAACCGGTGGCTTGGCACGGCTATTGTGCGCAATGCCTTGACAATGTTGGCATCTGCCACTGACCATGGCCACAAAGTTTACCAAGTACCTTGAACGGCTATGAATCATAACACGAGTCATCCACGGTCAGAGTGTCCAATCAGAGTGCAAATATACTGGGCATGACCTTGCAGGTTTAAACAAGGTGGAATACTCGTGGTTCCGTGTGGCTATTGTGCGCAATGCCTTGACAAGGTTGGCATGTGCCACTGACCATGGCCACAAATGTATCCAAGTGACTTTTACTTCTATTGATCATAGCACGAGTCAGCCACGGTCAGAGTGTTCAATCACAGTCCAGATGTACTAGTCATGATCTTGCAGGTTCAAACAAGGTACAATATTGGTGGCTCGGTGTGGCTATTGTGCGCAATGCCTTGACAAAGTTGGCATGTGCCACTGACCATGACCACAATGTTTACCAAGTGACTTTAACTTCTACGAATCGTAACACAAGTCAGCCACAGTTATAGTGCCCAATCACAGTTCAGATGTACTAGGCATGACCTTGCAGATATAAACAAGGTAAAAAACTGGTGGCCTGGCACGGCTATTGTGGGCAATGCCTTGACAAAGTTGGCATGTGCCATTTACCATGACCACAAAATTTCCCTAGTACCATAGACGTCTATGAATAATAACACAAGTCAGCCACGGTCAGAGTGTCCAAACACATTGCAGATATACTAGGCATGACCTTACACGTATAAACAAGGTAGAATACTGGTGGCTTGGTGTGGCTATTGTCAGAAGAATGCAGGCACGAGAGCAGCAGTAGCAGAAGCAAGCAGAGGCATCGGAAGAGACACCAGTCCGGCACCAAAGTGACGTAAGCAAGAGCGGTCTCGAGGCCCCAGTTGCAGAGCTTGATAGAGGCTAAGGTTCAAGAGGAGACGAGGCATACCGGATGTTGAGATAGAGAGAGCTTAGACGAAAGACGAGTGATGACTGGTTGAGGACTGAGCGAAGGAGCGAGAGTGACGGACCAAAGAGTTGAGAGCTGTGAGAGGCTGGCGAAGGCAAGAAATGCGAAGTGCGAGCATAGCGAAGACACGGTGGCAAAGCCGCAGAACCAAAGGGAACAGGATGGGCAAAACTGTCCTGGTTGAAGTAGGGAGGGAATAAGCATCCTCCTTATATACAGCAGAACAGGATAAAACGGGTATTCACGGCTTTTTTTCGCTAGCCGCACGCATGGCCACGTGGTCTCTTATCAGGGGCGGCTTGACTCTGGTGGAACGGTCGAGACCGACCAGCCATTTCCGAGGAGGTTCGGTGCGGGACCTGAACCGGTTACGAGAGCTCGGATTATCCAAGGGATGTATGAGAAGGACCTTGTCAGAGTCATATTTCTGACAGCCCTCCTGAGTCCGACAAGGCATAATCCCTTAGTGCCTATAGGGCCTGAGTGTCCAAGTGTCGCAGTCAGATGGGGGGATTAACCACTCGACGGAGGGAGAGAATGATCACGTTGCAGATATCTGGGCTCCACGCTCCTGCCACAAGGGTGTGCCACATTGCTGCGACAGGTGACACTTCGTCGATGATCCTGTGGTAGACAGTATGGGTGGTGTCACGTAAGCACCTTTTTATGTCCTGTAAGGTTGTCATGTAAGCCCTTGGAGGACACCCGGGGTTGTCATACACTCCTTCCAGAAAGAGGGAGAGCTGATACCCACGGAGAAAAGAGTGCTTTGTCTTGATTTGTATGCCACCATACCCGTCGTGGATGTTTTCTCCCAACTGATCAAGAATGGGAACATGTGTCCAGTCGAGGGCTTGTGCTACCATAGTGATTTGTCGTTGCGGGTGCGTGGCAGTTGCTGGTGTCTGCTCACCAGCGTAGCGCAGCAGGTTCACCCTGCTGAAGATGGAGCTGGGGTTGGAGAAGAAGGGAGAGAGAGGATGGAAGAGAAGTGCTGCAGAAGGTTTGGCGTGAGTGCAGAGCACTGATGAGTGCGACCAGGCGGATTGGTTTGCCGAGTAGAGGAGATGAGAGAGGATGCAGAGAAGGAGGATGCGGGTGAGTAGGAGGATGCTGCAGAGGAGGAGGATGCTTGTTGGAGTGAGCGCAGGGGTGGAACCGCGTGTGCTGAGGATATTGCAGCTTGGACGCGAGTCAAAGCGAGGATGGCGTTGCGACCGGGTGGGTCCGTGTGCTGAGCAAATGATGAGACTGGAGCAATCAGGAGGAGGCGGAGATGACTAATGAACGAGTGGGCGCAGGGGCGAAACCACGTACGCTGCTGAAATAGAGGTGGTAGAATGCGGCAAGGGGAAGGTAGGTGCCAACGCGCCGTGATAAATCTGCTGCCGGCATGGGTACAGGCTGCTGCGAAGCGGGCAGCAAGCTCGTGCATGTCCTTGTGCTGGCCACAGATGCGGATGATGATCAAGTGGAAGCTAATGAAAGAGGAGTGGGCACAGGGGCGGAACCACGTGCGCTACGGAACATTTCGGCGTGGGCAAAGGTCGTTGCGAAGTGGGCGATGCGACCAAGCGGATCCTTGTGCCGAGCGGACGATGCGGAAGCGAGATCAGAGGCAGCTGAGGGCTGAGTGGGCACAGGGACGGCACCATGTACGCGGATGAAGGCTGATGAAGAAGACGGTGCGGACAATGCTGCTGACAAGGAACTTGGGAGGAGCCGAAAGGAGATGAGGCGAGACGAGCCATTGATGAAGCTGAAGAGGTAGGCGAAGAGCGACGTGAAGAAGGCGGATGAGGTTGAGGTAAGGAAGAAGGCTGGAGCGAGGATGATGAGGAGGACTGAGAGCACCAGATGAGGATGAAGATTGATTGACGATGCTCAAGGAGAAAGGGGGAAGCGAGAAAAACAGAGGACGACGAGATGAGAGGCGGCGCGACAGAGAGGAAGAGCGAAGCAACCTCTGCCTCTGCTTTGAGGAGAGTGACGGCTTGTTCCCCAGTTGGCCCTCAGCGGGCATGAAGACTGGCGGTGTTTGATATCCTGACAACTAAAGGAATTTGGTTGCAGTAGAGGGAGTCATGCGGCGAGCAGAGATTCCAGTCTGCTGATATCAGGAGAGTGACGACTTGTTCCCCAGTTGGCTTGCAATGGGAGCAGGAAGACTGGTGGTGTCCGATGTCCTGACGGCGGGCGTTGCACTGCTGCTCTTGCCGCTGCGAGAAGGCGGTGCGAGGATGCGGTGTGGCACAACGACCCCATGGCTGTGGTCCATGGGGCAGATGGCACAGTTAAGGCCGATGAATGAAAAGGAGAAGGGCGGAGGTGCTTGCGAGGTTGACGGGATGAGGGGCAGTAGGTAACGAGCGGCAGGAAGTTTCCGAGAAGTTGACAGAAGGCGGCGGCTTGGGAGCTGCTTGCAGCTGTTGTTTCACGACAAGTTACCAATTGTTCGCCACGGGCGTGGAATGGGTGCGGGGCTTCCTTAGGATGATGAGGCGTTATTTCAGCGTGAAGGGCACTTCAAGCGGTGCTGCTGATATCAACTACGAATGAAGCGGAGAGGCGCGAAGTGGCGGTGACGGCGGTGGAGGGGTGCAGACTCAAGAAGGGACGCAATGGTGGCGGCAGAGCGATGACTCGGTCACGAGGCACCAGGTGATGTTGCCTGATGCTCTGATACCATGTTAGAAGAATGCAGGCACGCGAGCAGCAGTAGCAGAAGCAAGTAGAGGCATCGGAACAACCACAAACCTGGCACCAAAGTGACGTAAGCGAGAGCAGTCTCGCGGAGTTAGTCGCAGAGCTTGATAAAGGCCGAGGTTCAAGAGGAGACGAGGCAGACCGGGTGTTGAGAGAGAGAGAGAGAGCTCAGACCAAAGACGAGTGATGACTGGTTGAGGACTGAGCGAAGGAGCGATAGTGACGGACCAAATAGTTGAGAGCTGTGAGAGGCTGGCGAACGCAAGAAATGCAAAGTGCAAGCAAAGCGAAGATACGGCGGCAAAGCCACGGAACCAAAGGGAACAAGATGGCCATAACTGTTCTGGTTGAACTAGGGAGAGAATACACATCCTCCTTATGTACAGCAGAATAGGATAAAACGCGTATTAATGGCTTCTTTTCGCTAGCCGCACGCGTGGCGACATGGTCACTTATTAGGGGCGGCTCGACTCTGGTGGAACGGTCGAGACCGACCAGCCGTTGCCGAGGAGGTTCGGTGCGGGACCTGAACCGGTAACGAGAGCTCGGATTATCTGAGGGATGTATAAGAAGGACCTTGTCGGAGTCATATTTCTGACAGCTATTGTGTGCAATGCCTTGACAAAGTTGGCATGTGCCTCTGACCATGACCAGAAATGTATCCAAGTGACTTGTACTTCTATTGATCATAACATGAGTCAACCATGGTCAGAGTGTCCAATAACAGTGGAGATGTACTGGGCATGATCTTGCAGGTGCAAACAAGGCAGAATACCGGTGGCTTGGCACGGCTATTGTGCGCAATGCATTGACAAAGTTGTCATGTGCCACTAACCATGACCACAAAGTCTACCAAGTTCATTAAACGGCTGTGAATCATAACATGAGCCAGCCACTGTCAGAGTGGCCAATCATAGTGCAGATGTACTGGGCATGACCTTGCACGTATGAACAAGCTAGAATAATGGTGGCTCGGTGTGGCTATTGTGCGCAATGCCTTGACAAATTTGACATGTGCCACCGACCATGACCACAAATGTATCCAAGTGACGTTTACTTCTATTGGTGATAACACAAGTCAGCCATGGTCAGAGTGTCCAATCATAGTGCAGATGTACTAGGCATGATCTTGCAGGTACAAACAAGGTATAATATCGGTGGCTCGGTGGGGCTATTGTGCGCAATGCCTTGACAAAGTTGGCATGTGCCACTGACCATGACCACAAAGTGTACCAAGTGACTTTAACTTCTACGAGTCGTAACACGAGGCAGCCATGGTCAGAGTGCCCAATCCCATTGCACATATAATATGCATGACCTTGCAGGTATAAACAAGGTGAAAAACTGGTGGCTTGGCTCGGCTATTGTGCGCAATGCCTTGAAAAAGTTTGCATGTGCCACTGACCATGACCACAACGTTTACCAAGTACCTTAAACGGCTATGAATCATAACACGAGTCAGCCACAGTCAGAGTGTCCGATCAAAGTGCAGATATAATTGGCATAACCTTGCAGGTATAAACAAGGTAGAATATTGGTAGCTCGGTGCGGCTATTGTGCGCAATGCCTTGACAAAGTTGGCATGTGCCACTGACCATGACCACAAATGTCCCCAACTGACGTTTACTTCTATTGATCATAACACGAGTAAGCCACGGCCAGAGAATCCAATCACAGTGCAGATGTACTAGGCATGATCTTACAAGTACAAAGAATGTAAAAGTCTAGTGGCTCGGTGTGGCTATTGTGCGCAATGCCTTGACAAAGTTGGGATGTGCCACTGATCATGAAAACAAAATTTACCAAGTGAATTTAACTTGTACGAATTGTAACACGAGTCAGCCACGGTCAGAGTGCCCAATCACAGTTCAGATATACTAGGCATGACCTTGCAGGTATAAACAAGGCAAAAACGGTGGCTTGGCACGGCTATTGTGCGCAATGCCTTGACAAAGTTGGTATGTGCCACTGATCATGACCAAAACGTTTACCAAGTACCTTAAACCGTTATGAATCATAACACGAGTCAGCCATTGTCTGAGTGTCCAATCATAGTGCAGATATACTGGGCATGACCTTACAGGTATAAACAAGGTATAATACCGGTGTCTCGGTGTGGCTGTTGTGTGCAATGCCTTGACAAAGTTGGCATGTGCCACTGACTATGATCACAAATGTATCCAAGTGACTTTTACTTCTATTGATCATAACACGAGTCAGCCACGGTCAGATTGTCCAATCACAGTGCTGATGTACTAGGCATGATCTTGCAGGTGCAAACAAGGTAGAATACCGGTGGCTTGGCACGGCTATTGTGCGCAATGCCTTGACAAAGTTGGCATGTGCCACTGACCATGACCACCAAGTTTTCCAAGTACATTGAACAGCTATGAATCATAACACGAGTCAGCCACAATCAGAGTGTCCAGTCACAGTGCAGATGTACTGGGAATGACGTTGCAGGTATAGACAATGTAGAATACTTGTGGCTCGGTGTGGTTATTATGCGCAATGCTTTGACAAAGTTGGCATGTGCCACTGACCATGACCACAAATGTATCCAAGTGACTTTTACTTCTATTGATCATAACACGAGTCAGCCACAGTCAGAGTGTCCAATCACAGTGCAGATGTACTAGGAATGATCTTCTAGGTACAAAAAAGGTAGAATACTGGTGGCTCGGTGTGGCTATTGTACGCAATGCCTTGACAAAGTTGGCATGTGCCACAGACCATGACCACAAAGTTTACCAAGTGACTTTAACTTCTACGACTTGTAACACAAGCCAACCATGGTCAGAGTGCCCAATCACAGTGCACATCTAATATGCATGACCTTGCAGGTATAAACAAGGCAAAAAACCGGTGGCTTGGCACAGCTATTGTGCGCAATGCCTTGACAAAGTTGGCATGTGCCACTGACCATGACCACAAAGTATTCCAAGTACCTTAAACGGCTATGCATCATAACACGAGTCAGCCACGGTCAGAGTGTCCAATCATAGTGCAGATATATTGGGCATGACCTTGCAAGTATAAACAAGGTAGAATACTACTGGCTCGGTGTGGCTGTTTTGCACAATGCCTTGACAAAGTTGGCACGTGCCACTGACCATGACCACGAATATATCCAAGTGACTTTTACTTCTATTGATCATAACACGAGTCAGCCACGGTCACAGTGTCCAATCACAGTGCAAATGTACTAGGCATGATCTTGCAAGTACAAAAAAAGGTAGAATAGTGGTGGCTCCGTGTGGCTATTGTGCGCAATGCCTTGACAAAGTTGGCATGTGCCACTGACCATGACCACAAAGCTTACCAAGTGACTTTAACTTCTACGAAACGTAACACGAGTCAGCCACGATCAGAGTGCCCAATCATGGTTCAGATGTACTAGGCATGACCTTGCAGGTATAAACAAGGGAAAAAACCGGTGGCTTGGCAGGGCTATTGTACGCAATGCCCTGACAAAGTTGGCATGTGCCACTGACCATGACCACAAAGTTTACCAAGTACCGTAAACGGCTATGAATCATAACACGAGTCAGCCACGACCAGGGTGTCCAATCACAGTGCAGATATAATGGGCATGTTCTTGCAGGTATAAACAAGGTAGAATACTGGTGGCTTGATGTGCCTATTATGCGCAATGCCTTGACAAAGTTGGCATGTGCCACTAACCATGACCACAAATGTATCCAAGTGACTTTTACTTCTATGAATCATGACACGAGTCAGCCACAGTCAGAGTGTCCAATCACAGTGCAGATGTACTAGGCATGATCTTACAAGTGCAAAGAAGGTAGAATACCGGTGGTTCCGTGTGGCTATTGTGCGCAATGCATTGACAAAGTTGGCATGTGCCACTGACCATGACCACAAAGATTACCATTTGACTTTAATTTCTACGAATCATAACACGAGTCAGCCAAGGTCAGAGTACCCAATCACACTGCTATCTAATATGCATGATCTTGCGGGTATAAACAGTGTAAATAACTGGTGTATTGGGACGGCTATTGTGCGCAATGCTTTGACAAAGTTGGCATGTGCCACTGACCATGACCACAGAGTTCACCAAGTGACTTTAACTTCTACAAATCGTAACGCGAGTCCACCACAGTCAGAGTGCCCAATCACAGTTAAGATGTACTAGGAGTGACCTAGCAGGTATAAAAAATGAAGAAAACTGGTGGCTTGGCACGACTATAGTTGCAAGGCCTTGACACAGTTGGCATGTGCCACTGACCATGACCACAAAGTTTGCCAAGAACCTTAAACGGCTATGAATCATAACACGATTCAGCCAGGGTCAGAGTGTCTAATCACAGTGCATATATACTGGGCATGACCTTACAGAAAAAAAAAGGGTTGAAAACTGGTGGCTTGGTGTGGCTATTGTGTGTAATTCCCTGACAAAGTTGGCAAGTGCCACTGACCATGACCACGAATGTATCCAGTTGACTTTTACTTCTATTTATCATAACACGAGTCAGCCATGGTCAGAGTGTTCAATCACAGTACAGATGTATTATGCATGATCTTGCAGGTGCAAACAAGGTAGAATACTGGTGACTTGGTGTGGCTATTGTGTGCAATGCCTTGACAAAGTTGGCATGTGCCACTGACCATGACCACAAAGTTTACCAAGTGACTTTAACTTCTACGAATTGTAACACGAGTCAGCCAGAGTCAGAGTGCCCAATTACTGTTCAGATGTACTAGGCATGACCTTGCAGGTATAGACAAGGTAAAAAACCGGTAACTTGGCACGGCTATTGTGCGCATTACCTTGACAAAGTTCGCCTGTGCCATTGACCATGACCACAGAGTTTACCAAGGTCATGCCTAGTACATCTGAACTGTGATTGGGCACTCTGACCGTGGCTGACCCGTGTTACGATTCATAGAAGTTAAAGTCACTTGGTAAACTTCGTGGTCATGGTCAAAGGCACATGCCAGCTTTGTCAAGGCATTGCGCACAATAGCCACACCGAGCCACCAGTATTCTACCTTGTTTGTACCTGCAAGATCATGCCTAGTACATCTGCACTGTGATTGGACACTCTGACCGTGGCTGACTCATGTTATGATCAATACAAGTAAAAGTCACTTGGATACATTTGTGGTCATGGTCAGTGGCACATGCCAGCTTTGTCAAGGCATTGCGCACAATAGCCACACCGAGCCACCAATATTCTACCTTTTTTATTTATGTAAGATCATGCCCAGTATATATGCACTGTTCTTGGACACTCTCACCATGGCTGACTTGTGTTATAATTCATAGCCGTTTAAGGTTATTAGCAAACTTTGTGGTCATGGTCAGTGGCACATGTCAACTGTGTCAAGGCCTTGTGCACTATAGTCGTGCCAAGCCACCAGGTTTTTACCCTTTTTATACCTGCAAGGTCACGCCTAGTACATCTAAACTGTGATTGGGCACTCTGACTGTGGCTGACTCGTGTTACGATTTGTAGAAGTTAAAGTCACTTGGTAAACTCTGTGGTCATGGTCAGTGGCACATGCCAACTTTGTCAAGGCATTGCGCACAATAGCCACATCGAGCCACCAGTATTCTACCTTGTTTGTACCTGCAAGATCATGCCTAGGACATCTGCACTGTGGTTGGACACTCTGACCATGGCTGACTCGTGTTATGATGAATAGAAGTAAAAGTCACTTTGATACATTTGTGGTCATGGTCAGTGGCACATGCCAACTTTGTCACGGCATTCCACATAATAGCCACACCGAGCCACCAATTTTCTACCTTTTGTATTTCTTTAAGGTTATGCCCAGTATATATGCACTTTGATTGGACAATCTGACCGTGGCTGACTCGTGTTCTGATTCATAGCCGTTGAAGGTTTTTGGTAAACTTTGTGGTCATGGTCAGTGGCACATGCCAACTGTGTCAAGGCCTTGCACACTATAGTCGTGCCAAGCCACCAGTTTTTTACCCTTCTTGTACCTGCAAGGTCATGCCTAGTACATCTTAACTGTGATTGGGCACTCTGACTGTGGCTGACTCGCGTTACGATTTGTATAATTTAAAGTCACTTGGTAAACTCTGTGGTCATTGTCAGTGGCACATGCCAACTTTGTCAAGGCAATGCGCACAATAGCCGTCCCAAGACACCAGTTTTTTACCCTGTTTATACCTGCAAGGTCATGCATATTAGATGTGCAGTGTGATTGGGTACTCTGACCGTGGCTGACTTGTGTTATGATTCGTAGAATTTAAAGTCAGTTGGTCATCTTTGTGGTCATGGTCAGAGGCACATGCCAACTTTGTCAGAGCATTGCGCACAATAGCCACACAGAGCCACCGGTATTCTACCGTGTTTGCACCTGTAAGATCATGCCTAGTACATCTGCACTGTGATTGGACACTCTAACCATTGCTGACTTGTGTTATGATCAATAGAAGTAAAAGTCACTTGGAAACATTAATGGTCATGGTCACTGGCACATGCCAACTTTGTCAAGGCATTGCGCAGAATAGCCACATCGAGCCACCAGAATTCTACCATGTTTATACCTGCAACGTCATGCCCAGTATATCTACACTGTGATTGGACACTTTGACCATGGCTGACTCGTGTTATGATTCATAGCCGTTTAAGGTACTTGGTAAGCTTTGTGGTCATGGTCAGTGGCACATGCCAACTTTGTCAAGGCATTGCGCACAATAGCCGTGCCAAGCCACCGGTTTTTTTCCTTGTTTATACCTGCGAGATCATGCCTAGTACATCTGAACTGTGATTGGGCATTCTGACCGTGGCTGACTCGTGTTACGTTTCGTAGAAGTTAAAGTCACTTGGTCAGCTTTGTGGTCATGGTCAGTGGCACATGCCCACTTTGTCAAGGCATTTCGCACAATAGCCACACCGAGCCACCATATTCTACCAAGTTTGTACCTGCAAGATCATGCCTAGTACATTTGCACTGTGATTGGACACTCTGACAGTGGCTGACTCATGTTATGATCAATAGAAGTAAAAGTCACCTGGATATATTCGTGGTCATGGTCAGTGGCACGTGCCAACTTTGTCAAGGCATTGCGCAAAATAGCCAACCGAGCCACCAGTATTCTACCTTGTTTATACGTACAAGGTCATGCCCAGTATATCTGCACTGTGATTTGACATTCTGACCGTGGCTGACTCGTGTTATGATTCATAGCCGTTTAATGTACTTGGTAAACTTTGTGGTCATGGTCAGTGGCACATGCCAACTTTGTCAATGCATTGCGCACAATAGCCGTTCCAAGCCACCAGTTTTTTACATTGTTTACACCTGCAAGGTCATGCATATTAGATGTACGCTGTGATTGGGCACTCTGACCGTGGCTGACTCGTGTTACAATTCGTAGACGTTAAAGTCACTTGGTAAACATTATGGCCATGGTGAGTGGCACATGCCAACTTCATCAAGGAATTGCACACACCGAGCCACCAGTATTCTATCTTGTTTGCACCTCCAAGATCATGCCTAGTACATCTGCACTTTGATACATCACTCTGACAGTGGCTGACTCGTGTTATGATCAATAGAAGTAAAAGTCACTTTGATACATTTGTGGTCATGGTCAGTGGCACATGCCAACTTTGTCAAGGCATTGCGCAGAATAGCCACACCAAACCACAAGTATTCTACCTTGTTTGTACCTGCAATGACATGCCCAGTATATCTGCACTGTGATTGGACACTCTGACCATGGCTGACTCGTGTTATGATGCATAGCCGTTTTAGGTACATGGTAAACTTTGTGGTCATGGTCAGTGGCACATGCCAACTTTGTCAAGGTAATGCGCACAATAGCCGTGCCAAGCCACCGGTTTTTTCCCTTGTATATACCTGCAAGGTCATGCCTAGTACATCTGAACTGTGATTGGGCACTCTGACTCAGGCTGACTCGTGCTACGATTCGTAGAAGTTAAAGTCACGTGGTAAACTTTGTGGTCATGGTCAGTGGCACATGCTAACTTTGTCAAGGTATTGCACACAATAGCCACACCGAGTCACCAGTATTCTACCTTGTTTGCACCTGCAAGCTCATGCCTAGCACATCTGCACTGTGATTGGACACTTTGAAGATGGCTGACTCGTGTTATGATCAATGGAAGTAAAAGTCACTTGGATACATTTGTGGTCATGGTCAGTGGCACATGCCAACTTTGTCAGGGCATTATACGCAATAGCCACACCGAGCCACCAGTTTTCTACCTTTTTGTATACCTGTAAGGTCGTGCCCAGTATATATGCACTGTGATTGGACACTCTGACCATGGCTGACTCGTGTTATGATTCATAGTCGTTTAAGGTTCTTGGTAAACTTTCTGGTCATGGTCAGTGGCACATGCCAACTTTGTCAAGGCATTGTGCACAATAGCCGTGCCAAGGCACCAGATTTTTGCCTTTTTTATACCTGCAAGATCATGCCTAGTACATCTGAACTGTGATTGGGAACTCTGACTATGGCTGACTTGTGTTACAATTCGTAGAAGTTAAAGTCACTTGGTAAGCTTTGTGGTCATGGTCGGTGGCACATGCCAACTTTGTTAAGGCATTGCGCACAATAGCCGTCCGAAGACACCGGTTTTTTACCCTGTTCATACTTGCAAGGTCATGCATAATAGATGTGCACTGTGATTGGGTACTCTGACCGTGGCTGACTCGTGTTATGATTCGTATAAATTGAAGTCACTTGGTAATCTTTGTGGTCATGGTCAGTGTCACATGCCAACTTTGTCAAGGCATTGCGCACAATAGCCACGCCGAGCCACCGGTATTCTACCTTGTTTGCACCTGCAAGATCATGCCTAGTACATCTGCACTATGATTGGACACTCTGACCGTGGCTGACTCGTGTTATGATTAATAGGATTAAACGTCACTTGGATACATTTGTGGTCATGGTCAGTGGTACATGCCAACTTTGTCAAGGCATTGCGCACAATAGCCAAACCGAGCCACCAATATTCTACCTTGTTTATACCTGCAAGGTCATGCCCAGTATATCTGCACTGTGATTGGACACTCTGATCGTGGCTGACTTGTGTTATGATTCATATCCATTTAAGGTACTTGGTAAACTTTGTGGTCATGGTCAGTGGCACATGGCAACTTTGTCAGGGCATTGCGCACAATAGCCGTGCCAAGCCACCATTTTTTCACATTGTTTATACCTGCAAGGTCATGCCTAGTACATCTGAACCATGATTGGGCACTCTGACCGTGGCTGAATCGTGTTACGTTTCGTAGAAGTTAAAGTCACTTGGTAAGCTTTATGGTCATGGTCAGTGGCACATGCCAACTTTGTCAAGGCATTGCACACAATAGCCACACCGAGCCACCACTATTCTATCTTGTTTGTACCTGCAAGATATTGCCTAGTACATTTGCACTATGATTGGACACTCAGACCGTGGCTGACTCGTGTTATGGTCAATAGAAGTAAAAGTCACTTGGATATATTCGTGGTCATGGTCAGTAACACGTGCCAACTTTGTCAAGGCATTGTGCAAAATAGCCACACCAAGCGAGTAGTATTCTACCTTGTTTATACTTGCAAGGTCATGCCCAGTATGTCTGCACTATGATTGGACACTCTGACCGTGGCTGACTCGTGTTATGATTCATAGCCGTTTGAGGTACTTGGTAAACTTTGTGGTCATGGACAGTGGCAGATGCCAACGTTGTCAAGGCATTGCGCACAATAGCTATGCCAAGCCACCGGTTTTTTTGCCTTGTTTATACCTGCAAGGTCATGCATATTAGATGTGCACTGTGATTGGGCACTCTGACCATGGCTGACTTGTGTTACGAGTCGTAGAAGTTAAAGTCACTTGGTAAACTTTGTGGTCATGGTCTGTGGCACATGCCAACTTTGTCAAGGCATTGCGCACAATAGCCACACCAAGCCACCAGTATTCTACCTTGTTTGTACCTGCAAGATCATGCCTAATACATCTGCACTGCTATTGGACACTCTGACTGTGGCTGACTCGTGTTATGATCAATAGAAGTATAAGTCACTTGGATACATTTGTGGTCATGGTCAGTGGCACATGCCAACTTTGTCAAGGCATTGCGCATAATAGCCACACCGAGCCACCAGTATTCTACATTGTTTATACCTGCAAGGTCATGCCCAGTACATCTGCACTGTGATTAGACACTCTAATCGTGGCTGACTCATGTTATGATGTCTAGCTGTTTAATGTACTTGGAAAACTTTGTGGTCATGGTCAGTGGCACATGCCAACTTTGTCAAGGCACTGCGCACAATAGCCGTGCCAAGCCACCGGTATCCTACCTTGTTTGCACCTGCAAGATCATGCCTAGTACATCTGCACTGTGACTGGACACTCTGACCGTGGCTGACTCGTGTTATGATCAATAGAAGTAAAAGTCACTTGGAGACCTTTGTGGTCATGGTCAGTGGCACATGCCAACTTTTTCAAGGCATTGCACACAATAGCCACACCGAGACACCTGTATTCTACCATGTTTGTACCCGTAAGCTCATGCCCAGTATATCTGCACTGTGATTGGACACTCTGACCATGGCTGACTCGTGTTATGATTCATAGCTGTTTAAGGTACTTGGTAAACTTTGTGGTCATGACCAGTGGCACATACCAACTTTGTCAAGGCATTGCGTACAATAGCCGTGCCAAGCCACCGTTTTTGCCTTGTTTATACCTGCAAGGTCATGCCTAGTATATCTGAACTGTGACTGGGCTCTCTGACCGTGGCTGACTCGTGTTACAATTCGTAGACGTTAAAGTCACTTGGTAAATTTTATTTTTATGATCAGTGGCACATCCCAACTTTGTCAAGGCATCGCGCACAATAGCCACACCTAGCCACCAGTATTCTACATTTTTTGTACTTCTAAGGTCATGCCCAGTACATATGCACTGTGATTGGACACTCTGACCGTGGCTGACTCGGGTTATGATCAATAGAAGTAAAAGTCACTCGGATACATTTGTGGTCATGGTCAGTGGCACATGCCAACTTTGTCAAGGCATTGCGCACAATAGCCGCACCAAGCCACCAACATTCTACCTTGTTTATACCTGCAAGGTCATGCCCAGTATATCTGCACTGTGATCGGACACTGTGACAGTGGCTGACTCGTGTTATGATTCATAGCCGTTTAAGGTACTTGGTAAAAGTTGTGGTCATGGTCAGTGGCACATGCCAACTTTTTCAAGGAATTGCGCACAATAGCCGAGCCAAGCCACCGGTTTTTTACCTTGATTATACCTGCAAGGTCATGCATATTAGAGGTGCATTGTGATTGGGCACTCTGACCGTGGCTGCCTCGTGTTACGAATCATGGAAGTTAAAGTCACTTGGTACACTTTGTGGTCATGGTCAGTGGCACATGACAACTTTGTCAAGGCATTGCGCACAATAGCCCCACCAAGCCACCAGTATTCTACCTTGTTTGTACCTGCAAGATCATCCCTAGTACATCTGCACTATGGTTGGACACTCTGGCCGTGGCTGACTCGTGTTATGATCAATAGAAGAATATGTCACTTGGATACATTTGTGGCCATGGTTGGTGGCACATGCCAACTTTGTCAAGGCATTGCGCACAATAGCCACACCGAGCCACCACTATTCTAGCTTGTTTATACCTGCAAGGTTATGCCCAGTACACCTGCACTGTGATTGGACAGTCTGACCGTGGCTGACTCGTGTTATGATTCATAGCCGCTTAATGTACTTGGTAAACTTTGTGGTCATGGTTAGTGGTACATGCCAACTTTGTCAAGGCATTGCGCACAATAGCCGTGCCAAGCCACCGGTTTTCTGCCTTGTTTGTACCTGCAAGATCATGCCTAGTACATCTGCACTGTGATTGGACACTCTGATCGTGGCTGACTCGTGTTATGATCAATAGAAGTAAATGTCACTTGGATACATTTGTGGTCATGGTCAGAGGCACGTGCCAACTTTGTCAAGGCATTGCACACAATAGCTGTCAGAAACATGACTCGGACAAGGTCCTTCTCATACATCCCTCGGATAATCCGAGCTCTCGTTACCGGTTCAGGTCCCGCACCGAACGTCCTCGACAACGGCTGGTCAGTCTCGACCGTTCCACCAGAATCAAGCCGTCCCTAAGAAGTGACCACGTCGCCACGCGTGCGGCTAGCGAAGAGAAGTCGTTAATAGCCGTTTTATCCTGTTTTGCTATATATACGGAGGATGTTTATTCCCTCCCTAGTTCACCCAGAACAGTTCTGCCCATCCTGTTCCCTTTGGGTACACGGCTTCGCCGCCGTGTCTTCGCTCTGCTTGCACTCTGCATTTATTGCCTTTGCCAGCCTCTCACAACTCTCAACTCTTTGGTCCGTCACACTCGCTCCTTCGCTCAGTCCTCAACCAGTCATCACTTGTCTTTCGTCTGAGCTCTCTCTCTCTCCCTCAACATCCGGTCTGCCTCGTGTCCTCTTGAACCTCGGCCTCTATCAAGCTCTGCGACTAACTCCTCGGGACCACGCTCGCTTACGTCACTTTGGTGATGGACTCGTGGTTGTTCCGATGCATCTGCTTGCTTCTGATACTGCTGCTCTCGTGCCTGCATTCTTCTGACATGGTATCAGAAAATCAGGCAACAGCACCTGGTGCCTCATGACCGAGTCATTGCTCTGCCGCCACCATTGTGTCCCTTCTCGAGTCATCACCGTCATCGCCACTTCACGTCTCTCCGCTTCATCAGTAGCTGACATCAGCAATACCGCTTGGAGTGCTCTTCGCGCCGAAGTAACGCCTCGTCATCCTAAGGAAGCCCTACACCCATTCCACGCCCGTGGCAAACAATTGGTGACTTGTCATGAAACAACAGCTGCGAGCACCTCCCAAGCTGCCTCCTTCTGTCAACTTCTTGGAAGCTTCCTGCCGCTCGTTACCTGCTGCCCCTCATCCCGTATACCTTGCAAGTACCTCCGTCCTTCTCCTTTTCCTTCATCGGCCTCATCTGCGCCATCTGCCCCATCGACATCAGCCTCTTCGCACTCGTTGTGCTGCACCACATACTTGCACCGCCTTCTCGCAGCATTAAGAGCAGCAGTGCAACGCCCGCCGTCAGGACATCGGACACCACCAGTCTTCTTACTCCCATTGCGAGCCAACTGGGGAACAAGTCGTCACTCTCTTGATATCAGCGGACTGGAATCTCTACTCGCCGCATGACTCCCTTTTCTGCAACCAACTTCCTCTAGCTGTGAGGATATCGGACACCGCCAGTCTTCCTGCCCGCCGAGGGGGAACTAGGGAACAAGCCGTCACTCTCCTCAAAGCAGAGGCAGAGGTTGTCTCGCTCTTCCTCTCGGCCACGCCGCCTCTGATCTCGCTGTCCTTTGTTTGTCTGGCTTCCCCCTTTCTCCTTGAGCATCATCAATCGATCTTCATCCTCATCTGCTTCTCTCAGTCCTCCTCATCATCCTCGCTCCAGCCTTCTTCCTTACCTCAGCCTCATCTGCCTTCCTCGCGTCGCTCTTCGCCTGCCTATTCAGCTTCATCAATGGCTCGTCTCGCCTCATCTCCTTTTGGCTCCTCCCAAGTTCCTTGTCAGCATCATTGTCCGCACCGTCTTCTTCTTCAGCCTTCATCCGCGCACGTGGTACCGCCCATGTGCCCACTGAGCCCTCGGCTGCCTCGGATCTCGCTTCCACAACGTCCGCTCGGCACAAGGATCCGCCTGGTTGCATCGCCCGCTTTGCGACAACATGCGCACACGCCGAAATCTTCCGCAGCGCACGTGGTTCCTCCCCCGTGTCCACTCCTCTTTTATCAGCTTCCGCTTGATCATCATCCACAAGGACCTGCCCACTTCACAGCAGCCTGTACCCACGCCGGCAGCAGAGTTATCGCGGCACTTTGGCACCTGCCTTCCCCTTGCCGCATTCTACCACCTCTATTTGATCAGCGCACGTGGTTTCGCCCCTTCGTCCACTCGTTCATCAGTCATCTCCGCCTCCTCCCGATCGCTCCAGTCTCATCATTTGCTCGGCACACGGACCCGCCCGGTCACAACGCTAGCCTCACTACGACCTGCATCCACGCTGCAATATCCTCAGCACATGCGGTTCCACCCCTGCACTCACTCCAACAAGCATCCTCCTCCTCTATAGCATCCTCATACTCTCCCACATCCTCCTTCTCAGCATCCTCTCTCATTTCCTCTACTCGGCAAACCAATCTGCCTGGTCACACTCGTCAGTGCCCTGCACTCACGCCAAATCTTCTGCAGCACTTCTCTTCCATCCTTTCTCTCCCTTCTTCTCCAACCCCAGCTCCATCTTTAGCAGGATGAACCTGCGCTACGCTGGTGAGCAGACACCAGTAACTGCCACGCACCCGCAACGACAAATCATTATGGCAGCACAAGCACTCGACTGGACATATGTTCCCATTCTGGATCACTTGGGAGAAAACACCCACGACGGGTATGGTGGCATACAAATCAAGACAAAGCACTCTTTTCTCGGTGGGTATAAGCTCTCCCTCTTTCTGGAAGGAGTGTATGACAACCCCGGGTGTCCTCCAAGTGCTTACGTGACAACCTTACAGGGCATAAAAAGGTGCTTACGTGACACCACCCATATTGTCTACCACATGATTGTCGACGAAGTGTCACCTGTCGCAACAATGTGGCACACCCTTGTGGCAGCAGCGTGGAACCCAAATCTCTGCAACGTGATCATTCTCACCCTCCGTCGAGTGGTTAATCCCCCCATCAGACAGCGACACTTGGACACTGAGGCCCTTTAGGCACTCAGGGATTATGCCTTGTCGGACTCAGGAGGGCTCTCAGAAACATGACTCCGACAAGGTCCTTCTTGTACATCCATCGGATAATCCAAGCTCTCGTTACCGGTTCAGGTCCCCCACCGAACCTCCTCAAAAATGGCTAGTGGGTCTCGACCGTTCCACCAGAGTCAAGCCGCCCCTAACAAGTGACCACGTCGCCACGCGTGCGGCTAGCGAAAAGAAGCCGTTAATACCCGTTTTATCCTGTTCTACTGTATATAAGGAGGATGTTTATTCCCTCCCTAGTTCAACCATAACAGTTCTGCCCATCCTGTTCCCTTTGGTTCTGCGGCTTTGCCGCCGTGTCTTCACTCTGCTCGCACTTTGCATTTCTTGCCTTCCGAAGCCTCTCACAGCTCTCAACTCTTTGGTCCGTCACTCTCGCTCCTTCGCGCAATCATCAACCAGTCATCACTCGTCTTTCGTCTAAGCTATCTCTCTCTCAACATCCAGTCTGCCTCGTCTCCTGTTGAACCTCGGCCTCTATCAAGCTCTGCAACTAACGCCTCGAGACCGCTCTTGCTTACGTCACTTTGGTGCCGGACTCGTGGTTGTTCCGATGCCTCTACTTGCTTCTGCTACTGCTGCTCTCGTGCCTGCATTCTTCTGACAATATCCACACCGAGCCACCAGTATTCTACCTTGTTTATACCTGTAAGGGCATGCCTAGTATCTCTGCACTGTGATTGGACAATCTGACCGTGGCTGACTCGTGTTATGATTCATAGACGTTTATGGTACTTTGTAAACTTTGCGGTCATGGTAGGTGGCACATGCCAACTTTGTCAAGGCATTGCGCACAATAGCCTTGCCAAGCCACCAGTTTTTAACCTTGTTTATACCTACAAGGTCATGCCTAGTACATCTGAAATGTGATTGTGCACTCTGACTGTGGCTGACTCGTGTTACGATTCGTATAAATTAAAGTCACTTGGTAAACTTTGTGGTCATGGTCAGTGGCACATGCCATTTTTGTTAAGGCATTGCGCACATTCGCACACCGAGCCACCAGTATTCTACCTTATTTGAACCTGCAAGAGCATGCCTAGTGCATCTGCACTATGATTGGACACTCTGACCGTGGCTGACTTGTGTAATGGTCAATAGAAGTAAAAGTCACCTGGATACATTTGTGGTCATGGTCAGTGGCACATGCCAACTTTGTCAAGGCATTGGCACAGTAGCCACACCGAGCGACCAGTATTCTACCTTGTTCATACCTGCAAGGTGATGCCCAGTATATCTGCACTGTGAATGGACAATCTGAACTTGGCTGACTCGTGTTGTGATTCATAGCCGTTTAAGGTACTTGGTAAACTTTGTGGTCATGGTCAGTGGCACATGCCAACTTTGTCAATGCATTGCGCACAATAGCCATGCCAAGACACCGGTTTTTTGCCCTGTTTATACCTCCAAGGTCATGCATACTAGATGTGCACTGTGATTGGGCACTCAGACCGTGGCTGACTTGTGTTATGATTCGTAGAAGTTAAAGTCACTTGGTAAACTTTGTGGTTATGGTCAGTGGCACATGCCAACCTTGTCAAGGCATTACGCACAATAGCCACACCGAGCCACTAGTATTCTACCTTGTTTGCACCTGCAAGATCATGCCTAGTACACCTGCACTGTGATTTGAAACTCTGACTGTGGCTGACTCATGTTATGATTCATAGTCGTTTAAGGTACTTGGTAAACTTTGTGTTCATGGTCAGTGGCACATGCCAACTTTTTCGAGGCATTGCGCACAATAACCATACCGAGCCACCAGTATTCAACCTTGTTTATACCTGCAAGGTCATGCCCAAAATATCTGCACTGTGATTGGACACTGTGACCGTGGCTGATTCGTGTTGTGATTCATATCCGTTCAATGTACTTGGTAAACTTTATGGTCATGGTCAGTGGCACATACCAACTTTGTCAAGGCATTGCGCACAATAGCCGTACCAAGCCACCAGTTTTTTTACCTTGTTTATACCTCCAACGTCATGCATATTATATGTGCACTGTGTTTGGGTACTCTGACCGTGGATGACTCGTGTTACAATTCGTATAAGTTAAAGTCACTTGGTAAACTTTGCGGTCATGGCCAGTGGCACATGATAACTTTGTGAAGGCATTGCGCACAACAGCCACACCGAGCCAGCAGTATTCTACCTTGTTTGAACCTGCAAAATCATGCCCAGTACATCTGCACTGTGATTGGACACTCTGACCGTGGCTGACCCGTGTTATGATCAATAGAAGTAAAAGTCACTTGGATACATTTGTGGCCATGGTCAGTGGCACATGCCAACTTTGTCAAGGCATTGCGCACAATAGCCACACCGAGCCACCACTATTCCACCTTGTCCATACCTGCAAGGTCATGCCCAGTATATTTGCACTCTGATTGGACACTCTGACCGTGGCTGACTCGTGTTATGATTCATAGCCGTTTAAGGTACTTGGTAAACTTTGTGGCCATGGTCAGTGGCACATGCCAACTTTGTCAAGGCATTGTGCACAATAGCCGTGCCAAGACACCGGTTTTTTACCTTGTTTATACCTGCAAGGTAATGCATATTATATCAGCACTGTGATTGGGTACTCAGACCGTGGCTGACTTGTGTTATGATTCGTAGAACTTAACGTCACTTGGTAAACTTTGTGGTCATGGTCAGTGGCACATGCCAACCTTGTCAAGGCATTGCGCACAATAGCCACACCGAACCACCAGTATTCTACCTTGTTTGTACCTGCAAGATCATGCTTAGTACATTTGTACTGTCATTGGACACTCTGACCGTGGCTGACTCGTGTTATGATCAATAGAAGTAAACGTCACTCGGATACATTTGTGGTCATGGTCAGCGGCACATGCCAACTTTGTCAATGCATTGCATGCAATAGCCACACCGAGGCACCAGTATTCTACCTTGTTTAAACCTGCAAGGTCATGGCCAAAATATCTGCACTGTGATTGGACACTGTGACCGTGGCTGATTCGTGCTATGATTCATAGCTGTTCAATGTATTTGGTTAACTTTATGGTCATGGTCAGTAGCACATACCAACTTTGTCAAGGCATTGCGCACAATAGCCGTACCAAGCCACAGGTTTTTTTACCTTGTTTATACCTGCAAGGGCATGCATATTAGATGTGCGCTGTGATTGGGTACTCTGACCGTGGCTGACTCGTGTTACAATTCAGAGAAGTTAAAGTCACTTGGTAAACTTTGTGGTCATGGCCAGTGGCACATGCTAACTTTGTCAAGGCATTGCGCACAATGGCCACACCGAGCCACCAGTATTCTACCTTGCTTGAACCTGCAAGATCATGCCTAGTACATAAGCACTGTGAATGGACACTTTGACCGTGGCTGACTCGTGTTGTGATCAATAGAAGTAAAAGTCACTTGGATACATTTGTGGCCATGGTCAATGGCGCATGCCAACTTTGTCAAGGCATTGCGCACAATAGCCACACCGAGCCACCAGTATTCCATCTTGTTTGTACGTGCAAGGTCATGCCCAGTATATTTGAACTCTGATTGGACACTCTGACTGTGGCTGACTTGTGTTATGATTCATAGCCGTTCAATGTACTTGGTAAACTTTGTGGTCATGGTCAGTGGGACATACCAACTTTGTCAAGGCATTGTGCACAATAGCCGTACCAAGCCACCAGTATTTTACCTTGTTTATACCTGCAAGGTCATGCATATTACAAGTGCGCTGTGATTGGGTACTCTGACCGTGGCTGACTCATGTTACGGTTTGTATAAGTGAAAGTCACTTGGTAAACATTGTGGTCATGGTCAGTGGCACATGCCAACTTTGTCAAGGCATTGGGCACAATGGCCACGCCGAGCCACCAGTAATCTACCTTGTTTGAACCTGAAAGATCATGCCTAGTACATCTGCACTGTGATTGGACGATCTGACCGTGGCTGACTCGTGTTATGATCAATGAAAATAAAAGTCACTTGGATACATTTGTGGTCATGGTGAGTGGCACATGCCAACTTTGTCAAGGCATTAAGCATAATAGCCACACCAAGCCACCAATATTGTACATTTTTTATACATGCAAGGTCATGCACAGTATATCTGCACTGTGATTGGACACTCTGACCGTGGCTGACTCGTGTTATGATTCATAGCTGTTCAATGTACTTGGTAAACTATGTGGTCATGGTCAGTGGCACATGCCAACTTTGTCAAGGCATTGCGCACAATAGCCACACCAAGCCACCAGTATTATACCTTGTTTGCACCTGCACAATCATGCCTAGTACATCTGCACTGTGATTGGAACCTCTAACCGTGGCTGACTTGTGTTATGATCAGTAGAAGTCAAAGTCACTTGGATACATTTGTGGTCATGGTAAGTGGCACACACCAACTTTGTCAATGTATGACGCAGAATAGTCACACCGAGCCACCAGTATTCTACCTTGATTGTACCTCTAAGGTTTTTCCAAGCATATGTGCACTGTGAATGGACACTATGACCATGGCTGACTCGTGTTAAGATTCATAGCCGTTTAAGGTACTTGGTAGACTTTGTGGTCATTGTCAGTGGCACACGCCAACTTTGACAAGGCATTGCGCACAGTAGCCGTGCCAAGCCACCGGTTTTTGACCTTTTTTATACCTACAAGGTCATGCTTAGTACATCTGAACTGTGATTGAGCACTCTGAATATGGCTGACTCGTGTTACGATTTGTATAAGTTACAGTCGGTAAACATTGTGGTCATTGTCCGTGGCACATGCCAACTTTGTCAAGGCATTGCGCACAATAGCCACACCGAGCCACCAGTATTCTAACTTGTTTGTACCTGCAAGATCATGCCTAGTACATATGCACTGTGATTGAACACTCTGACCGTGGCTGACTCGTGTTATGATCAATAGAAAAGTCACTTGGATAGATTTGTGGCCGTGTTCAGTGGCACATGCCAACTTTGTCAAGGCATTGCGCACAAGAGCCACACCAAGCCACCAGTATTCCACCTTGTTTATACCTGCAAGGTCATGCCCAGTATATCTACACTGTGATTGGACATTATGACCGTGGCTGACTCGTGTTATGATTCATAGCCGTTTAAGGTACTTGGTAAACTTTGTGGTCATGGTCAGTGGCACATGCCAACTTTGTCAAGGCATTGCGCACAATAGCCGTGCCAAGACACCGGTTTTTTACCCTATTTATACTTGCAAGGTCATGCATATTATACGTGCACAGTGATTGGGTACTCTGACCGTAGCTGACATGTGTTATGATTCGTACAAGTTAAAGTCACTTGGTAAACTTTGTGGTCATGGTCGGGGGCACGTGCCAACTTTGTCAAGGGATTGCGCACAATAGCCACACCGAGCCACCAATATTCTACCTTGTTTATACCTGCAAGGTCATGCCCAATATATCTGCACTGTGATTGGACACTCTGACCGTGGCTGACTGGTGTTATGATTCATAGCCGTTTAAGGTACGTGGTAAACTTTGTGGTCATGGTCAGTGGCACATGGCAACTTTGTCAAGGCATTGCGCACAATAGCCGTGCCAAGACACCGGTTTTTTACCCTATTTATACTTGCAAGGTCATGCATATTATACGTGCACAGTGATTGGGTACTCTGACCGTAGCTGACATGTGTTATGATTCGTACAAGTTAAAGTCACTTGGTAAACTTTGTGGTCATGGTCGGGGGCACGTGCCAACTTTGTCAAGGGATTGCGCACAATAGCCACACCGAGCCACCAATATTCTACCTTGTTTATACCTGCAAGGTCATGCCCAATATATCTGCACTGTGATTGGACACTCTGACCGTGGCTGACTGGTGTTATGATTCATAGCCGTTTAAGGTACGTGGTAAACTTTGTGGTCATGGTCAGTGGCACATGGCAACTTTGTCAAGGCATTGCGCACAATAGCCGTGCCAAGACACCGGTTTTTTACCCTATTTATACTTGCAAGGTCATGCATATTATACGTGCACAGTGATTGGGTACTCTGACCGTAGCTGACATGTGTTATGATTCGTACAAGTTAAAGTCACTTGGTAAACTTTGTGGTCATGGTCGGGGGCACGTGCCAACTTTGTCAAGGGATTGCGCACAATAGCCACACCGAGCCACCAATATTCTACCTTGTTTATACCTGCAAGGTCATGCCCAATATATCTGCACTGTGATTGGACACTCTGACCGTGGCTGACTGGTGTTATGATTCATAGCCGTTTAAGGTACGTGGTAAACTTTGTGGTCATGGTCAGTGGCACATGGCAACTTTGTCAAGGCATTGCGCACAATAGCCGTGCCAAGACACCGGTTTTTTACCCTATTTATACTTGCAAGGTCATGCATATTATACGTGCACAGTGATTGGGTACTCTGACCGTAGCTGACATGTGTTATGATTCGTACAAGTTAAAGTCACTTGGTAAACTTTGTGGTCATGGTCGGGGGCACGTGCCAACTTTGTCAAGGGATTGCGCACAATAGCCACACCGAGCCACCAATATTCTACCTTGTTTATACCTGCAAGGTCATGCCCAATATATCTGCACTGTGATTGGACACTCTGACCGTGGCTGACTGGTGTTATGATTCATAGCCGTTTAAGGTACGTGGTAAACTTTGTGGTCATGGTCAGTGGCACATGGCAACTTTGTCAAGGCATTGCGCACAATAGCCGTGCCAAGACACCGGTTTTTTACCCTATTTATACTTGCAAGGTCATGCATATTATACGTGCACAGTGATTGGGTACTCTGACCGTAGCTGACATGTGTTATGATTCGTACAAGTTAAAGTCACTTGGTAAACTTTGTGGTCATGGTCGGGGGCACGTGCCAACTTTGTCAAGGGATTGCGCACAATAGCCACACCGAGCCACCAATATTCTACCTTGTTTATACCTGCAAGGTCATGCCCAATATATCTGCATTGTGATTGGACACTCAGACCATGGCTGACTCGTGTTATGATTCATAGCCGTTCAATATACTTGGTAAACTTTGTGGTCATGGTCAGTGGCACATGCCAACTTTGTCAAGGCATTGCGCACAATAGCCGTACCAAGCCACCATTTTTTTACCTTGTTTATACCTCCAACGTCATGCATATTAGAAGTGCGCTGTGATTGGGGCACTCTGAACGTGGCTGACTCGTCTTACGATTCGTAGAAGTTAAAGTCACTTGGTAAACTTTGTGGTCATGGTCAGTGGCACATGCCAACTTTGTCAAGGCATTGCGCATAATAGCCACACCGAGCCACCAGTATTCTACCTTATTTGAACCTGCAAGATCATTCCTAGTACATGTGCACTGTGATAGGACACTCTCACCATGGCTGACTCGTGTTATGATTAATAGAAGTAAACGTCACCTGGATACATTTGTGGTCATGGTCAGTGGCACATGCCAACTTTGTCAAGGCATTGCACACAATAGCCACACCGAGCCACTAGTATTCTACCTTGTTTATACCTGCAAAGTCATGCCCAGTATATCTGCATTGTGATTGGACACTCTGACCGTGGCTGACTTGTGTTATGATTAATAGCTGCTTAAGGTACTAGGTACACTTTGTGGTTATGATCAGTGGCACATGCCAACTTTGTCAAGGTATTGTGCAGAATAGTCACACCGAGCCACCAGTATTCTACCTTGTTTGTACCTCCAAGGTCATGCCCTGTATATCTGCACTGTGATTGGACACTCTGACTGTGGCTGACTCGTGTTAAGATTCATATCCGTTAAAGGTACTTGGTAGACTTTGTGGTCATGGTCAGTGGTTTATGCCAACTTTGTCAAGGCATTGCGCACAGTAGCCGTGCCAAGCCACCGGGTTTTTACCTTGTTTATACCTACAAGGTCATGCCTAGTACTTCTGAACTGTGATTGGGCACTCTGAATATGGCTGACTCGTGTTACGATTCGTATAAGTTAAAGTCACTTGGTAAACATTGTGGTCATGGTCAGTGGCACATGCCAACTTTGTCAAGGCATTGCGCACAGTAGCCGTGCCAAGCCACCGGGTTTTTACCTTGTTTATACCTACAAGGTCATGCCTAGTACTTCTGAACTGTGATTGGGCACTCTGAATATGGCTGACTCGTGTTACGATTCGTATAAGTTAAAGTCACTTGGTAAACATTGTGGTCATGGTCAGTGGCACATGCCAACTTTGTCAAGGCATTGCGCACAATGGCCACACCGAGCCACAAGTATTCTACCTTGCTTGCACCTGCAAGATCATGCCTATTACATCTACACTGTGATTGGACACTCTGGCCGTGGCTGACTCGTGTTATGATTCATATCCGTTTAAGGTACTTGGTAAACTTTGTGGTCATGGCCAGTGGCACATGCCAACATTGTCAAGGAATTGCGCACAATAGCCGTGCCAAGCCACCGGTTTTTTACCTTGTTTGTACCTGTAAGGTAATGCATATTACATGTGCACTCTGATTGGGAACTCTGACCATGGCTGACTTGTGTTACGATTCGTAGAAGTTAAAGTCACATGGTAAAATTTGTGGTCATGGTCAGTGGCACATGCCAACTTTGTCAAGGCATTGCGCACAATAGCCACACACCGAGCCACTAGTATTCAACCTTGTTTGTACTTGCAAGGTCATGCCTAGTATATCTGCACTGTGATTGGACACTCTGACCGTGGATGACTCGTGTTATGATTCATAGCCGTTTAAGGAACATGGTAAACTTTGTGGTCATGGTCAGTGGCACATGCCAACTTTGTCAAGGCATTGCGCACAACAGCCGTGCCAAGCCACCAGTTATTTACCTTGTTTATACCTCTAAGGACATGCATATTAGATGTGCACTGTGATTGGGCACTCTGACTATGGCTGACTTGTGTTACAATTCGTAGAAGTGAAAGTCACTTGGATACATTTGTGGTCATGGTCAGTGGCACATGCCAACTTTGTCAAGGCATTGTGCACAATAGCCACACCGAGCTACCAGTATTCTACCTTCTTTTTACCAGCAAGATCATGCCTAGTACATCTACACTGTGATTGGACACTCGGACCGTGGCTGACTCGTGTTATGATCAATAGAAGTAAAAGTAACTTGGATACATTTGTGGTCATGGTCAGTCGCACATGCCAACTTTGTCAAGGCATTGCGCACAACAGCCACACCGAGCCACCAGTATTCTACCTTGAATATACCTGCAAGGTCATGCCTAGTATATCTGCACTATGATTGGGAACTCTGATCATGGCTGACTTGTGTTATGATTCATAGCCGTTTAAGGTACTTGGTAAACATTGTGGTCATGATCAGTGACACATGCCAACTTTGTCAAGGCCTTGCGCACAATAGCCATGCCAAGACACTGGTTTTTTACCTTGTTTATAACTGCAAGGTAATGCCTAGTACATGTGAACTGTGATTGGGCACTCTGACCGTTGCTGACTCGTGTTACAATTCGTAGAAGTTAAAGTCACTTGGTAAACTTTGTGGTCATGGTCGGTGGCACATGTCANTGCGCACAATAGCCACACCGAGCCACCAGTATTCTACCTTGTTTATACATGCAAGGTCATGCCCAGTATATCTGCACTGTGATTGGACACTCTGACCGTGGCTGACTGGTGTTATGATTCATAGCCGTTTAAGGTACTTGGTAAACTTTGTGGTCATGGTCAGTGGCACATGCCAACTTTGTCAAGGCATTGCGCACAATAGCCATGCCAAGCCACCGGGTTTTTACCTTGTTCATACCTGCAAGGTCATGCATATGAAATGTGCACTGTGATTGGGCACTCTGACCATGGCTGACTCGTTTTACAATTCGTAGAAGTTAAAGTCACTTTGTATGATTTGTGGTCATGGTCAGTGGCACATGCCAACTTTGTCAAGGCATTGCGCACAATAGCCACACCGAGCCACCAGTATTCTACCTTGTTTGTACCTGCAAGATCATGCCTAGTACATCTGCACTGGGATTGGACACTCTGACTGTGGCTGACTCGTGTTATGATTCATAGCCGTTTAAGGTACTTGGTAAACATTGTGGTCATGGTCAGTGGCACATGCCAACTTTGTCAAGGCATTGCGCACCGTAGCCATGCCAAGCCACCGGTTTTTGACCTTGTTCATACCTGCAAGGTCATGCCTAGTACATCTGAAATGTTATTGGGCACTCTGAATGTGGCTGACTCGTGTTACGATTCATATAAGTTAAAGTCATTTGGTAAACTTTGTGGTCATGGTCAGTGGCACATGCCAACTTTGTCAAGGCATTGCGCACAATAGCCGTGCCAAGCCACCGGTTTTTTACCTTGTGTATACCTGCAAGGTCATGCATATTATATGTGCACTGTGATTGGGCACTCTGACCGTGGCTGACTTGTGTTACGATTTGTAGAAGTTACAGTCACTTGGTAAACTTTGTGGTCATGGTCAGTGGCACATGCCAACTTTGTCAAGTCATTGCGCACGATAGCCACTCCGAGACACCATTATTCTACCCTGTTTGTACCTGCAAGATCATGCCTCGTACATCTGCACTGTGATTGGACACTCTGACCGTGGCTAACTCGTGTTATGATCAATATTAGTAAAACTCACTTGGATACATTTGTGGTCATGGTCAGTGGCACATGCCAACTTGGTCAAGGCATTGCGCACAATAGCCACACCGAGCCACCAGTCTTATACCTTGTTTGCACCTGCACGATCATGCCTAGTACATCTGCACTGTGATTGGAACCTCTAACCGTGGCTGAGTTGTGTTATGATCAATAGAAGTAAAAGTCACTTGGATACATTTGTGGTCATGGTAAGTGGCACACGCCAACTTTGTCAACGTATGACGCAGAATAGTCACACCGAGCCACCAATATTCTACCTTGATTGTACCTATAAGGTTTTGCCAAGCATATGTGCACTGTGAATAGACACTCTGACCGTGGCTGACTCGTGTTAATATTCATAGCCGTTTAAGGTACTTGGTAGACTTTGTGGTCATTGTCAGTGGCACACGCCAACTTTGACAAGGCATTGCGCACAGTAGCCGTGCCAAGCCACCGGTTTTTGACCTTGTTTATACCTACAAGGTCATGCTTAGTACATCTGAACTGTGATTGAGCACTCTGAATATGGCTGACTCGTGTTACGATTTGTATAAGTTACAGTCGGTAAACATTGTGGTCATTATCCGTGGCACATGCCAACTTTGTCAAGGCATTGCGCACAATAGCCACACCGAGCCACCAGTATTCTAACATGTTTGTACCTGCAAGATCATGCCTAGTACATATGCACTGTGATTGAACACTCTGACCGTGGCTGACTCGTGTTATGATCAATAGAAAAGTCACTTGGATAGATTTGTGGCCGTGGTCAGTGGCACATGCCAACTTTGTCAAGGCATTGCGCACAATAGCCACATCGAGCCACCAGTATTCCACCTTGTTTATACCTGCAAGGTCATGCCCAGTATATCTACACTGTGATTGGACATTATGACCGTGGCTGACTCGTGTTATGATTCATAGTCGTTTAAGGTACTTGGTAAACTTTGTGGTCATGGTCAGTGGCACATGCCAACTTTGTCAAGGCATTGCGCACAATAGCCGTGCCAAGACACCGGTTTTTTACCCTATTTATACTTGCAAGGTCATGCATATTATATGTGCACAATGATTGGGTACTCTGACTGTAGCTGACATGTGTTATGATTCGTAGAAGTTAAAGTCACTTGGTAAACTTTGTGGTCATGGTCGGGGGCACGTGCCAACTTTGTCAAGGCATTGCGCACAATAGCCACACCGAGCCACCAGTATTCTACCTTGTTTATACCTGCAAGGTCATGCACAATATATCTGCACTGTGATTGGACACTCTGACCATGGCTGACTCGTGTTGTGATTCATAGCCGTTCAATATACTTGGTAAACTTTGTGGTCATGGTCAGTGGCACATGCCAACTTTGTCAAGGCATTGCGCACAATAGCCGTACCAAGCCACAATTTTTTTACCTTGTTTATACCTGCAAGGTTATGCATATTAGAAGTGCGCTGTGATTGGGGCACTCTGAACGTGGCTGACTCGTGTTACGATTCGTAGAAGTTAAAGTCACTTGGTAAACTTTGTGGTCATGGTCAGTGGCACATGCCAACTTTGTCAAGGCATTGCGCATAATAGCCACACCGAGCCACCAGTATTCTACCTTATTTGAACCTGCAAGATCATTCCTAGTACATGTGCACTGTGATTGGACACTCTGACCATGGCTGACTTGTGTTATGATTAATAGAAGTAAACGTCACCTGGATACATTTGTGGTCATGGTCAGTGGCACATGCCAACTTTGTCAAGGCATTGCGCACAATAGCCACACCGAGCCACTAGTATTCTACCTTGTTTATACCTGCAAAGTCATGCCCAGTATATCTGCATTGTGATTGGACACTCTGACCGTGGTTGACTCGTGTTATGATTAATAGCTGTTTAAGGTACTAGGTACACTTTGTGGTTATGATCAGTGGCACATGCCAACTTTGTCAAGGTATTGCGCAGAATAGTCACACCGAGCCACCAGTATTCTACCTTGTGTGTACCTCCAAGGTCATGCCCTGTATATCTGCACTATGATTGGACACTCTGACTGTGGCCGACTCGTGTTAAGATTCATATCCGTTAAAGGTACTTGGTAGACGTTGTGGTCATGGTCAGTGGTTTATGCCAGCTTTGTCAAGGCATTGCGCACAGTAGCCGTGCCAAGCCACCGGGTTTTTACCTTGTTTATACCTACAAGGTCATGTCTAGTACATCTGAACTGTGATTGGGCACTCTGAATATGGCTGACTCGTGTTACGATTCGTATAAGTTAAAGTCACTTGGTAAACATTGTGGTCATGGTCAGTGGCACATGCCAACTTTGTCAAGGCATTGCGCACAATAGCCATGCCAAGCCACCGGGTTTTTACCTTGTTTATACCTACAAGGTCATGTCTAGTACATCTGAACTGTGATTGGGCACTCTGAATATGGCTGACTCGTGTTACGATTCGTATAAGTTAAAGTCACTTGGTAAACATTGTGGTCATGGTCAGTGGCACATGCCAACTTTGTCAAGGCATTGCGCACAATGGCCACACCGAGCCACCAGTATTCTACCTTGCTTGCACCTGCAAGATCATGCCTATTACATCTACACTGTGATTGGACACTCTGGCCGTGGCTGACTCGTGTTATGATTCATATCCGTTTAAGGTACTTGGTAAACTTTGTGGTCATGGCCAGTGGCACATGCCAACATTGTCAAGGAATTGCGCACAATAGCTGTGCCAAGCCACCGGTTTTTTACCTTGTTTGTACCTGTAAGGTAATGCATATTAGATGTGCACTCTGATTGGGAACTCTGACCGTGGCTGACTTGTGTTACGATTCGTAGAAGTTAAAGTCACATGGTAAAATTTGTGGTCATGGTCAGTGGCATATGCCAACTTTGTCAAGGCATTGCGCACAATAGCCACATACCGAGCCACTAGTATTTAATCTTGTTTGTACTTGGAAGGTCATGCCTAGTATATCTGCACTGTGATTGGACACTCTGACCGTGGATGACTCGTGTTATGATTCTTAGCCATTTAAGGAACATGCTAAACTTTGTGGTCATGGTCAGTGGCACATGCCAACTTTGTCAAGGCATTGCGCACAACAGCCGTGCCAAGCCACCAGTTATTTACCTTGTTTATACCTCTAAGGACATGCATATTAGATGTGCACTGTGATTGGGCACTCTGACTATGGCTGACTTGTGTTACAATTCGTAGAAGTGAAAGTCACTTGGATACATTTGTGGTCATGGTCAGTGGCACATGCCAACTTTGTCTAGGCATTGCGCACAATAGCCACACCGAGCTACCAGTATTCTACCTTCTTTTTACCAGCAAGATCATGCCTAGTACATCTACACTGTGATTGGACACTCTGACCGTGGCTGACTCGTGTTATGATCAATAGAAGTAAAAGTAACTTGGATACATTTGTGGTCATGGTCAGTCGCACATGCCAACTTTGTCAAGGCATTGCGCACAACAGCCACACCGAGCCACCAGTATTCTACCTTGAATATACCTGCAAGGTCATGCCTAGTATATCTGCACTATGATTGGGAACTCTGACCATGGCTGACTCGTGTTATGATTCATAGCCGTTTGAGGTACTTGGTAAACATTGTGGTCATGATCAGTGACACATGCCAACTTTGTCAAGGCCTTGCGCAAAATAGCCATGCCAAGACACTGTTTTTTTACCTTGTTTATAACTGCAATGTAATGCCTAGTACATGTGAACTGTGATTGGGCACTCTGACCGTTGCTGACTCGTGTTACAATTCGTAGAAGTTAAAGTCACTTGGTAAACTTTGTGGTCATGGTCGGTGGCACATGTCAACATTGTCAAGGCAGTGCGCACAATCGCCACACCGAGGCACCAGTATTCTACCTTGTTTATACATGCAAGGTCATGCCCAGTATATCTGCACTGTGATTGGACACTCTGACTGTGGCTAACTGGTGTTATGATTCATAGCCGTTTAAGGTACGTGGTAAACTTTGTGGTCATGGTCAGTGGCACATGCCAACTTTGTCAAGGCATTGCGCACAATTGCCATGCCAACCCACCGGGTTTTTACCTTGTTCATACCTGCAAGGTCATGCCTATGAAATGTGCACTGTGATTGGACACTCTGACCGTGGCTGACTCGTGTTACAATTCGTAGAAGTTAAAGTCACTTTGTATAATTTGTGGTCATGATCAGTGGCACATGCCAACTTTGTCAAGGCATTGCGCACAATAGCCACACCGAGCCACCAGTATTCTACCTTGTTTGTACCTGCAAGATCATGCCTAGTACATCTGCACTGGGATTGGACACTCTGACTATGGCTGACTCGTGTTATGATTCATAGCCGTTTAAGGTACTTGGTAAACATTGTGGTCATGGTCAGTGGCACATGCCAACTTTTTCAAGGCATTGCGCACCGTAGCCATGCCAAGCCACCGGTTTTTGACCTTGTTCATACCTGGAAGGTCATGCCTAGTACATCTGAAATGTGATTGGGCACTCTGAATCTGGCTGACTCGTGTTACGATTCGTATAAGTTAAAGTCATTTGGTAAACTTTGTGGTCATGGTCAGTGGCACATGCCAACTTTGTCAAGGCATTGCGCACAATAGCCGTGCCAAGCCACCGGTTTTTTACCTTGTGTATACCTGCAAGGTCATGCATATTAGATGTGCACTGTGATTGGGCACTCTGACCGTGGCTGACTTGTGTTACGATTTGTAGAAGTTACAGTCACTTGGTAAACTTTGTGGTCATGGTCAGTGGCACATGCCAACTTTGTCAAGTCATTGCGCACAATAGCCACTCCGAGACACCATTATTCTACCTTGTTTCTACCTGCAAGATCATGCCTATTACATCTGCACTGTGATTGGACACTCTGACCGTGGCTGACCCGTGTTATGAGTCATAGCCGTTTAAGGTACTTGGTAAACTTTGTGGTCATGGTCAGTGGCACATGCCAATTTTGTCAAGGCATTGCGCACAATAACCGTGCCAAGCCACCGGTTTTCTACCTTGTTTATACCTGCAAGTTCATGCCTAGTACATCTGAACAGTTATTGGGCACTCTGACTGTCTGTGACTCGTGTTACGATTTGTAGAAGTGAAAGTCACTTGGTAAACTTTGTGCTCATGGTCACAGGCACATGCCAACTTCGTCAAGGCATTGCGCACAAAATCCATGCCAAGCCACCGGTCTTTTACCTTGTTTATACCTGCAAGGTCATGCATATTAGATGTGCATTGTCATTGGACACTCTGACCATGGTGGACTTGTGTTACGATTCGTAGAACTTTGTGGTCATGGTCAGTGGCACATGCCAACATTGTCAAGGCATTGTGCACAACAGCCATTCCGAGCCACCAGTATTCTACCTTGTTTGAACCTGCACGATCATGCCTAGTACATCTGCACTGTGATTGAACACTCTGACTGTGGCTGACTCGTGTTATGATCAATATATGTAAAAGTCACTCGGATACATTTGTGGTCATTGTCAGTGGCACATGCCAACGTTGTCAAGGCATTGTTCACAATAGCCACCTCACGCCACCAGTATTCTACCTTGTTTATACCTGCAAGGTCATGCCCTGTATATCTGCATTATGATTGGACACTCTGCCCGTGGCTGACTCGTGTTATGATTCATAGTCGTTTAAGGTACTTGGTAAACTGTGTGGTCATTGTCAGTGGCACATGCCAACTTTTTCAAGGCATTGCGCACAATAGCCGTGCCAAGCCATCGGTTTTTACCTTTTTTATACTTGCAAGGTCATGCCTAGTACATCTAAACTGTGATTGGGCACTCTGAATGTGGTTGACTCGTGTTTCGATTCGTACAAGTTAAAGTCACTTGGTAAACTTTGTGGTGATGGTAAGTGGCACATGCCAACTTTGTTAAGGCATTGCGCACAATAGCCACACCGAGCCTCCAGTATTCTACGTTGTTTGTACCTGCAAGATCATGCCTGGTATATCTGCACTGTGATTGGACACTCTGACCGTGGCTGACTCGTGTTATGATCAATAGAAGTAAAAGTCATTTGGATACATTTGTGGTCATGGTCAGCGGCACATGCCAACTTTGTCAAGGCCTTGCACATAATAGACACACTGCACCACCAGTATTCTACCTTGTTTATACCTGTAAGGTCATGCCTAGTATATCTGCACTATGATTGGACATTCTGACCATGTCTGACTCGTGTTATGATTCATATCTGTTTAAGGTACTTGGTAATCTTTGTGGTCATGGTCAGTGGCACATGCCAATTTTATCAAGGCATTGCGCATAATAGCCGTGCCAAGCCACCGGTTTTTTACCTTGTTTATAACTGCAAGGTCATTCTTAGTACATCTGAACTGTGATTGGGCACTCTGACTGTGGCTGACTTGTGTTACAATTCGTAGAAGTTAAAGTCACTTGGTAAACTTTGTGGTCGTGGTCAGTGGCACATGCCAACTTTGTCAAGGCATTGTGCACAGTAGCCACACCGAGCCACCAGTATTCTACCTTGTTTGCACCTGTAAGATCAAGCCTAGTACATCTGCACTGTGATTGGACACTCTGACCATGGATGACTCGTGTTATGATCAATAGAAGTAAAAGTCACTTGGATACATTTGTGGTCATGGTCAGTGGCACATGCCAACTTTGTCAAGGCATTGCGCACAATAGCCACACAGAGCCACCAGTATTTTACCTTGTTTACACCTGTTATGTCATGCCCAGTATATCTGCACTTTGATTGGGCACTCTGACCGTGGCTGACATGTGTTATGATTCATAGTCGTTTAAGGTACTTGGTAAACTTTGTGGTCATGGTCAGTGGCACATGCCAACTTTGTCAAGGCATTGCCCACAAGAGCCGTGCCAAGCCACCGGGTTTTTTACTTTTTTAAACTTGCAAGGCCATGCATATTAGATGTGCACTGTGATTGGGCACTCTGACCGTGACTGACTCGTATTACGATTCGTAGAAGTTAAAGTCACTTGGTAAACTTTGTGGTCATGGTCTGTGGTACATGCCGACTTTGTCAATGTATTGCGCAAAATAGCCACAACAAGCCACCAGTAATCTACCTTGTTTGCACCTGCAAGATCATGCATAGTACATCTGCACTGTGATTGGACACTCTGACTGTGGCTAACTCGTGTTATGATTCATAGCCATTTAATGTACTTGGTAAAATTTGTGGTCATGGTCAGTGGCACATGCCATCTTTGTCAAGGCATTGCACACAATAGCTGTGCCAAGCCACCGGTTTTTTACCTTGTTTATACCTGCAAGGTCATGCATATTAGATGTGCGCTTTGATTAGGCAATCTGACCGTGGCTGACTTGTGTTATGATTCGTAGAAGTTAAATTCACTTGGTAAACTTTGTGGTCATGATTAGTGGCACATGCCAACTTTGTCAAGGCATTGCGCACAATAGCCACATGGAGCCACCAGTATTCTACCTTGATTGCATCTGCAAGATCATGCCTAGTACATCTGCATTGAGAGTGGACACTCTGACCATGGCTGATTCGTGTTATGATAAATAGAAGCAAAAGTCACTTGGATACATTTGTGGTCATGATAAATGGCACATGCAAACTTTGTCAAGGCATTGCGCACAATAGCCACCCCGAGCCACTAATATTTTACCTTGCTTGTACCTGTAAGGTCATGCCAAGTATATATGCACTGTGATTGGACACTCTGACCGTGGCTCACTCGTGTTATGATTCATAGCCATTAAAGGTACTTGGTAAACTTTGTGGTCATGGCAGTGGCACATGCCAACTTTGTCAAGGCATTGCGCACAATAGCCGTGCGAAGCCACCGGTTTTTTACCTTGTTTATACCTGCAAGGTCGTGCATATTATATGTGCGCTGTGATTGGGCACTCTGACTGTGGCTGACTTTGTGGTAATGGTCAGTGGCACATGCCAACTTTGTCAAGGCATTGCGCACAATAGCCACACCGAGCCACCAGTATTCTACCCTTTTTTAACCTGCAAGATCATGCCTAGTACATCTGCACTGTGATTGGACACTCTGACCGCGGCTGACTTGTGTTATGATCAATAGAAGTAAAAGTCACTTTGACACATTTGTGGCCACAGTCACTGGCACATGCCAACTTTGTCAAGGCATTGCGCACAATAGCCAAACTAGACACCAGTATTATACCTTGTTTGCATCTGCACGATCATGCGTAGTACATCCGCACTGTGATTGGACACTCTGACCGTGGCCGACTCGTGTTATGGTCAATAGAAGTAAAAGTCACTTGGATACATTTGTGGTCATGGTCAGTGGCACATGCCAATTTCGTCAAGGCATTGCGCAAAACAGCCACACCAAGCCAATAGTATTATACCTTGCTTGTACCTGCAAGATCATGCATAGTACATATGCACTGTGATTGGACACTCTGACCGTGGCTGACTCGTGTCATGATCAATAGAAGTAAAAGTCAGTTGGATAAATTTGTGGTCATGGTCAGTGGCACATGCCAACGTTGTCAAGGAATTGCGCACAATAGCGACACTGAGCCACCAGTATTCTACCTTGTTCATACCTGCAAGGTCATGCCCAGTATATCTGCACTATGATTGGACACTCTGACCGTGGCTGACTCGTGTTATGATTCATAGCCGTTTAAAGTACTTGGTAAACTTTGTCGTCATGGTCAATGGCACATGCCAACTTTGTCAAGGCATTGCGCACAATAGCCGTGCCAGGCCACCGGTTTTTTACCTTGTTTATACCTGCAAGGTCATGCATATTAGAAGTACGCTTTGACTGGGCACTCTGACCGTGGCTGACTCTTGTTATGATTCGTAAAAGTTAAAGTTACTTAGTAAACTTTGTGGTCATGATCAGTGGCACATGCCAACTTTGTCAAGGCATTGCGCGCAATAGCCACATGGAGCCACCAGTATTCTACCTTGTTTGCACCTGCAAGATCATGCCTAGTACATGTGCACTGTGATTGGACACTCTGACCATGGCTGACTCGTGTTATGATCAATAGAAGTAAAAGTCACTTGGATACATTTGTGGTCATGGTCAGTGGCACATGCCAACTTTCTCAAGGCATTGCGCACAATAGCCACACCGGGCCACCTGTATTTTACCTTTTTTATACCTGTAAGGTGATTTCCAGTATATCTGCACTGTGATTGGACACTCTGGTCGTGGCTGACTCGTGTTATGATTCATAGCCGTTAAAGGTACTTGGTAAACTGTGTGGTCATGGTCAGTGGCACATGCCAATTTTGTCAAGGCACTGCGCACAACAGCCATGCCAAGACACCGGTTTTTTAACTTGCTTATACCTGCAAGGTCATGCATATTAGATGTGCACTGTGATTGGGCACTCTCACCTTGGCTGAATCTTGTTACAATTCGTATAACTTAAAGTCACTTGGTAAACGTTGTGGTCATGGTCAGTGGCACTGCCAACTTTGTCAAGGCATTGCGCACAATAGCCACACCGAGCCACCATTATTCTACCTTGTTTACACCTGCAAGATCATGCCTAGTACATATGCACTGTGATAGGACACTCTGACCGTGGCTGACTCGTGTTATGATCAATAGAAGTAAAAGTCACTTGGATACATTTGTGGTCATGGTTAGTGGCACATGCCAACTTTGTTAAGGCATTGCACACAATAGCCACACCGAGCCACCTGTATTCTACCTTGTTTGTTCCTATAAGGTCATGTCCAGTATATCTGCTCTGAAATTGGACACTCTGACCGTGGCTGACTCGTGTTATGATTCATAGCCGTTTAATGTACTTGGTAAACTTTGTGGTCATGGCAGTGGCACAAGCCAACTTTGTCAAGGCATTGCGCACAATAGCCGTGCCAAGCCACCGGGTTTGTACTTTGTTTATGCCTGCAAGGTCATGCATATTCGATGTACGCTATGATTGGGAACTCTGATCGTGGCCAACTCGTGTTACGATTCGTAAAGGATAAAGTCACTAGGTAAACTTTGTAGTCATGGTCAGTGGCACATGCCAACTTTGTCAAGGTATTGCGCATAATAGCCACACCGAGCCACCAGTATTCTACCTTTTTTCAACCTGCAAGATCATGCCTAGTACATTTGCTTTGTGATTGGACACTCTGACCGCGGCTGACTCGTGTTATGATCAATAGAAGTAAAAGTCACTTGGATACATTTGTGGTCAAGGTCAGTGGCACATGCCAACTTTGTCAAGGCATTGCGAACAATAGCCAAACTGAGCCACCAGTATATTGCCTTGTTTGCACCTGCACGATCATGCCTAGTACATCTGCACTGTGATTGGATACTCTGACCGTGGCTGACTCGTGTTATGATCAATAGGAGTAAAAGTCACTTGGATACATTTGTGGTCACGGTCAGTGGCACATGCCAACTTTGTCAAGGCATTGCGCAAAATAGCCACACGGAGCCACTATTATTCAACCTTGTTTGTACCTGCAAGATTATGCCTAGTACATCTGCACTGTGATTGGACACTCTGACCGTGGCTGACTCGTGTCATGATCAATAGAAGTAAAAGTCACTTGGATAAATTTGTGGTCATGGTCAGTGGCACATGCCAACGTTGTCATGGAATTGCGCACAATAGCCACACCGAGCCACCAATATTCTACCTTGTTCATACATGCAAGGTCATGCACAGTATATCTGCATTGTGATTGGACACTCTGACCGTGGCTGACTCGTGTTATGATTTATAGCCGTTTAATATACTTGGAAAACGTTGTGGTCATGGTCAGTGGCACGAGCCTAGCCATGCCAAGCCATTGGTTTTTTACCTTGTTTTTACCTGCAAGGTCATGCATATTAGATGTGCGAAGTGATTGGGCACTCTGACCGTGGCTGACTCGTGTTATGACCCGTAGACATTAAAGTCACTTGGTAAACATTGTGGTCATGGTCAGTGGCACATGCAAACTTTGTCAAGGCATTACGCACAATAGCCACACCGAGCCACCAGTATTCCACCTTGTTTGCACCTATAAGATCATGCCTAGTACATCTGCATTGTTATTGGACACTCTGACCGTGGCTGACTCGTGTTATGATCAATTGAAGTAAAAGTCAATTGGATACATTTGTGGTCATGGTCAGTGGCACATGCCATCTTTGTCAAGGCATTGCACACAAAATCCACACCGAGCGACCAGTATTGTACCCTATTTATACGTGCAAGGTCATCCTCAATATATCTTCACTGTGATTGGACACTCTGACCGTGGCTGACTCGTGTTGTTATTCATAGCCGTTTAAGGTACTTGGTAAACTTTGTGGTCATGGTCAGTGGCGCATGCTAACTTTGTCAAGGCATTGCGCAAATAGCCATGCCAAGCCACCGGTATTTTACCTTGTGTATACCTGCAAGGTCATGCCTAGTACACATGGACTGTGATTGGGCACTCTGCCTGTGGCAGACTCTTGTTATGATTCATAGAAGTTAAAGTCACTTGGTACACTTTGTGGTCATGGTCAGTGGCACATGCCAACTTTGTCAAGGCATTGCGCACAATAGCCACACCGAGCCACCAGTATTCTACCTTGTTTGCACCTGGAAGATCATGCCTAGTACATCTGCACTGTGATTCGACACTCTGACCGTGGCTGCCTCGTGATATGATGAATATAAGTAAAAGTCACTTGGATACATTTGTGGTCATGGTCAGTGGCACATGCCAACTTTGTCAAGGCATTGCGCACAATAGCCACACCGAGCCACCAGTATTCTACCTTGTTTGCACCTGGAAGATCATGCCTAGTACATCTGCACTGTGATTCGACACTCTGACCGTGGCTGCCTCGTGATATGATGAATATAAGTAAAAGTCACTTGGATACATTTGTGGTCATGGTCAGTGGCACATGCCAACTTTGTCAAGGCATTGCACACAATAACCACACAAAGCCACAAGGATTCTACCTCGTTTATACCTGTAAGGTCATGCCCAGTATATCCGCACTGTGATTGGACACTCTGACCGTGGCTGACTTGTGTTATAATTCATAGCCGTTTAAGGTACTTGGTAAACTTTGTGGTCATGGTCAGTGGCACATGCCAAGTTTGTCAAGGAATTGCGCACAATAGCCGTGCCAAGCCACGGATTTTTACCTTGTTTATACCTGCAAGGTCATGCCTAGTACATCTGAACTGTGATTGGGCACTCTGACTGTGGCTGACTCGTGTTACGATTCGTAAAGGTTAAAGTCACTTGGTAAACTGTGTGGTTATGGTCAGTGGCACATGCCAACCTTGTCAACGCATAGCGCAAAATAGCCGTGCCAAGACACTGGTTTTTTAACGTGTTTATACCTGCAAGGTCATGCATATTATTTGTGCACTGTGATTGGGTACTCTGACCGTCGCTGACTCGTGTTATGATTGGCAGAGGTTAAAGTCACTTGGTAAACTTTGTGGTCATGGTCAGTGGCACATGCCAACTTTGTCAAGGCACTGTGCACAATAGCCACACCGAGCCACCAGTATTCCACCTTCTTTGCACCTGCAAGATTATGCCTTGTACATTTGCATTGTGATTGGACACTCTCACCGTGGCTGACTCGTGTTGTGATCAATAGAAGTAAAAGTCACTTGGATACATTTGTGGTCATGGTCAGTGGCACATGCCAACTTTGTCAAGGCATTGCGCACAATAGCCACGCCGAGCCACCAGTATTCTACCTTGTTTATACCTGCAAGGTCATGCCTAGTACATCTGAACAGTGATTGGGCACTCTGACCGTGGCTGACTCGTATTACGATTCCTAGAAGTTAAAGTGACTTGGTAAACTTTGTGGTCATGGTCAGTGGCACATGCCAACTTTGTCAAGGCATTGCGCACAATAGCCACACCGAGCCACCAGTATTCTACCTTGTTCATACCTGCAAGGTCATGCGCAGTACATCTGTACTGTGATTGGACACTCTGACCGTGGCTGACTCGTGTTATGAGTCATAGCCGTTTAAGGTACTTGGTAAACCTTGTGGTCATGGTCAGTGGCACATGCCAAATTTGTCAAGGCATTGCGCATAATAGCCGTGCCAAGCCACTAGATTTTTAACTTGTTTATACCTGCAAGGTCATGCATATTAGATGTGCACTGTGATTGGGCACTCTGACCGTGGCTGACTCGTATTACGATTCCTAGAAGTTAAAGTCACTTGGTAAACTTTGTGGTCATGGTCAGTGGCACATGCCAACTTCGTCAAGGCATTGCGCACAATAGCCACACCGAGCCACCAGTATTCTACCTTGTTTGCACCTGCAAGGTCATGCGTGCACTATGATTGGACACTCTGATCATGGCTGACTTGTGTTATGATCAATAGAAGTAAAAGTCACTTGGATACATTTGTGGTCATGGTCAGTGGCACATGCCAGATTTCTCAAGGCATTGCACACAATAGCCACACCAAGCCACCAGAATTGTACATTGTTCATACCTGCAAGGTCATGCCCAGTATATCTGCACTGTGATTGGACACTCTGACCGTGGCTGACTTGTGTTATAATGCATAGCCGTTTAAGGTAATTGGTAAACTTTCTGGTCATGGTCAGTGGCACATGCCAACTTTGTCAAGGCATTGCACACAATAGTCGTGCCAAGCTACGGGGTTTTTACCTTGTTTATACCTGCAAGGTCATGCCTAGTACATCTGAACAGTGATTGGGCACTCTGACTGTGGATGACTCCTGTTACGATTCGTAGAAGTTAAAGTCACTTGGTAAACTTTGTTGTCATGGTCAGTGGCACATGCCAACCTTGTCAAGGTATTGCGCACAATAGCCGTGCCAAGACACCGGTTTGTTACCCTGTTTATACTTGCAAGGTCATGCATATTAGATGTGCACTGTGATTGGACACTCTGACCGTGGCTGACTCGTGTTATGATCAATAGAAGTAAAAATCACTTGGATAAATTTGTGGTCATGGTCAGTGGCACATGCCAACTTTGTCAAGGCATTGCGCACAATAGCCACACCGAGCTACCAGTGTTCTACCTTGTTCATACTTGCAAGGTCATGCGCAGTATCTGTACTGTGATTGGACACTCTGACCGTGGCTGACTCGCGTTATGATTCATAGCCGTTTAAGGTACTTGGTAAACTTTGTGGTCACGGTCAGTGGCACATGCCAACTTTGTCAAGGCATTGCGCACAATAGGCGTGCCAAGCCACCGGCTTTTTAACTTGCTTGTACCTGCAATGTCATGCATATTAGATGTACACAATGATTGATCACTCTGTCCGTGGCTGACTCGTGTTACGATTCATAGAAGTTAGAGTCACTTGGTAAACTTTGTGGTCATGGTCAGTGGCACATGCCAACTTCGTCAAGGCATTGCGCACATAAGCCACACCGAGCCATTTGTATTCTACCTTGTTTGCACCTACAAGGTCATGCCTAGTACATCTGTACTGTGATTGGACACTCTGACCGTGGCTGACTTGTGTTATGATCAATAGAATTATAAGTCACTTAGTTACATTTGTGGTCATGGTCAGTGGCACATGCCAACTTTGTCAAGGCATTGCGCACGATAGCCACACCGAGCCACCAGTATTCTACCTTGTTTATACCTATAAGGTCATGTCCAGTATATCTGCACTGTGATTGGACACTCTGACTGTGGCTGACTCGTGTTATGATTCATAACCGTTTAAGGTACTTGGTAAACTTTGTGGTCATGGTCTGTGGCACATGCGAGCTTTGTCAATGCATTGCGCACAATAGCCATGCCAAGCCACCAGTTTTTTGCCTTGTTTATACCTCTAAGGTCATGCCTAGTACATCTGAACTGTGATTGGGTACTCTGACTGTGACTGACTCGTGTTACGATTCATATAAGTTAAAGTCACTTGGTAAACTTTGTGGTCATGGTCAGTGGCACATGCCAGCTTGGTCAATGAATTGCGCACAATAGCCACACCGAGCCACCAGTATTCTACCTTGTTTGCACCTGCAAGATCATGCCTAATACATCTGTACTGTGATTGGACACTCCGACCGTGGCTGACTCGTGTTATGTTCAATAGAAGTAAAAGTCGCTTGGATACATTTGTAATCATGGTCTGTGGCACATGCTAACTTTGTCAAGGATTTGCACAAAATACCCACACCGAGCCACCAGTATTCTACCTTGCTTGTACCTATACGGTCATGCCCAGTATATCTGCACTGTGATTGGACACTCTGACTGTGGCTGACCCGTGTTATGATTTATAGCCGTTTACGGTACTTGGTAAACTTTGTGGTCATGGTCAGTGGCACATGCCAACTTTGTCAAGGCATTGCGCACAATAGCTGTACCAAGCCACCGGGATTTGACCTTGTTTATACCTGCAAGCTCATGCCTAGTATATCTGAACTGTGATTCGGCACTCAGACTGTGGCTGACTCGTGTTACGATTCGTACAAGTTAAAGACACTTGGTGAACTTTGTGGTCATGGTCAGTGGCACATGCCAAATTTGTCAAGGCATTACACAAAAAGGCCACACCAAGCCACCAGATTTCTAGCTTGTTCATACCTGTAAGGTCATGCCCAGTATATTTGCACTGTGATTGGACACTCTGACCGTGGCCGACTTGTGTTATAATTCATAGCCGTTTAAGGTACTTGGTAAACTTTGTGGCCATGGTCAGTGGCACATGCCAACTTTGTGAAGGCATTGCGCACAATAGCCGTGCCAAGCCATGGGTTTTTTACCTTGTTTGTACCTGCAAGGTCATGCCTGGTACATCTGAACTGTGATTGGGCACTCTGACTGTGAATGACTCTTGTTACGATTCGTAGAAGTTAAAGTCACTCGGTAAACTTTGTCGTCATGGTCAGTGGCACTTGCCAACCTTGTCAAGGCATTGCGCACAATAGCCGTGCCAAGACACATGTTTTTGACCCTGTTTATATCTGCAAGGTCATGCATATTAGATATGCACTGTGATTGGATACTCTGACCGTGGCTGACCCGTGTTATGATTCGTAGAGGTTAAAGTCACTTGATAAACTTTGTGGTCATGGTCAGTGGCACATGCCAACTTTGTCAAGGCATTGCGCACAATAGCCACACCGAGCCACCAGTATTCTACCTGTTTTGCACCTGCAAGATCATGCCTAGTACATCTGCACTGTGATTGGACACTCTGACATTGGCTAACTCGTGTTGTGATCAATAGAAGTAAACGTCACTTGGATAAAATTGTGGTCATGGTCAGTGGCACATGCCAACTTTGTCAAGGAATTGTGCACAATAGCCACATCGTGCCACCAGTATTCTACCTTGTTCATACCTGCAATGTCATGCGCAATATATCTGTACTGTGATTGGACACTCTGACCATGGCTGACTCGTGTTGTGATTCATAGCTGTTTAAGGTACTTGATAAACTTTGTGGTTATGGTCAGTGGCACATGCCAACATTGTCAAGGCATTGCGCACAATAGCCGTGCCAAGCCACTAGTTTTTTAACTTGTTCATACCTGCAAGGTCATGCATATATGATGTGCACAACAATTGGGCACTCTGACCGTGGCTGCCTCGTGTTACGATTCGTAGAAGTTAAAGTCACTTGGTAAACTTTGTGGTCATGGTCAGTGGCACATGCCGACTTCGTCAAGGCATTGTGCACAATAGCCAGATCAAGCCACCAGTATTATACCTTCTTTGCACCTGCAAGGTCATGCCTAGTACATCTGCACTGTGATTGTACACTCTGACCGTGGCTGACTCGTGTTATGATCAATAGAATTAAAAGTCAATTGGATATATTTGTGGTCATGGTCAGTGGCACATGCCAAAGCATTGCGCACAATAGCCACACCGAGCCACCAGAATTCTACCTTGTTCATATCTGTAAGGTCATGCCCAATATATCTGCACTGTGATTGGACACTCTGACCGTGGCAGACTTTTGTTATAATTCATAGCCGTTTAAGGTACTTGGTAAACTTTGTGGTTTTGGTCTGTGGCACATGCAACTTTGTCAAGGCATTGCGCACAATAGTTGTGCCAAGCCACGGGTTTTTTAATTCTGTTTATACCTGCAAGGCCAAACCTAGTACATCTGAACTGTGATTGGGCACTCTGACTGTGGATGACTCCTGTTACGATTCGTAGAAGTTAAAGTCACTTGGCAAGCTTTGTCGTCATGGTCAGTGGCACATGCCAACCTTGTCAAGGCCTTGCGCACAATAGCCGTGCCAAGAAACCGGTTTTTTACCCTGTTTATATCTACAAGGCCATGCACATTAGATGTGCACTTTGATTGGGTACTCTGACCGTGTCTGACTCGTGTTATTATTCGTAGAGGTTAAAGTCACTTGGGAAACTTTGTTGTCATGGTCAGTGGCACATGCCAACTTTTTCAAGGCATTGCGCACAGTAGCCACACCGAGCCACCAGTATTATACCTTTTTTGCACCTGAAATTTCATGCCTAGTACATCTGCTCTGTGATTGGACACTCTGACTGTGGCTGACTCATGTTATGATCAATAAAAGTAAAAGTCACTTGGATACATTTGTGGTCATGGTCAGTGGCACGTGCAACCTTTGTCAAGGCATTGCGCACAATAGCCACACCGAGCCACCAGTATTCTACCTTGTTCATACCTGCAAGGTCATGCGCAGTATCTGTACTGTGATTGGACACTCTGACCGTGGCTGACTCGTGTTATGATTCATAGCCATTTAAGGTACTTGGTAAACTTTGTGGTCATGGTCAGTGGCACATGCCAACTTTGTCAAGGTATTACGCACAATAGCCGTGCCAAGCCACCGGTTTTTAAACGTGTTTATAGTTGCAATGTCATGCATATTAGATGTGCACAATGATTGGTCACTCTGACCGTGGCTGACTCATGTTACGAGTAGTAGAAGTTAGAGTCACTTGGTAAACTTTGTGGTCATGGTCAGTGGCACATGCCAACTTCGTCAAGGTATTGCGCACAATAGCCACACCGAGCCACCAGTATTCTACCTTCTTTGCACCTGCAAGATCATGCCTAGTACATCTGCACTGTGATTGGACACTCTGACCGTCGCTGACTTGTGTTATGATCAATAGAAATAAAAGTCACTTGGTTATATTTGTCGTCATGGTCAGTGGCACATGCCAACTTTGTCAAGGCATTGCGCACAATAGCCACACCGAGCAACCACTATTCTACCTTGTTTATACCTGTAAGGTCATGCCCATTATATCTGCATTGTGATTGGACACTCTGTCTGTAGCTGATGCGTGTTATGATTCATAACCGTTTAAGGTACTTGGTAAACTTTGTGGTCATGGTCTGTGGCACATGCCAGCTTTGTCAAGGTATTGCGCACAATAGCCATGCCAAGCCACCGGTTTTTTACCTTGTTTATACCTGTAAGGTCATGCCTACTACATCTGAACTGTGATTGGGCACTCTGACTGTGGATGACTCCTGTTACGATTCGTAGAAGTTAAAGTCACTTGGTAAACTGTGTCGTCATGGTCAGTGGTACATGCCAACCTTGTCAAGGCATTGCGCACAATAGCCATGCCAAGACACCGGTTTTTTACCCTGTTTTTATCTGCAAGGTTATTCATATTAGATGTGCACTGTGATTGGGTACTCTGACCGTGGCTGACTCGTGTTATTATTCGTAGAGGTTAAAGTCACTTGGGAAACTTTGTCGTCATGGTTAGTGGCACATGCCAGCTGTCAAGGCATTGCGCACAGTAGCCACACCGAACAACCAGTATTATACCTTTTTTGCACCTGCAATTTCATGCCTAGTACATCTGCACTGTGATTGGACAATCTGACCGTGGCTGACTCGTGTTATGATCAATAGATGGAAAAGTCACTTGGATACATTTGTGGCCGTGGTCAGTGGCACATGCCAACTCTGTCAAGGCATTGTGCAAAATAGCCGCACCGAGCCACTAGTAGTCTACCTTGTTTATACCTGTAAGGTCATGCCTAGTATATCTGCACTGTGATTGGACACTCTGACCGTGGCTGACTCGTGTTATGATTAATAACCGTCTAATGTACTTGGTAAACTTTGTGGTCATGGTCAGTGGCAAATGCCAACTTTGTCAAGGCATTGCACACAATAGCCGTGCCAAGCCACCGGCTTTTTACCTTGTTTAGTCCTGCAAGGTCATGCATATTAGATGTGCGCTGTGTTTGGGCTTTCTGACCATGGCTGACTCATGTTACGATTCGTAGAAGTTAAAGTCACATGGTAAACTTTGTGGCCATGGTGAGTGGCACATGCCAACTTTATCAAGGCATTGCACACAATAGCCACACCGAGCCACCAGTATTCTACCTTGTTTGCACCTGCAAGATCATGCCTAGTACATCTGCACTTTGATTGGACACTCTAACCGTGGCTGACTCGTGTTATCATCAATAGAAGTAAAAGTCACTTGAATACATTTAAGGTCATGGTCAGTGGCACATGCCAACTTTGTCAAGGCATTGCGCACAATAGCCACACCGAGCCACCAGTATTCTACCTTGTTTGTACCTGCAATGTCCTACCCAGTATATCTGCACTGTGATTGAACACTCTGACCGTGGCTGACTCGTGTTATGATTCATTGCCATTTAAGGTACATGGTAAACTTTGTGAACATGGTCAGTGGCACATGCCAACTTTGTCAAGGCATTGCGCACAATAGCCTACAAAGCCACTGGTTTTTTACCTTGTTTATACCTACAAGGTCATGCCTGGTATACATGAACTATGATCAAACACTCTGATTGTGGCTGACTCGTGTTACGATTCGTAGAAGTTAAAGTCACTTGGTAAACTTTGTCGTCATGGTCAGTGGCACATGCCAACTTTGTCAAGGCTTGCGCACAATAGACACACCGCGCCACCAGTATTCTACCTTGTTTGCACCTGCAGGATCATGCCTAGTACATCTTCACTGTGATTGGACACTCTGACCGTGACTGACTTGTGTTATGATCAATAGAAGTAAAAGTCACTTGGGTACATGTGTGGTCATGGTCAGTGGCACATGCCAACTTTGTCAGGGCATTGCACACAATAGCCACACCGAGCCACCAGTTTTCTACCTTTCTAAAACCCAAAACGTCATGCCCAGTACATTTGCACAATGGTAGGACACTCTGACCGTGGTAGGCTCGTGTTATGATTCATAGCCATTTAAGGTTCTTCGTAAACTTTGTGGTCATGGTCAGTGGCACATGCCAACTTTGTCAAGGCATTGCGCACAATAGCTGTGCCAGGCCACCGGGTTTTTACCTTGTCAACTGCAAGGTCATGCCTAGTACATCTGAACTGTGATTGGGCACTCTGACAGTGGCTGACTCATGTTACGATTTGTAGAAGTTAAAGTCACTTGGTAAACTTTGTGGTCATGGTCAGTGGCACATGCCAGCTTTGTCAAGGCACCAGTTTTTTTCCTTGTTTATTTCCACAAGGTCATGCCTAGTACATTTGCACTATGATTGGACATTTGACCGTGGCTGACTTGTGTTATGATTATTAGAAGTAAAAGTCACTTGGATACACTCGTGGTCATGGTCAGTGGCACGTGCCAACTTTATCAAGGCATTGTGCAAAATAGCCAACCGAGCCTTCAGTATTTTACCTTGTTTATACCTACAAGGTCATGCCCAGTATATCTGTATTGTGATTTGACACTCTGACCGCGGCTGACTCGTGTTATGATTCATAGCCGTTTAATGTACTTGGTCAACCTTGTGGTCATGGTCAGTGGCACATGCCAACTTTTTCAAGGCATTGCACACAATAGCCGTGCCAAGACATCGGTTTTCTACCTAGTTTATACCTGCAAGGTCATGCATATTAGATGTACGATGTGATTGGACACTCTGACCATGGCTGACTCGTGTTACGATTCGTAGAAGTTCAAGTCACTTGGTAAACTTTGTGGCCATGGTGAGTGGCACATGCCAACTTTATCAAGGCGTTGCGCACACTGAGCCACCAGTATTCTACCTTGTTTGCACCTGCAAGATCATGCCTAGTACATCTGCACTTTGATTGGACACTGTGAAATTGGCTGACTCGTGTTATGATCAATAGAAGTAAAAGTCACTTGGATACATTTGTTGTCATGGTCAGTGGCACATGCCAACTTTGTCAAGGCATTGCGCACAATAGCCACACCGAGCCACCAGTACTTTACCTTGTTTATACCTGTAAGGTCATGCCCGGTATATCTGCACTGTGATTGGACACTCTGACTGTGGCTGAAACTTGTTATGATTCATAGCCCTTTAAGGTACTTGGTAAACTTTGTGGTCATGGTCAGTGGCACATGCCAACTTTGTCAAGGCATTACGCACAATATCCGTGCCAAGCCACCGGTTTTTTAACTAGTTTATACTTGCAAGGTCATGCATATTAGATGTGCACTGTGATTGGACACTCTGACCGTGGCTGACTCGTGTTACAATTCGTAGAAGTTAAAGTCACTTGGTAAACTTTGTGGTCATGGTCAGTGGCACATGCGAACTTTGTCAAGGCAATGCGCACAATAGCCACGCCAAGCCACCGGTGTTTTACCTTTTTTGTACCTGCACAATCATGCATAACACATCTGCACTGTGATCGGACATTCTGATCATGGCTGACTCGTGTTATGATCAATAGAAGTAAAGTCACTTGGATGCATTTGTGGTCATGGTCAGTGGCGCATGCCAACTAAGTCAAGGCACTGCGCACAATAGCCACACCGATCCACCATTATTCTACCTTGTTGATACCTGCAAGGTCAGGCCCATTATATCTGCACTGTGATTGGAAACTCTGACCATGGCTGACCCGTGTTATGATTCATAGCCATTTAATGTACTTGGTAAACTTTGTGGTCATGGTCAGTGGCACATGCCAACTTTGTCAAGGCATTGCGCACAATAGCCACACCGAGCCACCAGTATTCTACCTTGTTTTTACCAGCAAGATCATTCCTAGTACATTTGCACTGTGATTGGACACTCTGACCGTGGCTGACTCGTGTCATGATTCATAGCCGTTTAATGTACTTGGTAAACTTTGTGGTCATGGTCAGTGGCACATGCCAACTTTGTCAAGGCATTGCGCACAATAGCCGTGCCAAGTCACCGGTTTTTTACCTTGTTGATACCTGCAAGGTCATGCATATTAGAGGTGCACTGTGATTGGGCACTCTGACCGTGGGTGACTCGTGTTAGGATTCATATTAGTTAAAGTCACTTGGTAAACTTTGTGGTCATGGTTTGTGGCACATGCCAACTTTGTCAAGGCATTGCGCACAATAGCCAAACCGAACCACCAGTATTCTACCTACTGTTCAAGGAATTCAACAATAGAGGTTTGCCTGATTATGAAATATATGAATTAGATGGAAAATTTGGGTTCAGTATCATTTATGGAATCCTAATTGAACCAACTGACATTCAACTGACACATTGAATTCAACAAAAAGCCGAGGATCATTTTTGCAGAAACCCAACAATTCAACAAGATATTCCATTGTACAAATAAATACTAAGGACCACTGACGGGTCTAGGTGTGTGTCGTGTTGCGTGGGCTTGTCATTTTGTACAGATGGTTGTTCACGCCTATTTGTCGTTCCCTACCACGAATGACTCTACGGATAATGTGAATAAACATGTGATGTGAAATATGAGTGGACATTTCCTGCACCATGATTTCACCAAAAAACATATTCAAATCATTTGTGTAACATTTTATTTCATTGAACAAAAGTTTGACATGATTTCAATGACCAACAAAACATTTAAAATCGAATACCTCGAGCAGTAGGGTACCTTGTTTGCACCTGCAAGATCATGCCTAGTACATCTGCACTGTGATTGGACACTCTGACCGTGGCTGACTCGTGTTATGATTCATAGCCGTTTAAGGTACTTGGTAAACTTTGTGCTCATGGTCAGTGGCACATGCCAACTTTGTCAAGGCATTGCGCACAATAGCCGTGCCAAGCGATTGGCGCGGTCATGCATATTAGATGTGCACTGTGATTGGGTACTCTGAATGTGGCTGACCTGTGTTACGGTTCGTAGAAGTTAAAGTTACTCGGAAAACCCTGTGGTCATGGTCAGTGGCACATGCCAACTTTGTCAAAACATTGTGCACAATAGCCATGCCAAACCATCGGTTTTTTACCTTGTTTATACCTGCAAGTTCATACATATTAGATGTGCACTGTGCTTGGGCACTCTGACCATGACTGACTCGTGTTACGATTCGTAGAAGTTAAAGTCACTTGGTAAACTTTGTGGGCATGGTCAGTGGCACATGCCAACTTTGTCAAGGCATTCCACATAATAGCCACACCGAGCCACAAGTACACTACCTTTTTTGTACCTGCAAGATCATGCCTATTATATCTGCACTGTGATTGGACACTCTGACCATGGCTGACTCGTGTTATGATCAATAGAAGTAAACGTTACTTGGATACAGTTGTGGTCATGGTCAGTGGCACATGCCAAATTTTTCAAGGCATTGCGCACAATAGCCACACCGAGCCACCAGTATTCTACCTTGTTTATACGTGCAAGGTCATGCCTAGTATATCTGTACTGTGATTGGACACTCTGACCGTGGCTGACTCGTGTTATGATTCATAGCCGTTTAATGTACTTGGTAAACTTTGTGGTCATGGTCAGTGGCACATGCCAATTTTGTCAAGGCATTGCGCACAATAGCCGTGCCACGCCACCGGTTTTTTACCTTGTTCATACCTGCAAGGTCATGCATATTATATGTGCACTAAGATTGGGCAATCTGACCATGGATGACTCATGTTACGATTCGTAGAAGTTCAAGTCACTTGGTGAACTTTGTGGTCACGTGAGTGGCACATGCCAACTTTGTCAAGGCATTGCGCACAATAGCCACACCGAGCCACCAGTATTCTACCGTAATTGCACATGCAAGATCATGCCTAGTACATATACACTGTAATTGGATTCTCTGACCGTGGCTGACTCGTGTTATGATTCTTAGCCGTTTAAGGTACTTGGTAAACTTTGTGGTCATGGTCAGTGGCACATGCAAACTTTGTCAAGGCATTGCACACAATAGCCGTGCCAACCCAACAGTTTTTTTTCCTTGTTTATACCTGGAAGGTCATGCATATTAGATGTACACTGTGATTGGGCACTCTGAATGTGGCTGACTCGTGTTACGATTCGTAGAAGTTAAAGTCACTTGGATACATTTGTGGTCATGGTCAGTGGCACATGCCAACTTTGTCAAGGCATTGTGCACAATAGCCGTGCCAAGCCACCGGTTTTTTACCTTGTTTATACCTGCAAGGTCATGCATGTTAGATGTGCACTGTGATTGGGCACTCTGACCATGGCTGACTCGTGTTACGATCCGTAGAAGTTAAAGTCACTTGGTAAACCTCGTGGTCATGGTCTGTGGCACGTGCCAACTTTGTCAAGGCATTGCGCACAATAGCCGTACCAAGCCACCGGTGTTTTACCTTGTTTGCACCTGCAAGATCATGCCTAGTATATCTGCACTGTGATTGGACACTCTGACCGTGGCTGAATCGTGTTATAATTCATAGCCGTTTAGTGTACTTGGTAAACGTTGTCGTCATGGTCAGTGGCACATGCCAACTTTGTCAAGGCATTGCGCACAATAGCCGTGCCAAGCCACCGGTTTTTTACCTTTTTGTACCAGCAACGTCATGAATATCAGATGTGCACTATAATTGGACACTCTGACAGTGGCTGACTCGTGTTATGATTCGTAGAAGTTAAAGTCACTTGGTAAACGTTGTGGTCATGGTCAGTGGCACATGCCAACTTTGTCAAGGCATTGCACACAATATCCGTGCCAAGCCACCGGTTTTCTACCTTGTGTATACCTGCAAGGTCATGCATATGAGATGTGCACTGTGATTGGGCACTCTGACCGTGGCTGACTCGTGTTACGATTCGTATGAATTATAGTCACTTGGTAAACTTTGTGGGCATGGTCAGTGGCACATGCCAACTTTGTCAAGGCATTGCACGTAATAGCCACACCGAGCCACTAGTACTCTACCTTTTTTGTACCTGCAAGATCATGCCCAGTATATATGCACTGTGATTGGACACTCTGACCTGGCTGACTTGTGTTATGATTCATAGCCGTTTAAGGTACTTGGTAAACATTGTGGTCATGGTCAGTGGCACATGCCAACTTTGTAAAGGCATTGCGCACAATAGCCGTGCCAAGCCACCAGTTTTAACCATGTTTATACCTGTAAGGTCATGCATATTAGATGTGCACTGTGATTGGGTAATCTGAATGTGGCTGACCTGTGTTACGGTTCGTAGAAAATAAAGTCACTTGGTAAACTCAGTGGTCATGGTCAGTAGCACATGCCAACTTTATCAAAGGATTGCGCACAATAGCCATGCCAAGCCACCGGTTTTTACTTTGTTTATACCTGCAAGTTCATGCACATTATATGTGTACTATGATTGGGCACTCTGACCGTGGCTGACTCGTGTTACGATTGGTAGAAGTTAAAGTCACTTGGTAAACTTTGTAGGCATGGTCAGTGGCACATGCCAACTTTGTCAAGGCATTGCACATAATAGCCACACCGAGCCACTAGTACTCTACCTTGTTTGTACCTGCAAGATCATGCCTAGTATATCTGCATTGTGATTGGACACTCTGACCATGGCTGACTCGTGTTATGATCAACTGTCGTAAACGTCACTTGGATACAGTTGTGGTCATGGTCAGTGGCACATGCCAACTTTGTCAAGGCATTGCGTACAATAGCCGTGCCAAGCCACCGGTTTTTTACCTTTTATACCAGTAACGTCATGCATATTAGATGTGCACTATGATTGGATACTCTGACAGTGGCTGACTCGTGTTACGATTCGTAGAAGTGAAAGTCACTTGGTAAACGTTGTGGTCATGGTCAGTGGCACATGCCAACTTTGTCAAGGCATTGCGCACAATAGCCGTGCCAAGCCACCGGTTTTTTACCTTGTGTATACCTGCAAGGTCATGCATATTAGATGTGCACTGTGATTGGGCACTCTGACCATGGCTGACTCGTGTTACGATTCGTAGAAGTTAAAGTCACTTGGTAAACGTTGTGGTCATGGTCAGTGGCACATGCCAACTTTGTCAAGGCATTGCGCACAATAGCCGTGCCAAGCCACCGGTTTTTTACCTTGTGTATACCTGCAAGGTCATGCATATTAGATGTGCACTGTGATTGGGCACTCTGACCATGGCTGACTCGTGTTACGATTCGTAGAAGTTAAAGTCACTTGGTAAACCTTGTGGTCATGGTCAGTGGCACATGCCAACTTTGTCAAGTCATTGCGCACAATAGCCACGCCGAGACACCAGTATTCTACCTTGTTTGTACCTGCAAGCTCATGCCTAGTACATCTACATTGTGATTGGACACTCTGACCGTGGCTGACTCGTGTTGGGAGTCATAGCCGTTTAAGGTACTTGGTAAACTTTGTGGTCATGGTCAGTGGCACATGCAAACTTTGTCAAGGCATTGCGCACAATAGCCATGCCAAGCCATCGGTTTTTTACCTTGTTTATACCTGCAAGGTCATGCATAGTACATCTGAACTGTGATTGGGCACTCTGACTGTGGCTGACTCGTGTTACGGTTCGTAGAAGTTAAAGTCACTTGGTAAACTTTGTGGTCATGGTCAGTGGCACCTGCCAACGTTGTCAAGGCATTGCGCACAGACGTCTTGCCAAGCCATCAGTTTTTTACCTTGTTAATACCTGCAAGGTCATGCATATTAGATGTGCACTGTGACTGGGCACTCTGACCGTGGTTGACTCGTGTTACGATTCGTACAAGTTAAAGTCACTTGGTAAACTTTGTGGTAATGGTCAGTGGCACATTTTAACATTGTCAAGGCATTGCGCACAATAGCCATTCTGAGCCACCAGTATTCTACCGTGTTTCAACCTTCAAAATCATGCCTAGTACAAATGCACTTTGATTGGACACTCTGACCGTGGCTGACTCGTGTTATGATCAACAGATGTCAAAGTCACTTGGATACATTTGTGGTCATGGTCAGTGGCACATGCCAACTTTGTCAAGGCATTGCCCACAATAGCCGTGCCAAGCCTCCGGTTTTTTACCTTGTTTATACCTGCAAGGTCATGCCTAGTACATCTGAACTGTGATTGGGTACTCTGACTGTGGCTGACTCGTGTTACGATTCGTACAAGTTAAAGTCACTTCGTAAACTTTGTGGGCATGGTCAGTGGCACATGCCAACTCTGTCAAGGAATTACGCACAATAGCCACACCGAGCCACCAGTATTCTACCTTGTTTGCACCTGCAAGATCATGCCTACTATATCTGCACTGTGATTGGACACTCTGATCGTGGCTGACTCGTGTTATGATCAATAAAAGTAAAAGTTACTTGGACACATTTGTGGTCATGGTCAATGGCACATGCCAACTTTGTCAAGGCCTTGCACATAATAGCCACACCGAGCCACCAATATTCTACCTTGTTTATACGTGTAAGGTCATGCCCAGTATATATGCACTGTGATTGGACACTCTGACCGTGGCTGACTCGTGTTATGATTCATAGCCGTTTAAGGTACTTGGTAAACTTTGTGGTCATGGTCAGTGGCACATGCCAACTTTGTTGAGGCATTGCGCAAAATAGCCGTGCCAAGCCACCGGGTTTTTTCCTTGTTTATACTTGCAATGTTATGCCTATTACATCTGAACTATTATTGGGCACTCTGACTGTGACTGACTCGTGTTACAATTCATAGAAGTTAAAGTCACTTGGTAGACTTTGTGGTCATGGTCAGTGGCACATGCCAACCTTGTAAAGGCATTGCGCACAATAGCCACACTGAGCCACCAGTATTCTACCTTGTTTGCACATGCAATATCCTGCCTAGTACATCTGCACTGTGATTGGGCACTCTGACCATGGCTGACTCGTGTTATGATCAATAGAAGTAAAACTCACTTGGATACATTTGTGGTCATGGTCAGTGGCACATGCCAACTTTGTCAAGGCATTGCGCACAATGGCCACACTGAGCCACTTGTATTATAGCTTATAAGTGCAAGGTCATGCCCAGCATATCTGCACTGTGATTAGACACTCTGACCGTGGCTGACTCGTGTTATGATTCATAGCCATTTAAGGTACTTTGTAAACTTTGTGGTCATGGTCAGTGGAACATGCCAACTTTGTCAAGGCATTGCGCACAATAGTCGTGCCAAGCCACCGGTTCTTTACATTGTTTATACCTGCAAGGTCATGTCTAGTACATCTGAACTGTGATTGGGCACTCTGACTGTGGCTCACTCGTGTTACGATTCGTAGAAGTTAAAGTCACTTCGTAAACTTTGTGGTCATGGTCAGTGGCACATGCCAACTCTGTCAAGGCATTACGCACAAAATCCACGCGGAGCCACCAGTATTCTACCTTGTTTGCACCTGCAAGACCATGCCTACTATATCTGCACTTTGATTGGACACTCTGATCGTGGCTGACTCGTGTTATGATCAATAGAAGTAAAAGTTACTAGGATACATTTGTGGTCATGGTCAGTGGCACATGCCAACTTTGTCAAGGCCTTGCACATAATAGCCACACCGAGCCACCAATATTCTACCTTGTTTATACCTGTAAGGTCATGCCCAGTATATCTGCATTGTGATTGGACACTCTGACTGTGGCTGACTTGTGTTATGATTCATAGCCGCTTAAGGTACTTGGTAAACTTTGTGGTCAGGGTCAGTGGCACATGCCAACTTTGTCAAGGCATTGCGCACAATAGCCGTGCCACGCCACAGTATTTTTACCTTGCTTATACATGTAATGTCATGCCTATTACATCTGAATGGTGATTGGGCATTCTGACTGTGGCTGACTCGTGTTACAATTCATAGAAGTTGAAGTCACTTGGTAAACTTTGTGGTCATGGTCTGTGGCACATGCCAACTTTGTCAGGGCATTGCGCACAGTAGCCGTGATAAAACACCAGTTTTTTTACCCTGTTTATACCTGCAAGGTCATGCATATTAGATGTGCACTGTGATTGGGTACTCTGACCGTGGCTGACTCGTGTAATGATTCCTAGAAGTTAAAGTCACTTGGTAAACTTTGTGGTCATGGTCAGTGGCACATGCCAACCTTGTCAATGCATTGCGCACAATAGCCACACTGAGCCACCAGTATTCTACCTTGTTTGCACATGCAAGATCCTGCCTAGTACATCTGCACTATGATTGGGCACTCTGACCGTGGCTGACTCGTGTTATGAT
>SZWC01000215.1:192698-212339 GCA_023375785.1 Penium margaritaceum | reverse complement strand
TCAAGGCATTGCGCACAATAGCCACACCGAGCCACTTGTATCATAGCTTATAAGTGCAAGGGCATGCCCAGTATATGTGCACTGTGATTGGACACTCTGACCGTGGCTGACTCGTGTTATGATTCATAGCCGTTTAAGGTACTTGGTAAACCTTGTGGTCATGGTCAGTAGCACATGCCAACTTTGTCAAGGCATTGCGCACAATAGCCACACCAAGCCACCAGTATTTTACCTTGTTTGTACCTGCACGATCATGCCTAATACATCTGCACTATGATTGGACACTCTGACAGTGGCTGACTCGTGTTATGATCAATAGACGTAAACGTCACTTGGATACATATGTAGTCATGGTCAGTGGCACATGCCAACTCTGTCAAGGCATTACGCACAATAGCCACACCGAGCCACCAGTATTCTACCTTGTTTATACCTGTTAGGTTATGCCCAGTATATATGCACTGTGATTGGACACTCTGACTGTGGCTCACTTGTGTTATAATTCATAGCCATTTAATGTACTTGGTAAACTTTGTGGTCATGGTCAGTGGCACATGCCAACTTTGTCAAGGCATTGCGTACAATAGCCGTGCCAAGCCACCGGGTTTTTACCTTTTTTATACCAGCAAGGTTATGCATATTAGATGTGTACTATGATTGGGCACTCCGACTGTGGCTGACTCGTGTTACGATTCGTAGAAGTTAAAGTCACTTGGTAAACTTTGTGATCATGGTCAGCGGCACATGCCAACTTTGTCAAGGCATTGCGCACAATAGCCACAATGAGCCACCAGTATTCTACCTTGTTTGCACCTTCAATATCATGCCTAGTACGTCTGCACTATGATTGGACACTCTGACTGTGGGTGACGCGTGTTATGATTCATAGCCGTTTAAGGTACTTGGTAAACAGCGTGGTCATTTTCAGTGGCACATGCCAACTTTGTCAAGGCATTGGGCACAATAGCCGTGCCAAGCCACCGGGTTTTTACCTTATTTATACCTGCAAGGTCATGCATATTAGATGTGCACTGTGATTGGGCACTTTGAATGTGGCTGACTCGTGTTACGATTCGTAGAAGTTAAAGTCACTTGGTAAACTTTGTGATCATGGTCAGCGGCACATGCCAACTTTGTCAAGGCATTGGGCACAATAGCCGTGCCAAGCCACCGGGTTTTTACCTTATTTATACCTGCAAGGTCATGCATATTAGATGTGCACTGTGATTGGGCACTTTGAATGTGGCTGACTCGTGTTACAATTCGTAGAAGCTCAAGTCACTTGGTAAACTTTATGGTCATGGTCAGTGGCACATGCCAACCTTGTCAATGCATTGCGCACAATAGCCACACTGAGCCACCAGTATTCTACCTTGTTTGCACATGCAAGATCCTGCCCAGTACATCTGCACTATGATTGGGCACTCTGACCGTGGCTGACTCGTGTTATGATGAATAGAAGTAAAACTCACTTGGATACATTTGTGGTCATGGTCAGTGGCACATGCCAACTTTTTCAAGGCATTGCGCACAATAGCCACACCAAGCCACCAGTATTTTACCTTGTTTGTACCTGCACGATCATGCCTAATACATCTGCACTGTGATTGGACACTCTGACAGTGGCTGACTCGTGTTATGATCAATAGACGTAAACGTCACTTGGATACATATGTAGTCATGGTCAGTGGCACATGCCAACTTTGTCACGGCATTGCGCACAATAGCCACACCAAGCCACCAGTATTTTACCTTGTTTGTACCTGCACGATCATGCCTAATACATCTGCACTGTGATTGGACACTCTGACAGTGGCTGACTCGTGTTATGATCAATAGACGTAAACGTCACTTGGATACATATGTAGTCATGGTCAGTGGCACATGCCAACTTTGTCACGGCATTGCGCACAATAGCCACACCAAGCCACCAGTATTTTACCTTGTTTGTACCTGCACGATCATGCCTAATACATCTGCACTGTGATTGGACACTCTGACAGTGGCTGACTCGTGTTATGATCAATAGACGTAAACGTCACTTGGATACATATGTAGTCATGGTCAGTGGCACATGCCAACTTTGTCACGGCATTGCGCACAATAGCCACACCAAGCCACCAGTATTCTACCTTGTTTGCACCTTCAATATCATGCCTAGTACGTCTGCACTGTGATGGGACACTCTGACTGTGGGTGACGCATGTTATGATTCATAGCCGTTTAAGGTACTTGGTAAACTTTGTGGTCATGGTCAGTAGCACATGCCAACTTTGTCAAGGCATTGCGCACAATAGCCACACCAAGCCACCAGTATTTTACTTTGTTTGTACCTGCACGATCATGCCTAATACATCTGCACTGTGATTGGACACTCTGACAGTGGCTGACTCGTGTTATGATCAATAGACGTAAACGTCACTTGGATACATATGTAGTCATGGTCAGTGGCACATGCCAACTCTGTCAAGGCATTACGCACAATAGCCACACCGAGCCACCAGTATTCTACCTTGTTTATACCTGTTAGGTCATGCCCAGTATATATGCACTGTGATTGGACACTCTGACTGTGGCTCACTTGTTTTTTAATTCATAGCCGTTTAATGTACTTGGTAAACTTTGTGGTCATGGTCAGTGGCACATGCCAACTTTGTCAAGGCATTGCGTACAATAGCCGTGCCAAGCCACCGGGTTTTTACCTTTTTTATACCAGCAAGGTTATGCATATTAGATGTGTACTATCATTGGGCACTCCGACTGTTGCTGACTCGTGTTACGATTCGTAGAAGTTAAAGTCACTTGGTAAACTTTGTGATCATGGTCAGCGGCACATGCCAACTTTGTCAAGGCATTGCGCACAATAGCCACAATGAGCCACCAGTATTCTACCTTGTTTGCACCTTCAATATCATGCCTAGTACGTCTTCACTATGATTGGACACTCTGACTGTGGGTGACGCATGTTATGATTCATAGCCGTTTAAGGTACTTGGTAAACAGTGTGGTCATTTTCAGTGGCACATGCCAACTTTGTCAAGGCATTGGGCACAATAGCCGTGCCAAGCCACCGGGTTTTTACCTTATTTATACCTGCAAGGTCATGCATATTAGATGTGCACTGTGATTGGGCACTTTGAATGTTGCTGACTCGTGTTACAATTCGTAGAAGCTCAAGTCACTTGGTAAACTTTATGGTCATGGTCAGTGGCACATGCCAACTTTGTCAAGGCATTGTGCACAATAGCCACACCGAGCCACCAGTATTATACCTTGTTCATACCTGTAAGATCATGCCCAGTACATCTGCATTGTGATTGGACACTCTGACCGTGGCTGACTCGTGTTATAATTCATAGCGGTTTAATGTACTTGGTAAACTTCGTTGTCATGGTCAGTGGCACATGCAACCTTTGTCAAGGCATTATGCACAATGGCCGTGCCAAGCCACCGGGTTTTTACCTTGTTAATACCAGCAAGGTCATGCATATTAGATGTGTACTATGAGTGGGCACTCTCACCGTGGCTGACTCGTCTTACGATCCGTAGAAGTTAAAGTCACTTGGTAAACGTTGTGATCATGGTCAGTGGCACATGCCAACTTTGTCACGGCATTGCGCACAATAGCCACACCGAGCCACCAGTATTCTACCTTGTTTACACCTTCAAGATGATGCCTAGTATATCTACACTGTGATGTGACACTCTGACCGTGGGTGACGCGTGTTATTATTCATAGCCGTTGAAGGTACTTGGTAAACAGTGTGGTCATGGTCAGTTGCACATGCCAACTTTGTCAAGGCATTGCGCACAATAGCCGTGCCAAGCCACCGGGTTATTACCTTCTTTATACCTGCAAGGTCATGAATATTAGATGTGCACTATGATTGTGCACTCTGAATGTGGCTGACTCGTGTTACGATTCGTAGAAGTTAAAGTCACTTGGTAAACTTTGTGGTCATGGTCAGTGGCACATGCCAAATTTGTCAAGGCATTGCGTACAATAGCCGTGCCAAGCCACCGGTTTTTTACCTTGTGTATACCTGCAAAGTATTGCATATTATATGTGCACTGTGATTGGGCACTCTGACCGTGGCTGACTCGTGTTACGATTCGTAGAAGTTAAGGTCACTTGATAAACTTTGTGGTCATGCTCAGTGGCACATGCCAACTTTGTCAAGTCATTGCACACAACAGCCACACCTAGACACCAGTATGCTACCTTGTTTGTACCTGCAAGATCATGCGTAGTACATCTGCACTGTGATTGGACACTCTGACCGTGGCTGACTCGTGTTATGATCAATAGAAGTAGAAGTCACTTGGATTCATTTGTGGTCATGGTCAGTGGCACATGTCAACTTTGTCAAGGCATTGCGCACAATAGCCACACCGAGCCACCAGTATTCTACCTTGTTTGTACCTGCAAGATCATGCGTAGTATATCTGCACTGTGATTGGACACTCTGACCGTGGCTGACTCGTGTTATGATCAATAGAAGTAGAAGTCACTTGGATTCATTTGTGGTCATGGTCAGTGGCACATGTCAACTTTGTCAAGGCATTGCGCACAATAGCCACACCGAGCCACCAGTATTCTACCTTGTTTATACCTGAAAGGTCATGCCCAGTATATCTGCACTGGGATTAGACACTCTGCTCATGGCCGACTCGTGTTATGATTCACTGCCGTTTAAGGTACTTGGTAAACTTTGTGGTCATGGTCAGTGGCACATGCCAACTTCGTCAAGGCATTGTGCACAATAGCCGTGCCAAGCCAACGGTTTTTTTCCTTTTTTAGCCTGCAAGGTCATGCCTAGTACATCTGAACTGTGATTGGGCACTCTGACTATATCTGACTCTTGTTGCAATTCGTAGAAGTTAAAGTCACTTGGTAAACTTTGTGGTCATGATCAGTGGCACATGCCAACTTTGTCAAGGCATTGCGCACCATAGCCACACCGAGCCTCCAGTATTCCAACTTGTTTGCACCTGCAATATCATGCCTACTATATCTGCACTGTGATTGGACACTCTTGTCAGATGAGTGCAGATACGAGAACGGCGGCAACAGAAGCAGGCAGAAGCAGCGGAACATTCAAGTGTACGTCAGCAGAGTGACGTAAGCAAGAGTGGTCTGAGGAGTCAGTCGCGGGAGCTGATAGAGACTGGGACGCGAGGTAGCGGCGGCAGACGGGTTGTTGTGAGAGAGAGCTGGCGAGGTAAGTGATGGTTGGCTGAGTGAGAGGGCTGAGCAAAGGAGCGAGAGTGACGGAACAAAGCGTTGAAAGTTTGGCGAAGACAGGTACTGCGAGAGATGAGCAGAGCGAAGACACGGTGGCGAAGCCACGAAAACAAGGGGGAACAGGATGAGCAGAGCTGTTCTGGTTAAGTTTTGGAGGGAATGGACATCCTCCATATATACAGGTGAACAGGACAAGCACCACAAGAGTAACGGCTTCTTCGCTAGCCGGACGCGAGTGACTCATTGTCACTTTGGTCGGTAACGGTTCGCAGGGGACCGTTGGACCGTTTATTTATTCTCTCTTGTGAGAGGTGACCTGGACTTCTTCTTGTATTATCCGGAGCCTCTTTCCGCAACAAGAATCGAAGTCAGAGAACTTGTATTTCTGATACCCTCCCTGAATCTGACTCGATTCTTGTAAGGTTGCTTTCCTCATTGGGTCCATCAAAGCACTTGATGAATATGATTCCCGGGAGGTTTCCTTGTAGCAGTCACGGACCAGTCGAATTCGATCAGATGCTACTACTCGGTAGTGTTGTAGTCTTGGTGGTTCGTGGGCTGGCGGAGGCATAGGGCAACGGCATGCATGAAGTAGGTCTCTCCACGTTTTGCTGAGGGTGCAGTTGCGTTTGCGAATGAGAGGATGAAAGATGGGAGCAGTGATACTAAGTACGGCTCCTCAAATTTCTTCTTCCACAAAGGGCACCAGCGTGGAGCGGAAATTTGCAGGGAAGCGTCCGCCTCCTTTGTAGAGAGGGTAGTGTTAGTGGGTGTAGGAGATTGGGACGCCTTTGATGTAGCAGAGGTGGAAGAGGTTGCAGAAGTCTTGCGACCACTAGAGAATGTTTGTTTCTCCAATTGCACTGAGTACTAGATATTCACATTGTGTGAGGAAATGTTGCGGGAGAGAGGAGAAGTTGACTGGCCCATAAATACTGGTGGTAGTATTGACAAGTGGTCGATCTGCTGGAAGAGGAGGCCTCTTGGCGATGAAGGTCATTTGGAAATGACGAGGAGCCAAAAGGTGGTGAGATGAGAGCAGTCGTTGATGGAACTGACGAGGCAGGTGAAGAGTGTCCCGATGAAGACAGAGAAGGCCAAGGGAGGAGGCTGGAGCGAAGAGACTGAGGAGGGCTGAGTGCGGTAGAGGGGGATGTGAATGAGCCAGAGTGGTGATGTAACTGGCCAGGGCGGATGAGGAAGGCGAGATGATCTGATGAGGAATTTGATGGGTGCAGGGGTGGAACCTCATGCACTGTGGCAGTTTTCGGCGTAGACGCAGGTCGTTGCAAAGGAGGTGATACGACCGTGAGGATCCTTGTGCCGAGCGAAGGATGATGCTGATGAAAGAGCGATGGATGATGGAGTGGGCGCAGAGGTGAAATCACGTGCAGAATTGGTTGACAGCAGAGGAACGATGGATGGCAGAGTGGGGCGCAAGGGCGGGCCGCGTGCGCTGAGGAAGTTCCGGCGTGGGCGCAGGTCGTCGCGTAAAGAGGCGATGCGATTGGGCGGATCCTTGTGCCAGGCTGAGAGCAATGCGAAGTGGAGGAGGCAATGGATTGATGAGTGGGCGCAGGGGCGGAACCACGTGCGCTGAAGAAAGTTTCGGCGTGGGCGCAGATCCTCGCGGAAAAGGCGATTCGACCGGGCGGATCCTGGTGCCGAGCTGAAAGTGATGCGGAGGCAGAGGAAGCGATTGATTGATGAGTGGGCGCAGGGGCGAAACCACGTGCGCTGAAGGAAGTTTTCGGCGTGGGCGCAGGTCATCGCGGAAAAGGCGATGCGACCGGGCGGATCCGTGTGCCGAGCTGAAGGCGATACGGAGGCTGAGGAAACGATTGATTGATGAGTGGGCGCAGGGGCAAAACCACGTGTGCGATAAAGCAATGCTGAAGCGGATGATGGATGGAAGATGGCGCGGAGGATGCTGATGATGAGGAGGAGGCGATGCGGAGGCGGGGCGGTTGATGATGATGACGGAGGAGGCAAAGATGAGGCATGAACGTGCGGCTGATGAAGCCGAGGAGACCGAGGCAAGGAGGAGGAGGGATGACGGAGGCAAGTGGAGACGAAGGCCGAAGGTTGGTGGCGATGGAGGAGACGAGAGACAGAGTGCGACGCGAGCGGAGGGAGTGGAGATGAGACGCGGCGCGGCAGGTGGAGATGATACAACCACTCCTTCTAGCGTTCAGGAGAGTGACGGTTTGTTCCCCAGTTGGCTCGGAAGTGGGAGCAGGAAGACTGGTGGTGTCCGATGTCCTGTCAGCTGGAAGAGGTTGGTTGCGGCAGAGGGAGTCAGGCAGCGGGCAGGGATACTAGACCACTGAAGTCAGGAGAGTGACGGCTTGTTCCCCAGTTGGCTCGGAAATGGGAGCAGGAAGACTGGTGGTGTCCGATATCCTGACAGCGGCAGTTTTGGCTGCAGCTGCTGACAAGGCAAGGAAGCGATGCGAGAAGGCAGTTTGAGGTGATGACCGTGAACGGATGGAGGATGACATCGAGGAAGAAGCAGATGAGGCTGGTGAGGCGGGATGAGCAGGAGGAGATGCTAGCGGAGCAGTTGTGACGAGGGGCAGCGGATGGCAGTCAGCAGGAAGCTTCTTGGTAGTTGACGGCAGGTGGCGGCTCGAGAGTTGCTTGTGGCTGATGTGGGCGACTCGTCACCGATTGTTGGCCACGGGCACGGAAATGGGCGTAGGGCCTCCTTAAGACGACAAGGCGTTTCTTCAGCGTGGAGAACTCGTCAGGTAGAGTTCCTGATGTCAGCTGCGGACGAAGCGGCGAGGCGCAAGGTGATGGCGGCGGCGGCAGAAGAACGCACATCGAAGTAATGAAGCGGGGATGTCGGCAGAGTGATGACTTGGTCACGGGACTCCAGGTGATGTTGCCTGAAGCTCTGATACCATGTCAGATGATTGCAGATACGAGAACGGCGGCAACAGAAGCAGGCAGAAGCAGCGGAACATTCAAGTGTACGTGAGCGGAGTGACGTAAGCAGGAGTAGTCCGAGGAGTCAGTCGCGGGAATTGATAGAGACTGGGACGCGAGGTAGCGGCGGCAGACAAGTTGATGTAAGAGAGAGCTGGCAAGGTAAGTGATGGTTGGCTGAGTGAGAGGGCTGAGCGAAGGAGCGAGAGTGACGGAACGAAGCGTTGAGAGTTTGGCAAAGGCAGGAAATGCAAGAGATGAGCAGATCGAAGACACGGCGGCGAAGCCGCGCAACCAAGGGGGAACAGGATGAGCATAGCTGTTCTGGTTAAGTTTTGGAGGGAATGAACATCCTCCATATATACAGGCAAACATGACAAGCACCACAAGAGCAACGGCTTCTTCGCTAGCCGGACGCGAGTGACTCATTGTCACTTTGGTCGGTAACGGTCCGAAGGGTACCGTTGGACCGTTTATTTATTATCTCTTGCGAGAGGTGACCTGGACATCTTCTTGTATTATCCGGAGCATCTTTCCGCAACAAAAATCGAAGTCAGAGAACTTGTATTTCTGACAACTCTGACCGTGGTTGACTCGTGTTATGATCAATAGAAGTAAAAGTCACTTGGATACATTTGTGGTCATGGTCAGAGGCACATGCCAATTTTGTCAAGGCCTTGCACATAATAGCCATGCCGAGCCACCAGTATTCTACCTTGTTTATACCTGTAAGGTCATGCCCCGTTTATCTGCACTGTGATTGGACATTCTGACGGTGGCAGACTCGTGTTATGATTCATAGTCATTTAAGGTACTTGGTAAACTTTGTGGTCATGGTCAGTGGCACATGCCAACTGTGTCAAGGCATTGCGCACAATAGCCGTGCCAAGCCATAGGTTTTTTACCTTGTTTATACGTGCAAGGTTATGCCTAGTACATCTGAACTGTGATTGGGCACTCTGACTGTGGATGACTCGTTTTACAATTCGTAGAAGTTAAAGTCACTTGGTAAACTTTGTGGTCATGGTCAGTGGCACATGCCAACATTGTCAAGGCATTGCGCACAATAGCCATTCCGAGCCACCAGTATTCTAACTTGTTTGAACCTTCAAGATCATGCCTAGTACATCTGCACTGTTATTGGACACTCTGACCGTGGCTGACTCGTGTTAGGAACAATAGATGTAAAAGTCACTTGGATACATTTGTGGTTATGGTCAGTGGAGTATGCCAACTTTATCAAGGTATTGCACACAATAGCCACGCCGAGCCACCAGTATTCTACCTTGTTTATACCTACAAGGTCATGCCCAGTATATCAGCACTGTGATTGGACACCATGCCCGTGGCTGACTCATGTTATGATTCATAGCCGTTTAAGGTACTTGGTAAACTTTGTGGTCATGGTCAGTGGCACATGCCAACTTTGTCAAGGCATTGCGCACAATAGCCATGCCAAGCCACCGGTTTTTTACCTTGTTATACCTGCAAGGTCATGCCTAGTACATATGAATTGTGATTGGGCACTCTGACTGTGGCTGACTCGTGTTACGATTCGTAGAAGTTAAAGTCAAATGGTCAACTTTGTGGTCATGAGTCAGTGGCACATGCCAACTTTGTGGAGGCATTGCGCACAATAGCCACACCGAGCCACTAGTATTCTACCTTGTTTGCACCTGCAAGATCATGCCTACTATATCTGCACTGTGATTGGACACTCTGACCGTGTCTGACTCGTGTTATGATCAATAGAAGTAAAAGTCACTTGGATACATTTGTGGTCTTGGTCAGTGGCACATGCCAACTTTGTCAATGCCTTGTACACTATAGCCACACCGAGCCACCAGTATTCTACCTTGTTTATACCTGTAAGGTCATGCCCAGTATATCTGCACTGTGATTGGATACTCTGACCGTGGCTGACTTGTGTTTTGATTCATAGCCGTCTAAGGTACTTGGTAAACTTTGTGGTCATGGTCAGTGGCACATGCCAACTTTGTCAAGGTATTGCGCACAATATCCGTGCCAAGCCACCGGTTTTTTACCTTGTTTATGCCTGCGAGGTCATGCCTAGTACATGTGGACTGTGATTGGGCACTCTGTCTGTGGCTGACTCGTGTTACGATTCGTAGAATTTAAAGTCACTTGGTAAACTTTGTGGTCATGGTCAGTGGCACATGCCAACTTTGACAAGGCATCGTGCACAATAGCCACACCGAGCCACCAGTATTCTACCTTGTTTGCATCTGAAAGATCATGCCTAGTACATCTGCACTGTGATTGGAAACTCTGACCATGGCTGACTCGTGTTATGATCAAAAGAAGTAAAAGTCACTTTGATATATTTGTGGTCATGGTCAGTGGCACATGCCAACTTTGTGAAGGCATTGCACACAATAGCCACACCAAGCCACTAGAGTTCAACCTTGTTTATACCTGTAAGGTCATGCCCAGTACATCTGCACTTTGATTGGACACTCTGACCATGGCTGACTCGTGTTACGATTCATAGCCGTTCAAGGTACTTGGTAAACTTCGTTTCATGTTCAGTGGCACATGCCAACTTTGTCAAGGCATTGCGCACAATAGCCGTGGCAAGCCACCGGTTTGTTACCTTGTTTATGCCTGCAAGGTCATGCCTAGTACATGTGGACTGTGATTGGGCACGCTGACTGTGGATGACTCGTGTTACGATTCGTAGAAGTTAACGTCACTTCGTAAACTTTGTGGTCATGGTCAGTGGCTCATGCCCACTCTGTCAAGGCATTACGCACAATAGCCACGCCGAGCCACCAGTATTCTACCTTGTTTGCACCTGCAAGATCAAGCCTACTATATATGCACTGTGATTGGACACTCTGATCGTGGCTGACGCGTGTTATGATCAATAGAAGTAAAAGTTACGTGGATACATTTGTGGTCATGGTCAGTGGCACATGCCAACGTTGTCAAGGCCTTGCACATAATAGCCACACATACCACCAATATTCTACCTTGTTCATACCTGTAAGGTCATGCCCAGTATATCTGCATTGTGATTGGACACTCTGACTGTGGCTGACTCGTGTTATGATTCATAGCCGTTTAAGGTACTTGGTAAACTTTGTGGTCATCGTCAGTGGCACATGCCAACTTTGTCAAGGCATTGCGCACAATAGCCGTGCCAAGCCACAGGATTTTTACCTTGTTTATACCTGTAATGTCATGCCTTTTACATATGAACGGTGATTGGGCATTCGGAGTGTGGCTGAATCGTGTTACAATTCATAGAAGTTAAATTCACTTGGAAAACTTTGTGGTCATGGTCTGTGGCACATGCCAACTTTGTCAAGGCATTGCGCACAATAGCCGTGCTAAAATACCGGTTTTTTGCCCTGCTTATACCTGCAAGGTCATGCATATTAGATGTGGACTGTGATTGGGTACTCTTACCGTGGCTGACTCGTGTAATCATTCGTAGAAGTTAAAGTCACGTGGTAAACTTTGAGGTCATGGTGAGTGGCACATGCCAACCTTTTCAATGCATTGCGCACAATAGCCACACTGAGCCACCAGTATTCTACCTTGTTTGCACATGCAAGATCCTGCGTAGTACATCTGCACTGTGATTGGGCACTCTGACCGTGGCTGACTCGTGTTATTATGAATAGAAGTAAAACTCACTTGGATACATTTGTGGTCATGGTCAGTGGCACATGCCAACTTTTTCAAGGCATTGCGCACAATAGCCACACCGAGCCACTTGTATCATAACTTATAAGTGCAAGGTCATGCCCATTATATCTGCACTGTGATTGGACACTCTGACCGTGGCTGACTCGTGTTATGATTCATAGCCGTTTTAGGTACTTGGTAAACTTTGTGGTCATGGTCAGTAGCACATGCCAAGTTTGTCAAGGCATTGCGCACAATAGCCGTGCCAAGCCACCGGTCTTTTACCTTGTTTATACCTGCAAGGTCATGCATATTAGATGTGCACTGATATTGGGCACTCTGAATGTAGCTGACTCGTGTTACGATTCGTAGAAGTTAAAGTCACTTGGTAAACTTTGTGGTCATGGTCAGTAGCACATGCCAACTTTGTCAAGGCATTGCACACAATAGCCGTGCAAAGCCACCGGTTTTTTTCCTTGTTTATACCTGCAAGGTCATGCATGTTACATGTGCACTGTGATTGGGCACTCTGACCATGGCTGACTCGTGTTACGATCCGTAGAAGTTAAAGTCACTTGGTAAACTTTGTTGTCATGGTCAGTGGCACATGCCAACTTTGTCAAGGCATTGCGCACAATAGCCACACCAAGCCACCGGTATTGTACCTTGTCTGCACCTGCACGATCATGCATAATACATCTGCACTTTGATTGGACACTCTGACCGTTGCTGACTCGTGTTATGATCAATAGACGTAAACGTCGCTTGGATACATATGTGGTCGTGGTCAGTGGCACATGCCAACTCTGTCAAGGCATTGCACACAATAGCCACACCGAGCCACCAGTATTTTACCTTTACTATACCTGTTAGGTCATGCCAAGTATATCTGCACTGTGATTGGACACTCTGACTGTGGCTCACTCGTGTTATAATTCATAGCCGTTTAATGTACTTGGTAAACTTTGTGGTCATGGTCAGTGGCACATGCCAACTTTGCCAAGGCATTGCGTACAATAGCCATGCCAAGCCACCGGTTTTTTACCTTGTTTATACCAGCAAGGTTATGCGTATTATATGTGTACTATGATTGGGCACTCCGACCGTGGCTGACTCGTGTTACGATTCGTAGAAGTTAAAGTCACTTGGTAAACTTTGTGATCATGGTCAGCGGCACATGCCAACTTTGTCAAGGCATTGCGCACAATAGCCACACTGAGCCACCAGTATTCTACCTTGTTTGCACCTTCAAGATCAAGCCTAGTACATCTGCACTGTGATTGGACACTCTGACCGTGGCTGACTCGTGTTATGATCAATAGAAGTAAAAGTCACTTGGATACATTTGTGGTCATGGTCAGTGGCACATGCCAACTTTGTCAAGGAATTGCGCACAATAGCCACACCGAGCCACCAGTATTCTACCTTGTTTGTACCTGTTAGGTCAAGCCAAGTATATCTGCACTGTGATTGGACACTCTGACCTTGGCTGACTCGTGTTATGATTCATAGCCGTTTAAGGTACTTGGTAAACTTTGTGGTCATGGTCAGTGGCACATGCCAACTTTGTCAAGGCATTGCGCACAATAGCCNGTGGCTGACTCGTGTTACGATTCGTAGAAGTTAAAGTCACTTGGTAAACTTTGTGATCATGGTCAGCGGCACATGCCAACTTTGTCAAGGCATTGCGCACAATAGCCACACTGAGCCACCAGTATTCTACCTTGTTTGCACCTTCAAGATCATGCCTAGTACATCTGCACTATGATTGGACACTCTGACTGTGGGTGACGCGTGTTATGATTCATAGCCATTTAAGGTACTTGGTAAACAGTGTTGTCATTGTCAGTGGCACATGCCAAATTTGTCAAGGCATTGCGCACAATAGCCGTGCCAAGCCACCGGGTTTTTACCTTCTTCATACCTGCAAGGTCATACATATAAGATGTGCACTGTGATTGGGCACTTTGAATGTGGCTGACTCGTGTTACGATTCGTGGAAGTTAAAGTCACCTGGTAAACTTTGTGGTCATGGTCAGTGGTACATGCCAACTTTTTCAAGGCATTGCGCACAATAGCCACACCGAGCCACTTGTATCATAACTTATAAGTGCAAGGTCATGCCCATTATATCTGCACTGTGATTGGACACTCTGACCGTGGCTGACTCGTGTTATGATTCATAGCCGTTTCAGGTACTTGGTAAACTTTGTGGTCATGGTCAGTAGCACATGCCAAGTTTGTCAAGGCATTACGCACAATGGTCGTGCCAAGCCACCGGTTTTTTACCTTGGTAATACCAGCAAGGTCATGCATATTACCTGTGTACTATGAGTGGGTACTCTGCCCGTGGCTGACTCGTCTTACGATTCGTATAAGTTAAAGTCACTTGGTAAACTTTGTGATCATGGTCAGTGGCACATGCCAACTTTGTCAAGGCATTGCGTACAATAGCCACACCGAGCCACAAGTATTCTACCTTGTTTACACCTTCACAATGATGCCTAGTACATCTACAATGTGATTGGACACTCTGACCGTGGGTGACGTGTGTTATGATTGATAGCCGTTGAAGGTACTTGGTAAACAGTGTGGTCATGGTGAGTTGCACATGCCAACTATGTAAAGGCATTGCGCACAATAGCCGTGCCAAGCCACCAGTTTATTACCTTCTGTATATCTGCAAGGTCATGAATATTAGATGTGCACTGTGATTGTGCACTCTGAATGTGGCTGACTCGTGTTACGATTCGTAGAAGTTAAAGTCACTTGGTAAACATTGTGGTCATGGTCAGTGGCACATGCCAACTTTGTCAAGGCATTGCGTACAATAGCCGTGCCAAGCCACCGGTTGTTTACCTTGTGTATACGTCCAAGGTCATGCATATTAGATGTGCACTGTGATTGGGCACTCTGACCGTAGCTGACTTGTGTTACGATTCGTAGAAGTTAAGGTCACTTGGTAAACTTTGTGGTCATGCTCAGTGGCACATGCCAACTTTGTCAAGTCATTGCACACAACAGCCACATCTAGACACCAGTATTCTACCTTGGCTGTACCTGCAAGATCATGCCTAGTACATCTGTACTGTGATTGGACACTCTGACCGTGGCTGGCTCGTGTTATGAGTCATAGCCATTTAAGGTACTTGGTAACCCTTGTGGTCATGGTCAGTGGCACATGCAAACTTTGTCAAGGCATTGCGCACAATAGCCGTGCCAAGCCACCGATTTTTTTACCGCGTTGACACCTGCAAGGTCATGCATAGTACATCTGAACTGCGATTGGGCACTCTGACTGTAGCTGACTCATGTTACAATTTGTAGAAGTTAAAGTCACTTGGTAAACTTTGTGGTCATGTTCAGTGGCACATGGCAACTTTGCCAAGGCATTGCGGACAATTGGCGTGCCAAGCCACCATTTTTTTACCTTGTTTATACCTGCAAGTTCATGCATATTAGATGTGTTCTATGATTGGGTACTCTGACCGTGGTTGACTTGGTTACGATTTGTAGAAGTTAAAGTCACTTGGTAAACTTTGTGGTCATGGTCAGTGGCACATGCCAACATTGTCAAAGCATTGCGCACAATAGCCATTCCGAGCCACCAGTACTCTATCTTGTTTGAACCTGCAAGATCATGCCTAGTTCATCTGCACTGTGATTCGACACTCTTACCGTGGTTGACTCGTGTTATGATCAATACATGTAAAAGTCTCTTGGATAGATCTGTGGTCATGGTCGGTGGCACATGCCAATTTTGTCAAGGCATTGCGCACAATAGCCACACCGAGCCACCAGTATTCTACCTTGTTTATACCTGCAAGGTCATGCCCAGTATATCTGCACTGTGATTAGACACTCTGCCCGTGGCCGACTCGTGTTATGATTCAATGCCGTTTAAGGTACTTGGTAAACTTTGTGGTCATGGTCAGTGGCACATGCAAACTTTGTCAAGGCATTGCGCACAATAGCCTTTCCAAGCCACCGGTTTTTTACCTTGTTTATACCTGCAAGGGTTTGCCTAGTACATCTGAACTGTGATCGGACACTCTCACTGTGGCCGACTCTTGTTACGATTCGTAGAAGTTAAAGTCACTTGGTAAACTTTGTGGTCATGATCAGTGGTACATGCCAACTTTTTCAAGGCATTGCGCACAATAGCCACACCGAGCCTCCAGTATTCTACTTTGTTTGCACCTGCAATATCGTGCCTACTATATCTGCACTGTGACTGAACACTCTTTTCAGATGATTGCAGATACGAGAACGGCGGCAACAGAAGCAGGCAGAAGCAACAGAACATTCAAGTGTGCGTCAGTGGAGTGACGTAAGCAAGAGTGGTCCGAGGAGTCAGTCGCGGGAGCTGATAGAGACTGGGACGCGAGGTAGCGGCGGCAGACGGGTTGATGTGAGAGAGAGCTGGCGAGGTAAGTGATGGTTGGCTGAGTGAGAGGGCTGAGCGAAGGAGCGAGAGTGACGGAACGAAGCGTTGAGAGTTTGGCGGAGACAGGATATGCGAGAGATGAGCAGAGCAAAGACACGGCGGCGAAGCCGCGCAACCAAGAGGGAATAGGATGAGCAGAGCTGTTCTGGTTACGTTTAGGAGGGAATGAACATCCTCCATATATACGGGTGAAGAGGACAAGCACCACAAGAGCAACGGCTTCTTGGCTGGCCGGACGCGAGTGACTCATTGTCACTTTGGTTGGTAACGGTTCGCAGGGGACCGTTGGACCGTTTTTTTATTCTCTCTTGCGAAAGGTGACCTGGACTTCTTCTTGTATTATCCGGAGCCTCTTTCCGCAACAAGAATCGAAGTCAGATAACTTGTATTTCTGACAACTCTGACTGTGGCTGACTCGTGTTATGATCAATAGAAGTTAAAGTCACTTGGATACATTTGTGGTCATGGTCAGTGGCACATGCCAACTTTGTCAAGGCCTTGCACATAATAGCCATGCCGAGCCACCAGTATTCTACCTTGTTTATACATGTAAGGTCATGCCCAGTTTATCTGCACTGTGATTGGACATTCTGACCGTGGCTGACTTGTGTTATGATTCAAAGTCATTTAAGGTACTTGGTAAACGTTGTGGTCATGGTCAGTGGCACATGTAAACTTTGTCAAGGCATTGCGCACAATAGCCGTGCCAAGCCACCGGTTTTTTACCTTGTTTATACGTGCAAGGTTATGCCTAGTACATCTGAACTCTGATTGGGCACTCTGACTGTGGCTGACTCGGTTTACAATTCGTAGAAGTTAAAGTCACTTGGTAAACTTTGTGGTCATGGTAAGTGGCACATGCCAACATTGTCAAGGCATTGCGCACAACAGGCATTCCGAGCAACCAGTATTCTACCTTGTTTTAACCTTCAAGATCATGCCTAGTACATCTGCACTGTTATTGGACACTCTGACCGTGGCTGACTCGTGTTAGGATCAATAGATGTAAAATTCACTTGGATACATTTGTGGTTATGGTCAGTGGCATATGCCACGTTTATCAAGGCATTGCACACAATAGCCACACCGAGCCACCAGTATTCTACCTTGTTTATACCTGCAAGGACATTCCCAGTATATCAGCACTGTGATTGGACACCATGCCCGTGGCTGACTCATGTTATGATTCATAGCCGTTTAAGGTACTTGGTAAACTTTGTGGTCATGGTCAGTGGCACATGCCAACTTTGTCAAGGCATTGCACACAATAGCCGTGCCAAGACACCGGTTTTTTACCTTGCTATACTTGCAAGGTCATGCCTAGTACATCTGAACTGTGATTGGGCACTCTGACTGTGGCTGACTCATGTTACGATTCGTAGAAGTTAAAGTCACATGGTAAACTTTGTGGTCATGAGTCAGTGGCACATGCCAACTTTGTCAAGGCATTGCGCACAATAGCCACACCAAGCCACTAGTTTTCTGCCTTGTTTGTACCTGCAAGATCATGCCTATGATATCTGCACTGTGATTGGACACTCTGACCGTGTCTGATTCGTGTTATGATCAATAGAAGCAAAAGTCACTTGGATACATTAGTGGTCTTGGTCAGTGGCACATGCCAACTTTGTCAAGGCCTTGCACATAAGAGCCACACCGAGCCACCAGTATTCTACCTTGTTTATACCCGTTAGGTCATGCCCAGTATATCTGCACTGTGATTGGATACTCTGACCGTGGCTGACTCGTGTTATGATTCATAGCCGTCTAAGGTACTTGGTAAACTTTGTGGTCATGGTCAGTGGCACATGCCAACATTGTCAAGGCATTGCGCACAATAGTCGTGCCAAGCCACCGGTTTTTTATCTTGCTTATACCTGCAAGGTCATACATATTAGATGTGCGCTTTGATTGGGTACTCTGACTGTGGCTGACTCGTGTTATGATTCGTAGAAGTCAAAGTCACTTGGTAAACTTTATCGTCATGGTCAGTGCCACATGCCAACTTTGTCAAGGCATTGCGCACAATAGCCACACCGAGCCACCAGTATTCTACCTTGTTTGCACCTGCAAGATCATGCCTAGTACATCTGCACTGTGATTGGACACTCTGACCGTGGCTCACTCGTGTTATGATCAATAGAAGTAAAAGTCACTTGGATACAGTTGTGATAATGGTCAGTGGCATATGCCAACTTTGTCAAGGAATTGCGCACAATAGCCACACCGAGCCACCAGTATTGTACCTTATTTACACCTGCAAGGTTATGACCAGTATATCTGCACTTTGGTATTACACTCTGACCGTGGCTGACTCGTGTTATGATTCATAGCCGTTTAATGAACTTGGTCAACTTTGTGGTCATGGTCAGTGGCAAATGCCAACTTTGTCAAGGCATTGCGCACAATAGCCACACCGAGCCACCAGTATTCTACCTTGTTTGCACCTGCAAGATCATGCCTAGTACATCTGCACTGTGATTGGACACTCTGACCGTGGCTGACTCGTGTTATGATCAATAGAAGTAAAAGTCACTTGGATACATTTGTGGTCATGGTCAGTGGCACATGCCAACTTTGTCAAGGCATTGCGCACAATAGCCACACCGAGCCACCAGTATTCTACCTTGTTTGCACCTGCAAGATCATGCCTAGTACATCTGCACTGTGATTGGACACTCTGACCGTGGCTGACTCGTGTCATGATCAATAGAAGTAAAAGTCACGTGGATACATTTGTGGTCATGGTCAGTGGCACATGCCAACTTTGTTGAGGCATTGCACACAATAGCCACACTGAGCCACCAGTAATTTACCTTGTTTATACCTGTAAGGTCATGCCCGGTATATTTGCGTTGTGATTGGACACTCTGATCGTGGCTGACTCGTGTTATGATTCATATCCGTTTAAGGTACTTTGTAAACTTTGTGGCCATGGTCAGTGGAACATGCCAACTTTGTCAAGGCATTGCGCACAGTAGCCATGCCAAGCCACCGGTTTTTTACCTTGTTTATACCTGCAAGGTCATGCCTAGTACATGTGGACTCTGATTGGGCACTCTGACTGTGGCTGACTCGTGTTACGATTCGTAGAAGTTAAACTCACTTGGTAAAATTTGTGGTCGTGGTCAGTGGCACATGTCAACTTTGACAAGGCATTGTGCACAATAGCCACACCGAGCCACCAGTATTCTACCTTTTTTGCATCTGCAAGATCATGCCTAGTACATCTGCACTGTGCTTGGACACTCTGACCGTGGCTGACTCGTGTTATGATCAATAGAAATAAAAGTCACTTGGATATATTTGTGGTCATGGTCAGTGGCACATGCCAACTTTGTCAAGGCATTGCGCACAATAGCCA
>SZWC01000215.1:137196-178712 GCA_023375785.1 Penium margaritaceum | reverse complement strand
TTCGCCGGACGCCTCGGCAGCCCTTCCGGAGCAAAATCTCCAGATGGACTTTTGTTACTCGGTCAGGTGGATTATCCACCTCCGGTCGAACCGCGGCCGACTCCCAGAGCCGCCGCGCACACCCCAACTTCAGAAGCACATATCTCCCTCGTTACTTGCCCGATTCCGGTGAAACAACTTCCAACGGATGAAGCAACTCGTCAACTTTCAGGGGCAATCCTCCATTTTAGGATCCGAGCAATCCTCGAGCCGCCAGATCCGTCGATGAGGAATTTCCTCTCTCTGGCAGCTTGTCCCCGCCTCCCGGCGCCGCACTTGGGCATGCAGAGGGGCAAATCTTCAACATTGCGCACAATAGCCGTGCCAAGCCACCGGTTTTTTACCTTGTTTATACCTGGAAGATCATGCCTAGTACATATTTACTGTGATTGGACACTGTGAGCGTGGCTGACTCGTGCTATGATTCGTATAAGTTAAAGTCACTTGGTAAACTTTGTGGTCATGGTCAGTGGCACATGCCAACTTTTTCAAGGCATTGCGCACAATAGCCGTGCCAAGACAAAGGGTTTTACCCTGTTTATACCTGCAAGGTCATGCATATTATATGTAAACTGTGATTGGACACTCTGACCGTGGCTGACTCGTGTTACGATTCGTAGAAGATAAAGTCACTTCGTAAACTTTGTGGTCATGGTTAGTGGCACATGCCAACTTTTTCAGGGCATTGCGCACAATAGCCACAAAGAGCCACCAGAAATCTACCTTGTTCATACCTGCAAGGTCATGCCTAGTACACTTGAACTATGGTTGAACACTCTGACCGTGGCTGACTCGTAATACGATCCGTAGAAGTTAAAGTCACTTGGTAAACCTTGTGGTCATGGTCAGTGGCACATTCCAACTTTGTCAAGGCATTGTGCACAATAGCCACACTGATCTACCAGTATTATATCCTTTTTGTACCTGCAAGATCATGCCTAGTACATCTGCACTGTGATTGGACACTCTGACCGTGGCTGACTTGTGTTATCATCAATAGAAGTAAAAGTCACTTGGATACATTTGTGGTCATGGTCAGTGGCATATGCCAACTTTGTCAAGGCATTGCGCACAATAGCCACACCGAGCCACCAGTATTATACATTGTTTGCACCTACGAGATCATGCTTAGTACATCTGGACTGTGATTAGACACTCTGACCGTGGCTGTCTCGTGTTATGATTCATATCCGTTTAAGGTACTTGGTAAACTTTGTGGTCATGGTCAGTGGCACATGCCAACTTTGTCAAGGCATTGCGCACAATAGCCATCCCAAGCCACCGGTTTTTTTCCCTGTTTATACCTGCAAGGTCATGCACATAAAATGTGCAATGTCATTGGGTACTCTGACCGTGGCTGACTCGTAATACGATCCGTAGAAGTTAAAGTCACTTGGTACACTTTGTGGTCATGGTCAGTGGCACATTCCAACTTTGTCAAGGCATTGTGCACAATAGCCACACTGATCTACCAGTATTATATTCTTTTTGTACCTGCAAGATCATGCCTAGTACATCTGCACTGTGATTGGACACTCTGACCGTGGCTGACTCGTGTTATGATCAATAGAAGTAAAAGTCACTTGGACACATTTGTGGTCATGGTCAGTGGCATACGCCAACTTTGACAAGGCATTGCGCACAATGGCCGTGCCAAGCCACCGGTTTTTACCATGTTTGTACCTGCAAGAAAATGCCTAGTACATCTGCACCGTGATTGGATACTCTGACCATGGCTGACTCGTGTTATGATTCTTAGAAGTTCAAGTCACTTGCTAAACTTTGTGGTCATGGTCAGTGGTACATGCCAACTTTTTAAAGGCATTGCGCACAATAGCCGTCCCAAGCCACCGGTTTTTTTCCTTGTTTATACCTGCAAGGTCATGCACATAATATGTGCAATATGATTGGGTACTCTGACTGTGGCTGACTCGTGTTATGATTCGTAGAAGTTAAAGTCACTTGGTAAATATTTTTGGTCATGGTCAGTGGCACATGCCAACTTTGTCAAGGCAGTGCGCACGATAGCCACACGGAGCCATCAGTATTCTACCTTGTTTGTACCTGCAAGCTCATGCCTAGTACATCTGCATTGTGATTGGACACTCGACCGTGGCTGACTCGTGTTATGATTCATAGTTGTTTAAGGTACTTGGTAAACTTTGTGGTCATGGTCATTGGCACATGCAAACTTTGTCAAGGCATTGCGCACAATGGCCGTGCCAAGCCACCGGTTTTTTACCATGTTTATACCTGCAAGATCATGCCCAGTACATCTGCACTGTGATTGGACACATTGACCATGGCTGAATTGTGTTATGATTCTTAGAAGTTAAAGTCACTTGCTAAACATTGTGGTCATGGTCAGTGGCACATGCCAACTTTTTCAAGGCATTGCACACAATAGCCGTGCCAAGTCACCGGTTTTTTACCCTGTTTGTACCTGCAAGGTCATGCATATTATATGTGCACTGTGATTAGGCACTTTGACCGTGGCTGACTCGTGTCACGACTCGTAGAAGTTAAAGTCACTTGGTAAACTTTGTGGTTATGGTCAGTGGCACATGCCAACTTTGTCAAGACATTGCGCACAATAGCCACACCGAGCCACCAGTATTCTACCTTGTTTATACCTGCAAGGTCATGTATAGTACATATGAACTGTGGATGGACACTCTGACCGTGGCTGACTCGTGTTACAATCTGTAGAAGTTAAAGTCACTTGTTAAGCTTTGTGGTCATGGTCAGTGGCACATTCCAACTTTTTCAAGGCATTTCGGACAATAGCCACACCAATGTACCAGTAGTCTACCTTGATTGTACCTGCAAGATCATGCCTAGTACATCTGCACTGTGATTGGACACTCTGACCGTGGCTGACTCGTGTTATGATCAATAGAAGTAAAAGTCACTTCGATACATTTGTGGTAATGGTCAGTGGCACATGCCAACTTTGTCAAGGCATTGCGCACAATAGCCACACCGAGCCACCAATATTCTACCTTGTTTGCACATGCAAGATCATTCCTAGTACATCTGCACTGTTATTGGACACTCTGACCGTGGCTGACTCGTGTTATGATTCATAGCCGTTTAAGGTACTTGGTAAACTTTGTGGTCATGGTCAGTGGCACATGCCAAACTTGGTAAACTTTGGGGATAAGAGGCGCTGCCTTCTGAGGCAGCTGCACCTGGCGCACCGCCTGGAGCGCCAGCACCATCGGCAGCAGCAGCAAAACAGCGGGAGCAGGAGGTGCTGCCTTCTACAGAAGCTGCAACCGTCGCGACGCCCGGATCTCCAGCGCCACCAGCAGCAGCAGGAGAGGAGCGGGGACAAGAGGTGATGCCTTCTGCGGCAGTTGCACCCGGCTCGACGCCCGGAGCGCCAACGCCACCAGCAGTAGTAGCTGAGCAGCGGAGATAGGAGGTGCTGCCTTTTGTGGCAACTGCACCCGGCGCGGCGCTCGGAGCGCAAGCGCCACCAGCAGCAGCAGCAAAGCAGCGGGGACAAGAGGTGCTGCCTTCTGCGGCAGCTGCACCCGGTACAGCGTCCGAGGCGCAAGTACCACCAGTAGCAGCAATGGAGGAGCAACGGGAGGAGCAACGGAAGAAGAAACAAAATAGGCCCCGAAGAGCTAGACCGGGGGAAAAGAAGCAACAAAAAGAGGCGGAGAAACAAGGAGAGGAACAGGAGCCTGTACCCACGCGATAAGAACACCACAGCTTGCTCAACGCTCCTCCTTCAAGATGGGATCCACTTCTTCCGTCAGCCGACAGTATTCTACCTTGATTATACCAACAAGGTCATGCCCACTATATCTGCAGTGTGATTGGACAGTCTGACCGTGGCTGACTCGTGTTATGATTCATATCCGTTTAAGGTACTTGGTAAACTTTGTGGTCATGGTCAGTGACACATGCCAACTTTGTCAATGCATTGCACACAATAACCACACTGCGCCACCAGTATTCTACCTTAGTTGTACCTGGAAGGTCATGCCCAGTATATCTGCACTGTGATTGGACACTCTGACCGTGGCGGTCTCGTGTTATGGTTCATAACCGTTTAAGGTACTTTGTAACCTTTGTGGTCATGGTCAGTGGAGCATGCAAAATTTGTCAAGGCATTGCGCAAAATAGCCGTGCCAAGCCACCGGTTTTTTAATTTGTTTATACGTGCAAGTTCATGCATATTAGATGTGCACTCTGATTGGACACTTTGACCGTGCCTGACTCGTGTTGTGATAAATGGAAATAAAAGTCACTTGGATACATTTGTGGTCATGGTCAGTGGCACATGCCAACTTTGTCAAGGCATTGCGCACAATAGCCACACCGAGCCACCAGTAGTCTACCTTGTTTACACCTGCAAGGTCATGCCCAGTATATCTGTACTGTAATTAAACACTCTGGCCGTGGCTGACTCGTGTTATGATTCATAGCCGTATAAGATACTTGGTAAACTTTGTGGTCATGGTCAGTGGCACATGCCACCTTTGTCAAGGCATTGCGCACAATAGCCGTACCAAGCCACCGGTTTTTTCCCCTTTTTATACCTGCAAGGTCATGCATATTAGATGTGCACTGTGAGTGGACACTCTGACAGTGGCTGACTCGTGTTACGATCAATAGAAGTAAAAGTCACTTGGATACATTTGCGGTCATGATCAGTGGCACGTGCCAACTTTGTCAAGGCATTGCGCACAATAGCCGTGCCAAGCCACCGGTTTCTTCCCTTTGTTTATATCTTGAAGGTCATGCATATAAGATGTGCAATGTGACTGGACACTCTGGCCGTGGCCGACTCGTGTTATTATTCATAGCCGTTTAACGTACTTGGTAAACTTTGTGGTCATGGTCAGTGGCACATGCCAACTTTGTGAAGGCATTGCGCACAATAGCCGTGCGAAGCCACCAGTTTTTTACCTTGTTTATACCTGCAAGGTCATGCGTAGTACATCTGAACTGTGATTGGGCACTCTGACCGTGTGTGACTCGTGTTATGATTCATAGCCGTTTAAGGTACTTGGTAAACTTTGTGGTTATGGTCAGTGGCACATGCCAAATTTGTCAAGGCATTGAACACAATAGCCACACCGAGCCACCAGTATTCTACCTTGTTTGTACCTGCAAGGTCATGCCCAATATATCTGTACTGTGTTTGGACACTCCGACCATGGCTGGCTGGTGTTACGATCAATAGAAGTATAAGTCACTTTGATACATTTGTGGTCATGGTCAGTGGCACATGCCAACTTTGTCAAGGCATTGCACTCAATAGCCACACCGAGCCTCCAGTATTCTATCCTGTTTATAACAGCAAGGTCATGCCCAGTATATCTGAAATGTGATTAAGCACTCTGAATGTGGCTGACTGTTAATGATGTTTCGTTCATCCACCGGAGTATGGGGGGAGGAAGGAGCTGGGCCCCGGTTCAAGAGGAGGAAGGGGGGGTCGACGAATCATCCGACGGCCGCTCGATCGAGGAAAGAAATTGCGAGAAGGGCAGATCGATTCCGGGAAGCAATGGGGCGCGAAGGAAGATATTGCCGCGGACGCCGTGACCCAACCAGACCTGCCGAGAGGGAGGGAAGGCGGCCAGAGGCTGGCTTGATGGTAGCGGAACCGCGTCCGAACCTCAAATGGAGGAGCGGTACTCAAGGCGCCTTATCTAAAGGCATTTTGATGTGCGAGCCGCGAAAGGGGCTAGCCAGCGGGATGGGATCTTGGGAAGCGGTGCGAGGAGAAGATAAGAAGAGGAGGACGAGAAGAGGACCGACTGCTGACGAGAACCGACTGCTAATGCAATACCGTTGACCCTCAGCTGCAAAGACGTGAAGCTGACGGTGGAGCACTGACATTGGACGCTTCTGCTCCCGACTCGCGAGACGGCATTCACCATTGGCGAGCAACGTTGCTGACCCCTCGCTTGGGTGTGGGAGGCTGGCCCTGCAGCCGTCGGCCGGACTGAGAGATTGCTGTCCCTCAATCAAACCAGACCGTCAAGCGGGACCCGCGTCCCGTCTCGCGACAAGTTAGAGTAGGGAAGCTAGACCGGATCAGGAGTGTAGGAGAAGTGTGCGTGTGAGAGGGTGTGCTGCCATCCCCGGATGGGAAGGCTGCTTCGTGAGGAGCACATCACGGAGCCATCATGGCCTGGACCTGAGTTCCCATGGGAGCACCAGCCACCCAGCTCCAAGCGCGGTCCCCGAGACTCTCCAGTGTCCTTCTACGCCATCTGCAGCTGCTACAATGTGTCCCGTCGGCTCGGCGCACGCACGGTTCTAGGAGTGATGCAATGGTCGCGTCATCCCGCCGATGGAGCGGTGGAGCAGTTCTGGCAACCGTGGCAGCAAAGACTTGCCCGCAACGACGAGCCCCACCGCGTGGAGATCTGGCAGGAGGTCGCGCATGACGTCGGACGGCGTGCTGCAGAGGCGGCTGAAGAGCGGGCCGAGGCGTACCGAGCATACCAGCGCTATCTGCAGGAGCTCGCCCGCCTACAATACGAGGACTCGGCACGTGCACGTTCCCGTGCAGGTCGACGTACTGACGGACCACTGGAGTTACATCGGGCCGTTCCACGGGCAAACAACGAAGGCGGCGCACACCGCACGGTGCTTGTGCGAAGACCAGCGCCGGTCGATGATCCGGTGACTCGCGAAGCTTACGGTTTGCTTGTTCTGCTTGGTGACGCCTATGTTACTGGTTGTGTGGTTAGGAGAGAAATGCTGATTGATTATACTCCCTCTTTTGTTTGAAGGTAATTACTTTGATTGTTGAAAGTCATCTCGCTTGGGTCGTTAGGAGGAATTCTCTTAGCGAGTGTCATGTTGTCCGATGCATGATTGACCGTCGGTGATTAGTTAAAGTGAGTGAATCTAACAGTTAGAATAACCACACTGATTTTCGTGAGATTAGTCAAAATCCCGGCCAGATAAGTACGGGTCATTAGGAGAAGGAGTGTGTGTGTGATATATTCCCGGCACTAATTCGGTGGATGATCCGTCGATTGATTAAGAAAAGTTACCCGGTCGATGAAACGTGCTTTGATCAAACTGGAGCAAAAAGAGTGATATAGGACAGGGCATAGTTGGAAAATGAAAGTAAGCGAAGCCGTAGGGATAGCGTAGAATGAACGACATCCAAGGAGCTGATTCTCATATGCTGTCAGACCCAATTCCGGCCGAAGGGGAAAAAGTGTATAGCAGCGTTAATGGTGCGGTGAGTGTGGACTCACTTGTTTTCTGCGACGAGTGTGATATGTACCTGCAGATCAGTCTATGATTCGAAGCTCGGTTCTCTAAGGAGGGAGCTGTCGAATCTTCCACCGGACGGAAGACACCGCAGGCAACCCGTCACCGCAATCCCAACGATTCCCCTGATAACGGTGGTGTCTCCCTGCCAACCTACGAGGCGTGAGGATAGAGCGACCGTACCGGTAAATCATTTGGCTGTACCATTGGCGACGCAAGGATGAGCCCCAACGCACTCTATGTATCCGAAAAATAAAGGATGAGGCGAACCGCCGCCGCGCATCATTATGAGAGAAGCCCAGAAGATCCCCCAGGGCTCGATCCTATATTTGAGTGGGATCCGGTGGATGATCAGTCCCCGCAGTTGTACAATGAAGAAGACGAGACGGATCCTGACAAAGAAGAAGGATTTCACCTGCGACGGCTTGAGGACCTCCGTGAATGGAAGGCTATCCGACAGGCACGGTTGGCCAATCCATCCCAGGAGGACACAGAGGAAGACGACATGCGCCACCCAGACGGGCAGCGCGACTCCATGCAGGTGGACGACTATGTATCAGACAAAGAGCATGAGCTTGAGGCGGATGAAGGGCCCGTCTTGCTCCATAAAGTCACGACGCCAGATGGAATGACCGTTCACAAGGCACTGGACATGACGCCAATGCAGGACGCACCGCGGCGCCTTGAGTTCTCTTCCCCAAGGGTGTCCTCACCTGCACCTTCTGTCACCCATGACGAGGATTGTGCAGACTTGGACGATGCCGAGGAGGACCAAGCAGAGGAAGAAGGTGTATCGTTGGATCGCCCTTCGATGCAGGCCTTACACGCCCTGCATCAACCCGTCACCTTCTGTCCTCGGGCATTCCCCTCTCGTCCAACCGTTCACCATCATCGACCGGCCTCGGACAACGGTGTGTCTCCACCACGAACAAAGAGGAACTTGGAGGCGGTGGGACAACGGCCAAGGGAAACCCGACGGGAAGGCCCATCCAACGTGACTTCATGTCGTCCAGATGCTGGACAACAACCCCAACACCAGCAGCAAGCGAGCAAGGCATCCTCCATTTTGGGAGCGTCGCACCGCCGAGAAGTCCCGGCTCAAGGAGGAATCAATGCTTCATCCACGGCCGGACCCACCAGACAATTACGAGCCTTGGGGACACACACATCCCAACAGGGGCTCCGTCATCCAAATATACCGTACCACCTATCCAGTCAAAGATGTAGTCATCTCATCATCAAGCATGCAAGACATCGGCCACACCTGTGGCAGGAAGACTCGAGCAAAGACCCCGAGTGACGGGTGGTTCAACCGGACCTGGGTAAGGATCTGTGGCTCATGGAGGCAAGTAGTACACCGTATGAGTACAAGCAAGTTCAGCAGGACAGCACATGGGAAGTTCTGGACTGGGAGGAACCGATGCAGGACGTGCTCGACCAAGGGGAGTAGTAGTCGCTTCATCGGCTGGCACTAGGGCGGTTGGCCTGGCGCAAGCACATCGATCCCACCTGGGGGCCCCGCCATGGGCGCAGGTGCTAATGGTGCCTCCGCATGAACTGACTTCGAACCCAGCGGCGAAGGCTTCTTACACTCTCCCAAAGCTCAACGTCTTCAAGGGTGAACCAGAGGAGGACCCGACCATGTGGCTGTTCAAGTTGGGCACTTGTCTCAATTATGGGTTGTTATCTCCTAACTACATTATCTCGGCGGTGCACCTAGCGCTACAAGGGAAAGATTTGGAGTGGTTCACTGCACAGCATAAGGAACGTCCTTTTGCTGACTTTGATGATTTGGCGAATAGGATGACCAAGCGTTTCGACCTCATGAGCCTAGAAGAAGCAGAGCTCCATATTCATACCATCCGCATAAAGCCTGGAGAAAACATCAAGTTACACAACGACAAGTTTACCAAGATCTCAGTGTGATGTGTCGACATACCCTTGCGCATGATTAAGGAGTATAACCGGGATTCTCTTGTCCCGGCGATCGCTAACACATTGGATTTACGATAGTTTAGCACACTGGACGCACTGAAGGAGGAAGCTGAAGATTAGCAAAGGGAAATCAAACAACGAACGGCTCGAGAACAATCCGCTCCAAAGGAACATGTGGCCCTACTATTTGCATGCCTGCAGGAGCTTCAATACCCAACCCGATGAACCCCCATAACTACCCACCTGAGAGTTGCTATAGATGCAGAGAATTCACCCATCGGTGCCGAGAATGTCCCAATTCCACCCTAATGCTAGGCGTGCCACCCAGAGGAGGACAATACCAAGGACGCTGACCAGTTGGACCAGGACCTGCCGCTGCACGGCAAGCTGTTAGTCCCAACATCACCGCCCATCCCTCTGGTCCGGTGGGCAATGGGCCGGCACAATGGAAGGCGTATGCGCAACAAAGGGAGACGGGAGAGACACCAGCTGCTACTCAGCCATCTACCTCAGATACGTCTGCACGGAATGTGAAGCTCAGTCTTCCCCGCTCCGAATAACAGACCTTGGAGACTCCCCCGACGGTTGCAAAACGGGAACTGGTCACGGTGGCTCAAGTACAGGGTGTGGAAGGATGGTCGATTGCGGAGATGTATGAGCGCATGCGCCAATACAAAGAGCAACAGGAACAGGCTGAAGCAGACCTGCAAACATGTGTCGAAGCGCGCTCGACTCGGTTACCAAGTCAGATATCGGCGATGCCCCCGAAGCCCCCACCCGAACCGCGCACGCGCCCTCCAAGGGGTCCCACGCCTCCACATCGCCAGAGGGTGACCTTTGCGCCTTCAGCATGTGACGAGCCCACGGCAAGTGCCCTGACCTCCTTCCACCGCCCCTTTCAGGAGATATCCTTGGGAGAGTATCTACAGCAAAATCCCACCTGTCTCCCGGACTTCGCAGCGGTTCTGCAGGATTACGCCGAAAAGCTTCGACCAGCCGGCATTCGCCTTAGCTGCAATCAGGCCCCACATGACCGACTCAGCCGGGTAGCCATTAGAGCTGAACCTAACACATGGGGGTGGCGGCCCATGCCCCTTGCACCACCACGAACACAAGCTCCCACCATGAAGTTGCTAGCTGTTATGTGTGCATATGTGGCAAGAAGTTCCTAGCAATCATTGCCCTTGGCGCCACCCATACCACGGTGACACTTCAAGTCCTGCAAGCAGTCGGCTGGCAGCACAAGATTCAACCAACAACCAAGGTGTTAGCGAATGCATCCGACGACATGAACGCAGGACACCGTGTCGTGCGTGGATGACCTTCCCCTGTAGGTGGACCTCACCTACGAAGTTGTGCGGGTGCAAGTCACGGTGGCCCGCACCTACGATGTCCTGCTATGAACACATTATCTCATCCCCCGACAAGCGGGCCTGTTCTATGCGGACGGAGTCATGCAGTTGACGTCATCAAGATATACCACCTGTACAGCTCTGATTGTGGGCCCAATGACGTCAATGCCTACGAAGTTCGGTCACCCCTTCTCCCTAGAAGAAGCCCGTGCTGAAGACCATGCAGCCAGGAATTCTGTCCTGGCATTCCCCAAGCATGATGCTCCTCTCGTGATTGCGCCACAAGTTGAGGAAGAATAGATGATGGATTACACACCCACACCCCAGTAGCCATGCCCTGAACGAGCACAAGCTACTCCGACGTATGATCGACCGCAGCTCCCCATGGGACCGATACCCAAACCGTCAGCAGAATCCCCCACATGGCTGTTCCTTCCCACGACAGAACGCCACCCTGCTGACCTCAGCCGGGCCCCGGTCACCTCACCTCATCCAGGGCCTCTTCAGGTGTCGAGCCGCCCACTCGTACCGGTAACCGCGCAGCCAACAATACCAAACGATATTGCCGAGGAGGCGAATCGTAAAGGGAAAATGCTGGTGTGTGACAACGACACTGCCATTTGTGAAGATGTCAGTTCAAAAGACTCAAACGAAGAACCCATGAGTGATGTCGGCTGTCTAGGCCTCGATGATGATCCACCTCCACGTCAACCAAAGGCCCTCACTATCTCCCCATGTGGCTCCCGCAATTAAAACTTGCAGGTATATGATTATTGGGATGTAGACCCTGATCTCGATGCCTGTCTGGTGGAGGATAAAGAACTGCCACCACCCACAGTTTCACATTCCCAACGATGGGACCACATGCTCCATGAGCGCCCAACAGAGGAGCAGAGGCAGGAAGTCAAGGAGCTTCTCATCTACCATGAAGAAGTTTTTGCAGGCAAGTCAACGGAGATCAGAGCAGTCAACACGGTCCATGTCATTAACACAGGAGACGCACCTGCACATAAGCAGAAGGCTCGACGCCTGCTCTAGGACCAGAAGGACATCATCAATGAGGGCTTGTATGAGCTCAAGGAACAGGGCGTGATTGTCAAAGTGAAAAGCCCATGGCGCTCCAATCTAGTGATTGTGGGGAAACCAGACGGCACAAAACGGGTCTGTGTTGACTTCCGTGACCTCAACAAGGTCACCATTGAAGATGCTTGTCCCATGCCACTCATTGTCCACATCCAAGAACGACAGCACAGAAAGAGTTGGTTTGCCAAGCTTGACGTCAAATATGCCATTCACAATTTTCATGTGGATCGAAACTCTATGCTGAAGACGGCCTTCATCACCCCGGACGGGCTATATGCCTTCACCCGTACCCCCTTCGGATTGCACAATGCAAGTGCTAAGTTTCAACGCGAAATGGACCAAGTGCTACGCAATGTTCCCAATGCATGTTGTTACGTGGATGACTTCATGGTCGCTGCGTTTAGCTTCCAAGAGCTGATGGCTTCGGTTGATGCTGTGTTTTCGGTCCTACGCTCCGCAAACCTTCGTTTGAAAGCCGCCAAGTGTGTCATCGGGGCGGTTAGCATGGAGTTCCTGGGATTTATCATCAGTGCACAAGGAATATCTACAGACCCAGCCAAGATTGCAGCCGTCCGTGAGTGGAAGCGCCCAATTACATCAACCCAGGTCAAGATCTTCCTGGATTTTGTCAGCTTCTACAGCAAGTTCGTCCGTGATCATGCTACGATTGTTCTTCCTTTGCAGCGCCTCACTCACCAAGATGAACCCTTTGAGTGGACGCAGGCCTGCCAGCTCGCATGGGTCGAGATCAAGCATCGCCTTATCACGGTGGCGATGCTGGGATTCCCTAACTTCAATTTGTCGATAATCAGCACAACAGACTTCTCACAGGAAGGTATTGGGGCTATCCTGTTTCAACGCGGAGACGACGGCATGATGAGGGTGGTCTGCTACGGCAGCCGTGCGCTGAACGACGCAGAAGCTAAGTATCCTTCTATGAAAGGCGAATATCTGGCGGTCTTATGGGCTATCCAGTTCTACAGAGATTACGTCAAGAATGGGAAACCCTTCACCATCCTCATAGATCATCAGGCCCTCTAATGGCTGCTTACGACGTAAAACCACGAGGGAATTATTGGCAAATGGGCCCTACTTCTACAAGGACACAACCTCACGATCAAATATCAACCAGCATTCACAAAATGCAATGCAGATGCTCTTAGCCGATGACTACATGAAGGGTGGAAGGACCGCAGCTCCCACAAACAACCATCATATGGAGGTGGACCACCTCCGCACGAGCCCCCTCCTGGTGGAACTGTTCTGATTCAAGGCCAGGCGCACGACCTCACCGCTGAGGAGTACCGCTGGGCATACCCTCTTGAGGACTTCCCTCAATACGACATGAATGTAGGCCACATCAACGTGCGATGAAGAACCTGTCAGAAATAAAGAAGAGAAACCAGCACAAAGACCGGAACACATCCGAGCACCCACAGTAAAAGAACCGCACAAATCTCAACAGACACGCACAACCAAGATCCGTGTACCGACACTATCATGTCCCGAAGTCCCAGAGAAACCCGACAAGCCGCACTCCGGTGAAACCATCGCAACACGTCTCTCGAGGAACACGAACTAGCACTTCCACCTCGCAGGGGTCCTAGCAAAGCCCAAGCAACACAACTTTAAAGTAGCTTAGATCAATGTACTCTTGCTTCCACTATTCGATCAATCAATCATTTCTCTCCATCACTCTCGCAGCTATCATCAGTTCCATCCTCGGTCAACTGCCTGTCTCGCATCGCTCACCTCTAGAACCTGTTACTTCCAATCTGCTCAACGTGTGCCAAACAGCACCACGAGCCTTCCCGTGTCGCACTCGCCTCTCCTCAAAATCCTGACATGGTATCAGAGCACTAGGTTTTCAGCCCTGGTTGACAAGCCACCATGATTCCATTGATCTTATTCACAATCGCATCTGTGCTTGTTCGCCTCCTTCCACCTCATGCCACGCCAGACAATGACAGTACGGACGGTGACACCGCATCTGAGTCCTCCATTTGCGATGTCACACAAGTCTCCATTCAAGATGGAGAACCTCCTCCGCTGACTCTTCTCGCAACATCTGACTCCCTCTACATTGAACAAGTTGTCAACTCAGGGTGTGCTATTCATGCTCTCAAAGATGCTGACGTCACCACACCACTAGCAACACCAGTAGCCATCACCGCTGCCACCAAAGGAATGACATCACTCTGCCGCTACTCTGCTACTCTGACATCTCCGGCAGCACCAAGTGGACAGATCCGGGGTTACCATACCCCTGACCTACGACACAATCTTCTCTCTGTTCATCAACTCCAAAAGCAAGGTGTAAACATCTTCTTCCCCGCCTATGGTTCGGAAGCCCAATTGACGACAGCTGATAACAAACTGCTGGCAACCTTCACAGTTCGCAACAACCTCTATCGACTGCATGTTCCTCGTACAACAGCAATCTTTGCTGTTGAAGCCGACACTCAACCCTCCAACTGCGACTGCTGCAGCCTCTCACATCCTCGACTCCTGCACCATCACCGCATTGGTCATCCAAATTTCAATGCGTTTCTCCGCCAAAAATATGGTAAAAGTCCTGCCACTGCTCTCACCACTAACTCGTCTTGCAGGACCACCTTGCACAGCTTGCAGTCTTGGGAAATTTAAAGCATCCCATCATCCTCCTCGAGCCGCTCGCGCAGTAAGACCTCTCGACATCCTCCACATGGATGTTGTGGGACGAATTCGTCCCACCTCCCTTCATGGCTACGAGTACTTCCTCACCATTGTGGAAGACCATTCTCAGTTCGGCGCCACAATTCCTCTCAAGTCTAAAGCCGATGCCAAGCCTGTTTTCATCAAGTGGTCAAAGTATCAGATGAGCCGCCTCAACCGGTCCATTCGCAGAATCTAAACAGACGTAGGTGGTGAGTTCCTATCTCATGAGCTCCAAGAATTCGTGGCATAACTCGGCATTGGGCATGAGACGAGTGTCCCAGAAACACCCGAGCCAAACGGAGTGGCAGAATGATGGAATGGTGTCCTGGTCGCTCTCACGCGCACTCTACTTGTGCATGCCGGAGCACTAGAAACCTTCTGGACCTATGCACTCCACTATGCCACCAGGGTACACAACTATTATCCAGCCAAGCATCTTCCCGACATCATCGCAGTAGAACTCTGGCTGGGATACAAGCCAGATGTCTCCAAACTTCGAGTATGGGGTTCTACAGCCTACGTCCTACTCAATAAACCTGACAGAGCTCACTCGCATCTCTCCAAGGTTGGGCCACGAGCCTCGCGCCGCATGTTCGTGGGATTCGCCCTCAACTCCCCTGGCTACTTATTCTACGAGCCTGACCTCAAACGGGAAACCTGCAGCACAGATGTTAATTTTGATGAAATTACTCCTTTCTTCCGGCAATCGGCGCCAATCTCCACTTCTCCTCTTACCTGGAAACTCTTTCCAGAACAAGCTGTAGTGCCCATAACTCCGGCCACCTTACCTCCAGCAGTCGCTCCTGCCACACCAGCAACTCCTTCAACAGCATCCACTCCACCAACCCTCTCTCCTACACACACTCCCACACAATCACGACCAATAAGACTACCACCACTCACTCCTCTCACTCCTGACAACAATTTCGAAACCGTCTCAGAACATCTGCCAACACTCGGACGGCCACTTCCCCCAGCAGCAGCAGTCCCTCCTCCAGCCGCAGCAACACCTGCACCAACAACAACAGTAGCAGACACTTAAGAAACTGCAGCGGCCATAGCCTATGGGGCACCAGTCCCAAGAATGACATCAGTAGCAGAACCAGTGCTCTGACGGTCTACCAGAAATAGAGCAGCAGCCTTGCTTATCACCCTAACCGACACAGACGGAGACCTTGACATCCAGGAAGATCGCCAGGTGGAGCTTCTTCAAACCTCCTTCCTGTCCTCCTGGATTGCAGCTGGAGATGGTCTCAACTCTCTTCGACGACCAACTCCTCCCATGAATCCTCGACGACGACGTTATCCTCGCCTTCCACTACTAAGCACCACCATCACCACAGCTCCCATTGCCATCCCCAGCACATATACAAAAGCTGTAAATGGACCCCAAGCAGACCAATGGCGAGCCGCCATTGCCAACGAACTGGCCTCCTTCAAGACTACCTCCACCTACACTGACGTACCTCGACCAGTTCACACCAATGTGGTCGCAGGGAAATGGGTCTTCCGTGTAAAGACTCATCTGGGAAAGCCACCAGAATTGAAAGCTCGCTATGTGGCAAAGGGGTTCTCATAGCGATATGGCGTGGACTTCTTTGACACATTCTCACCCACTGCCAAATTGACCACCCTACAAGCCCTACTACACATTGTAGCCACTAACGACATGGAACTGCATGCCATGGACGTGTCCGCAGCCTTTCTCCAGGGAGATCTGAACGAAACTATCTACCTGGCGTGCCCAGAAGGCTACACACCATAACAGCCCAACACTGTTTGGAAGCTACATTGCCCAGTCTATGGGCTCAAACAATCTCCTCGAGAATGGCATGCCAAACTCCGAGCAACTCTCCTTGACATGGGATTCACAGTTTCCACTGCCGATCCCAGTCTGTTCCTCCGTTCTCGACCAAATGAGCAGACCTATATTCTGGTCTATGCGGAGGGTCTTGCTCTCGCCTCCAACAATCCCGGTGCTCTCTAGGATCTGAAGCAAGCACTCCTGGGACAATTCACCATGAAAGACCTTGGGGAACTGACCCATTATCTGGGAATTGACATCAAGAGGGACCGGGAGAAGCGACTCATCACTCTGTCCCAAGAACCCTACATTGCCTCACTCCTGAAGCACTTCGGTCTTGAGAACAGCAACGGAGCTCCAACCCCCATGACGGTGGACCACAAACTTACCTCACCAGCATACACAGTCTCATCGCCTTCCCCATAACCCTACCCTGAACTGATGGGATGACTGATGTATGCTATGGTCTGCACTCGCCCCGACCTTGCTTTCCCCCTTAGTGTTCTGTCACGATACATTGGAGACGGAAATCACAGTGACCAACACAAGAAGGCAGCAAAGCGAGATCTGAGGTACCTAGGAGGGACTGCGTCTTCTATCTTGAGTTGGGAGGAACTCAGCCGTTAACATTGGAAGGATACAACGACTCCTGGGCAGATGACCAAGCCAACCGGAAATCGTCACAAGGCTACGGTTTTCACCTCGACTCTGGACTGATCAGCTGGCGATCCACCAGGTCCTCTTCTGTTTCACTTTCATCCTGTGAAGCAGAACTGTACGCAGGTACCATGGCTGCCTAAGAAGCCATCTGGCTAAAACACCTACTGCAAGACTTTGGGTATCCGCAACCACTCCCAGTCCTATGGTGTGACAATCGAAGCACCATCGCTCTCACAGAGAATCCAGTCTACCATGGACGAACCAAGCACATTGAGGTACGCTACTTCTTTATCAGGGAGAATGTGCAGGCAAAGGAACTCTTGGTTCAGCATGTAGCCTCAAAGGCCAACAGGGCTGACATCTTCACAAAAGCCCTAGACCAGGCCCAGCATGCAACCCTGGTATATATTCTAGGTCTCAGGACCAGAGACACCTGAAGCTGCCATGCTGGTTTCCCTTCACGGGGGGTGTCGGAAATAAAGAAGAGAAACCAGCACAACGACCGGAACACATCCGAGCACCCACAATAAAATAACCACACGAATCTCAACGGACACGCACAACCAAGATCCGTGCACCGACACTATCATGTCCCGAAGTCCCGGAGAAACCCGACAAGCCCCACTCCGGCAAAACCATCGCAACACGTCTCTCAAAGAACACGAACCAGCACTTCCACCTCCCAGGGGTCCTAGCGAAGCCCAAGCAACACTACTTTAAGGTAGCTTAGATCAATGTACTCTTACTTCCACTATTTGATCAATCAATCATTTCTCTTCATCACTCTCGCAGCTGTCATCGGTTCCATCCTCGGTCAACTTCCTGTCTCGCATCGTTCACCTCTAGAACCTGTTACTTCCAATCTGCTCAACTTGTGCCAAACAGCGCCACGAGCCTTCCTGTGTCGCACTCGCCTCTCCTCAAAATCCTGACAGAACCGACCTCTTCAAGAATGTGCAAGGACGGACGCACAAGGAATAGGGGGATTGGCTTCACCGTATGTAACACGACCCTGCCCCAGCACCCACGGCGCACACTCCGCCAGTTGTGACGCCGACACTACAAAGTGTGGCCTATTCATCGGTGGCGGACACCATCCGGCAATTTTTGGACCGAACTCACCTCGTGCTTCCTTGGATGGAAGTCCTTACTCATTGTTGGGGCAAAGTATACAACGTGAGACCTTATTTGGGGAGATTAACGTTGCACTGGCACCATTCGGGTGGAGAGTGAACTGTGGGCTTGACTTGCCGGGTCACCGCATGATGAGGGATCATGTCGATGAAACTCGGCGGGCCGTTCACGACATTCTTGATGCGGGGGCCTTGCATGACGACCCATGACCCTGTGCCGCCAACCGTTGCCGGGGTACATTTGTACGGTAATCTCATGCACAGTCTGGATCGCCGGGGTCAAATCCGTCGCTATTGTGGATACGGGGGTGACGCATACCACTGTCGCCATGCTCGTCATTTGGCGGCATAATTGGTCAAACTCATCCGAGCTGTCGACCTCTGTTTCGGCAACGCGGGAGGGGATATCACCCAATCCGAGGGCCAGATTGATTTATGTCCCCTTCAGGCCAGAAATATTAACCGGAGTTTGCCGGTCCAAGTGTGTGAAACGTCCACGTACGATGTCCTCCTCGCGAACGACTGGTTGACGGCATGCGACGTGATAATTTTGCTTGGGGGAAAATGCATTACGTTGCACGACGATGACGGGGCGCCATCATACGTCCAGCTTCAATTTGAAGAAACGGAAGTTCCACATTAGCGAGACGCTCGATTGTTGACGGGGCAGTCCTCCCCCACCAGCCGCTCAGTGCATGCGGGCGATCGATCCACCGGAGCACGTTTCATGAGAATCGTCATTGATGCACCGGCATCGTCCACGGAGAGCAGCGACTCTCCGGAGGATCATGCACCGTATCCGACGGAGGTGCATGCCCGCATCACATGATGCAGGCAAACGATGACAGGAGCTTAAGAAGACATCGTCTTCTTAGGAGAACGCATCTCCATGCGATCACGGGGGATTTAAGGTGAGCGTCCAACACATCAACATGACCTGGAACCTGACATGCCCCTCGCCCTCCGACAACCACGGCGGCACACCCATCCCGCCCGGCCGCCCCAGATCGCTCGGGCATCCTCTCGCGGATCGGGACAGTTGCCCTCAAATTATCGTTCACAAAGTTCACACCGTTTACGCAGCCGCCAGTCAACGACAGAGACAACCACAGTTCTGGACACTCTGGAACACACTTACCACGCAACCACTACTGGAGAACAGCGACATACCGACACCACCAGCCCCACGCCAGAGATGGCCCACACCGACTAGGCCCGGTACGAGTACGTACTCGCTGAACGCACGGTGAACGTGGCTGTTGCTTCTGAGTTCGAGGCCCGTGCGCTCGCAGCGTTTCTCACTATGGCGGAAGCAGAAGACCTTCTCCACACCTTGTGTATGGATGACCCCTGCCCGGCACCCCCACCCTCACCGGAAGTACCTGACCCTCATAGCAACGAGACATTGTGGCAAGCATTCGCGCTTTACATCACCCAGAATCGAGCATGGAAAGTCAGAGTGGAGAGACTCTTGGAGCAGCACAGGACGTGGATGAGGACGTACGCAGACCATGTACGCAGCTTTGCTGCCAACCTGGCTCAAGTGAGGAATGCCCTCGCTGTGTGCGAGTCCGCCCGCGCTGACAGACAGCAGCGCGTTCAGGTCCAAGAAACTCGAGCAGCGGCAATCCAAGCGAGACTCCAAGAGGTGCGACGCCTGCAAGATGAATTGAACGAGGCTGCGGACAGAGGTGACGAGCCACCCGCAGCGGAAGGGCAGCGTCTTATTGACCAAAGAGCAGAGTTGGGCCGAACCCTCCGGGCAACACGTGTTGAGATGGCTCGTTTGATTCCAGGGCTGCAGCAGCTCGAGGCGCAGTTGCCAGAGCTGCAGCAGCTACAAACCGAGTGTGAGGAGGAGTGTGCAGCCGATCGTGCGAGACTGCAGGATATGTCGCAGCAACGGGCGAGGGTCCTGGCCCTCCGTGAGGATTTCTCCCAGCAATACCGTACCATCTACACGCTCGTTGATCAGGCCAAACAACTCATTGATGAGCACGCGCAGTACCTACAACAGCAATTGATCCGTGATGTGGCCCGCGTGTTCATCACCAGTGCCATACACAGGCTGGAGGACGAGTGGGACGAGTACCTCGAAGAATTGCAGCACCTCTATTCGCTGGACTTTTCCACTGCTGCCGGACCGGCAGCCTTCTGCTGTTTCCTACACTAGACCATGACCCCACCCACTCAGAACGAACCCAGCCCAACCTCCTTCCATTCCTGGCATGGAGTTTTCATGTACACCATCACGACCTCCTACACTTTCTTTACCCCCTCAACCTCTCTCTTCACCGCGGAGCGCGAGCTTTCCGCTGCTTTCTCGACTAAGCGGTGCATTATTGCCAGCAAGGTCCTCTTCTTGCAGACCTGCATCCTTTTGCTCACTGTGGGATCATGCGGCGGGCTTCATACCGCCATGTGGAGGCAGATCGGCAGGATCATGCGGACCTCACAGTTATCTTCCCGGTACAAACTGTCGACCCTCCTAACGCGATGGCACTGAGGGTGCTCATGCGCTGGCTTCACCGTCAGCGGCTCGGCCCTTCCTCCTCGGCATCTGATTCAAGCACCAGCGGTGAAGAATCGCCCGCGACCGTGAGGAGCATTCCTCAGCTGAACGTCTACCATCGACTGCCATCCCGCCCTCGGTATCCGCCCTTCCTCCCTTGACATCCACTCAGGTGGAGAGCATCGCGGAACCGCCGCACCCTCGACACGCGCCGCCCTTGGCTGCTGCGACCACATCTCCAACGACTGCGTCGCCTCCGGTGGATCAGCTACCGACTTCTCTTGCTTACCCTCCACCCTCCTATCCTCCTCTCCGAAGCGAGACTTAAATCGTGCTTCCAGTCTTCGGTCCTCTCCCCCGCCCGCTCTCTCCTCCCTCTTCCCCTAATGCTCGAGTGCCATCGGCATCCCCAACGGGAGCGCTGCCGGTGGATCATCCACCGTCCTGAGGCGGACCAAGAGTTGCACCGGCCTCCCTTCCCCTCCCGGATTCGCCTGCCGCACCGGGGGCAACACCAGCTCCGATGGATAATCCACCTGCCATCCATGAGTTTATGCATGCAGGAGTCCTCCCTACCGGGGTCCGCGGGCCATTGGTTGATGCGGCACCTGTCATGCCTCCAACACCGCGTGGCGCGCTTCCTCCCGCAGCCGGCGTCCGGTCACCACGACCTCCACAGGCACGGCAGACCCAACCAGCACACACAGCTCCTCCAGGCGCACACGGACTGACGCCCTCCCACCAGTGGAGGGTGATGAGCAGAACCAGGCCGAGTCTGCGGGTGGAAGAGCGCCCCACCACCGGAGACCTTTGATGAAATGCGATGTCGCCTCCTGGCCCTGGCGCCTGGGGACGACCTGGAGCACTGGCAGCAAGAGCCACTAGTGAAAACATACGAGTGGTCAGATTGGGCACGAGCCCAAGTCCTATCTGGTGGTCACACCATGGTGGAAATCTACCCGGACGCCCATGTTTGCTCCGATGCCAAAGCCATGCTCAACAAGTTTGTGTGGCTTCAGGGGCGGCTCTGGAGGTGTGAGGATGACGCGTATCCACTACGATGGTGCACCCCGGTGATGCTGCTGGACAAACTCATCATGCAAGAACACGACCGGATGCACGCAAGCTCCGCCACCATATATGAGACTCTCGTCCCACAGGTCTACTGGGTGGGATTGAAGAAGCAGATTGGGGAGGTTGTTGCCACATGTGGGACTTGCATCTGCCATCACCCTCGCCAACGGATCCACCAATCCCGCTTCGTGTGCGCCCGCCTCGGCACACCAATGGAGATGGTTGCAATTTACTTTCATGGCCCCCTCCGTACCACCCAACGCAAGAACGTGTACTGGACTCTTGGCATCGACCACATGACCAAGTTGGTCATGGCTCGGGCGTTCCCTAAGGCTGACGCAGCACACGCCGCAGCGTTCCTGAAGGAATAAGTCATAAATTGGGGAGGTGGATGCAAGATCATCCAGTGTGACAATGGCTCGCACTCTGTAGGGAAATTCGTAGAAGTGGCGGCGCACTTCAACATCAGGATTGAGAATGGGGCACCATACCGGCCGTAGGTGCAAGGCCAGGTCGAGCGTATGGATGGGGCAATCACGCAGACCATTCGGAAGTTGTCGGATGACAATGCACCCTGGGACGAGCAGCTGGAAGACATCGTCTACGAATACAACATCACACCTCGTTCTTCTACCAGCTTCTCACCCTACATGCTACGTCACGGCCAGCAACATTGGACCATGGCTACCATGCCGCTCATGCCTGGCGCGCCGATGCCGCCACGGGAAGAGGGTGTGAGGGGTGGAATTCATGAAACAACGAGGTGCCTGGCTTCAAAGGTACCTCGAAGAGGCTCAAACTCGGGGGTCTGTCGTAGCACAGCGCGGGGTGGACCGTGCTAACGCCGGCCTCACGATTCATGACTTCCAGGTTGGTGACGGTGTGTAGCCAAAGCGGGAGGAGGTGGGCAGGGCGCGACAGAATGAAGCGACGCTCCTGGACCAGTGTTACCAGGTTTGGGCCGTAGATGGAGTCTATGTGTGGCTTGAGGACCGCCACACTTCCAACATCATGGTACGACGTGAGCGACTTGAGAAGCTTCCGGTCCGTTGGCACGCCCTCGCGGTCGGGCGACACCCGCCCCGCATCAGTGTCGATGACGACGTGAGGAAGTGGCAGCTACGTTTGTAGGGATGCCTGAGTCTCCCCATCGCCGACACCGCCCTCCTCCACCAATGACAATGACTGCAGTTCCTGCGGCCGACAGACCTGAGCATTTGGCCTGGGAAACCCGGCTTGTTTCGTCGGGTATTGGGGTGCATTTGTTGGAATATTGTCACAACGTCACAAGTCTGACCTCTCCGAGAAATATATTCTGAAAATACCACGCCACGAGGCATCTGAGGCATATGGTGCCAAGACAACAATGTCACTCTCTGAAGACCGAATCACCTCCTCGGCTTCGCACAATCCACACAACCGGACCGGCCAGTTACCGGCCGACACTTCGAAGCGGACCAACTGCACGTCGCAGGTCACCAAAAGCGGGCGCTCCGGTCCTCGCTACGCGCCAACCGTGCGACGAGGCGCCCCATCGCCCACGTACCGATGGCAATGGCAACCGAACTGCTCCGGCGCACCTCTCTAGGACAACGTGCAACCGAGCGGTCCAGAGCCATCTATGGTCAAGCGGAGCCGCGAAGCGGCTCCGCACTCCACCGCTATGACGGAAGCAGCTAAGCGGATGCGGCAGCACCTGGGCTATCGCCCACCCTAGTAGGAACTATGACTATTATATAAGTAGCATAACACTCTTTGTATTTCTTGCTTCTGCTATCATCTATCAACTATCATTCATCGTTCCGCTTGCCTTCCATCGTCTCGCGTTCCACAAACTCATCCTCCATCGTATCATCTTTCATGCTCATGGTGGACCTGCACTCCACATACAACCTCAGCTCTGCTCATCGTTGGTGTTGCACCCGCATCTTGTCTGTACCTCAGCGTGGCGGGACACGGTCCGCGCCTCAGCCCTACTCTTCAGGTTTCCTCACCAACATTGTCTTATACATTGCCCTGATCATCTTGGCTATCAGGTTCCTGGAAGTTCTCCACCTCTGCGTGTAACTACAATTGCTTTGTCCCTAGTGCTTCACCCTCTCACCGCCATCAGCATGACGTCATCCCTCATTAACTTCCTCAATGCTTTCGTCTCCTGCCTATCTATCCGTTCAGCTGCTATTCTGGCTCCAGATCGTCCCGCATTTTCCTGACATGGTATCAGAGCGCAAGGAAAGCTCCTGCGTCCGACTTTGCTCCCCTCCGCAACTCTGACGCTTGAACCGCCACGCCGCGCCGCGTCAGCTCCGCTCGCACCTCCGTAGTTTCACGGCAGCAGAATCGCCGCCCCTACTGCAACGGCAAAAGAGATGTGTATGGGCACAACTCCGTAGCCGCTGCAGTCGGGACTCTACTTCAGTACGCCGCATCCGCAGCTGACGACATCCTCCAAGGTCCGGAGTGCCTTTCCACCAGCAGCAGTTTCCGCAGCAGCATCAAATGCAGCAGTCACCTTCAAGCTTTTCCTCTCCTCTTCATCCTGCCAATACGTGTTGAGCAACAGTCCTGAATTGTGTATGGGCACAGTGTAGTAGCGGTGCTACACACACATTCAAGAAGAAGCAGCAGCAGCATCCACAAGCAAGTCCCAAGTGCCATCAGCAAACTGCTATAGAATGCATCATTAGCATGTTGACCTTTGAGTGCATCTCCATCACAGCAGCTTGACCGTTGGAATTGTCATCCTCACAGCAACACCATGATGACTTTGTCAGCGACGACTACTTCAATCCCAAGAAGTGGTACCCGACCGCAACTACCTCCACTGCTCCCGCCACTGCCGACGCCGCTACATCAATGGGCCTCCTCCTTTACTCCAATACTCCATTGTTCACTAAAGAAGAACTCAACAACTTCATGCTGCTGAACTATGGGAAAACTATCTACGAGACTGCCGCAGCTCAGCCAACTCCAGCACCTGTAGTCTCCGCTCATACCTCTTTATCCTCCTCAACCACTATCCTCTCTCCAGGAACCGTCAACAGCATCACCAGTCACGATGTCACTTCTACTGGCCAGCATCCTGACCCTTACGTTCCTCCACACAAAAGACACACATCCTCCTGCAGCATACCTGAGGCTCTAGGAAAAGACGAGGACACACCCGACAACACCCTTCTGGAACCTACAATAGCACCCCCAACCGCAGCCGCAGCAGCTCTCTACCTACCTCCTCATCGTCGACAAACAGCTCAGAACCAGGTAAAACAGCCACGCCACCAGCCAAAAGTAGAGCCACCCGACTCGCCAACCGCTTTGGCAAGCGCTTCACACATGGGACTCTCTCCATCCCTTGCCACTAAAGTCGCTCTCTCCTGTTACACCACCATCTTCTGTGGACGCATTCTTCTCTGGATGATCGCTCAAACAAGAGAGCAGGAGTTTTCAGCACCACAGTCTCTTTTCTCTGAACGCCTCCTCCTACCAGACCACCTCCGGTTGGAAGCCTCACACTTTGATGAGCACTGCTCCTGGAACATTCCCAGCAACATCACCAATGCGAACAACAACCCGTGGGATCCCACCAGCGTCTGGAGCCCTCTCAAAAGAAAGGACATTGAGACTGACTCTTCCAGCAACAGCAACAGGAGCGTCCAACCACATGAGCTTCAACCACCTGGACCTCTCTCTCCATGTACTCGGTGGTTCAGACTTGTGACATTGAGGGCGGGTGTTGGAATATTGTCACAACGTCACAAGTCTGACCTATCCGAGAAATATATTCTGGAAATACCCCGCCACGAGGCATTGGAGGCACATGGTGCCAAGATAACAAAGTCACCCACTGAAGACCGAATCACCTCCTCGGCTTTGCACAATCCACACAACCGGACTGGCCAGTTACCGGCGGACACTTCGAAGCGGACCAACTGCACGTCGCAGGTCACCAAAAGCGGGCGCTCCGGTCCTCGCTACGCGCCAACCGTGCGACGAGGCGCCCCATCGCCCACGTACCGATGGCAACGGCAACCGAACTGCTCCGGCGCACCTCTCCAGGACAACGTGCAACCGAGCGGTCCAGAGCCACCTATGGTCAAGCGGAGCCGCAAAGCGGCTCCGCACTCCACCACTATGACGGAAGCAGCTAAGCGGCTGTGGCAGTACCTGGGCTATCGCCCACCCTAGTAGGAACTAGGACTAGTACATAGGTAGCATAACACTCTTTGTATTTCTTGCTTCTGATATCATCTATCAACTATCATTCATCGTTCCGCTTGCCTTCCATCGTGTCGCGTTCCACAAACTCATCCTCCATTGTATCATCTTTCATGCTCATGGTGGACTTGCACTCCACATACAATCTCAGCTCAGATCATCGTTGGTGTTGCACCCGCAACTTGTCTGTACCTCGGCGCGACGGGACACAGTCCGCGCCTCGGCCCTACTCTTCAGGTTTCCTCACCGACATCATCCTCTACATTGCCCTGATCATCTTGGCTATCAGGTTCCTGGAAGTTCTCCACCTCTGCGTGTAACTACAGTTGCTTTGTCCCCAGTGCTTCGCCCTCTCACCGCCATCAGCATGATGTCATCCCTCCGTAACTTCCTCAATGCTTCCGTCTCCTGCCTATCTATCCGTTCAGCTGCTTTCATGGCTCCAGAGCTTCCCGCATTTTCCTAACAGCATTCCCCGGCATAGCAAGACAGCAAAGTACACGAGCAGGAAGCTAGGGCAAGCGCAACACCACAACAACAGGAGCAGCGAGAAAGGGCAGCAGAGGAAGGGGTAGGACATGATGTGGCAGAGATGGAAGGCATCACCAAGAAGCGACGTCGGGCCGAGAAAGATAAGCTCCCTACCCGGCGGTCCAAGACCACTGAGGAGGCGCCGTCAGGGATCGTACCAGAAGTCCAGCAACAGCTGCCTCCCTGCGGGGCCGCGGTAAATGTGGTGCCCGAGGCTCCGGGACAACCAGTGTCGGAAGCAAAGCAGGCACACCAGAGTCTTGGAGCGACACCTGGTGCAGCAACGACAGCCACGCGACAAAGGCGGGCGCAGCGGCCACACGCTACGAAAATACCACGTACAACAGATGATCAGCAGTAGCAGACGCTGAACATGGCCTGGACCTATTGCTATCGGCCGCGACAACATGAAGAGTGCACCCCGGGAGACCCCAGCAGCAGAGACAGGAGGCGCTGCCTTCTACGGCAGCTGCACCCGGCACGGAGCCCGGAGCGCCAATACCATCGGCAGCAACAGCAGAGCAGCGGGAGTGGAAGGTGCTGCCTTCTACGGCAACTGCACCTGGCGCGGCCCCCGGAGCGCCAGTGCCACCACCAGTAGCAGCAGAGCTGTGGGGACAAGATGTGCTGCCTTCTACCGCAGCTGCACCTGGCACGGCGCCCGGAGCGCCAGCACCATCGGCAGTAGCAGCAGAGCAGCGAGAGCAGGAGGTGCTGCCTTCTATGGCAGCTGTACCCGGCGCGGTGCCCGAGGCGCAAGCACCACCAGTAGCAGCAGCAGAGCAGCGGGGACAAGAGGCGGTGCCTCCAGCGACAACTGCACCTGGCGTGGCGCCCGGAGCGCCAGCACCATCGGCAGCAGCAGCATCGCAACGGGAGTAGGAGGTGCTGCCTCCTAGGCAGCTGCACCTGGCGCGGCGCCCGGAGTGCCAGCACCACCAGCAGCAACAGCAGAGCAGCGGGGACAGGAGGTGCTGCCTTCTGCGGCAGCTGCACCCGGCGTGGCACCAGGAGCGCCAGAGCCACCAGCAGCAGCAACAGAGCAGCGGGGATAGAAGGTGCTGCCTTCTGCAGTAGCTGCACCCGGCGTGGCGCCCGAGGCGCAAGCACCAGCAGTAGCAGCAACAGCAGAGCAGCGGGGACAAGAGGCGCTGTCTTCTATGGTAGCCGCACCCGGCGCGGTGCCCGAAGCACCAACACCTCCAGCAACAGCAACAGAGCAGCGGGGACAGGATGCGCTGCCTTTTGCGGCAGCTGCACCTTGCGTGGCGCCCGGAGCACCAGCACCATCGGCAGCAGCAGCAAAACAGCGGGAGCAAGAGGTGCTTCCTTCTACGGCAGCTGCACTCGACGCGGTGCTCGTAGTGCAAGCACCACGAGCAACAGCAGCAGAGCAGCGGGGACAGGAGGCGCTGCCTTCTACGGCAGCCGCACCCGGCGCGGTGCCCGGAGTGCCAGTGCCACCAGCAGCAGTAGTAGAGCAGCGAGAACAAGAGGCGCTGCCTTCTATGGCAAATGCACCTGGCGCAGCGCTCAGAGCGCTAGCACCATCGGCAGCAGCAGCAAAGCAGCGGGAGCAGGAGGTGCTGCCGTCTGCGAATGCTCCATCCGGCGCGGCGCCCGGAGCGCCAGCACCATTGGTAGTAGCAGCAGAGTAGCGGGAGCAGGAGGTGCTGCCTCCTACAGCAGCTGCACCCGGCGTGGCGCCCGGAGTACCAGCGCCACCAGCAGTAGCAGCAGAGCAGCGGGGACAGGAGACGCTGCCTTTTGCGGCAGCTGCACCTGGTGCAGCACCCGGAGCGCCAGCACCATCGGTAGTAGTCACAGAACAGCGTGAGCAGGAGATGTTGCCTTTTGCGGAAACTGCACCCGACGTGGCGCTTGAGGCGTAAGCACCACCAGCAGCAGCAGCAGAGTAACGGGGACAGGAGGCGCTGCCTATTGCGGCAGCCACACCCGGCGTGGTGCCCGGAGTGCTAGCGCCACCAGCAGCAGAGCAGTGAGGGCACGAGGTGTTGCCTCCTGTGGCAGCTGCACCCGGCGCGGCACCCGGAGTGCCAGCACCACCAGCAGTAGCAGCAAAACAGCGGGGATAAGAGGTGCTGCCTTCTGAGAAAGCTGTACCTGGCGCAGCGCCCGGAGCGCCAGCACCATCGGCAGCGGCAGCAAACCAGCGGGAGCAGGAGGTGCTGCCTTCTACGGCAGCTGCACCCGGCGCAACGCCCAGAGTGCCAGCGCCATCACCAGCAGCAGCAGAGGAGCGGGGACAGGAGGTGCTGCCTTCTGCGGCAGCTGCACCCGGCGCGGCGCCCGGAGCGCCAACACCACCAGTAGCAGCAGCAGAGCAGCAGAGACAGGAGGTGCTGCCTTTTGTGGTAACTGCACCCGGTGCGGCGTCCAGAGCGCCAGCGCCACCAGCACCAGTAGCAGAGCAGCGGGGACAAGAGGTGCTGCCTTCTGCGGCAGCTGCACCTGGCACAGCGCCCGAGGCGCAAGCACCACTAGCAGCAGCAATGGAGGAGCAGTGGGAGGAGCAACTGAAGAAGAAATGAAATGGACCCCGAAGAGCTGGACCGAGGGAAAAGAAGCAACGAAAGGAGGTGGAGAAACAGGGAGAGGAAAAGGAGCCTGTACCCACGCAAGAAGAACACCACTACTTGCTCAACGCTCCTCCTTCAAGATGGGATTCACTTCCCCCTGATGACAAATCTTTGTGGCCAACCAGTTCCCGGCTTGAAGCGCAAGCACATTCAGGACAACAGAAACCCACGCAAGGGGAAAACGGGGAGCCGCATGAAGATCTAGAATTAAGCATTGAGGCGGATGATCAGGATGAAGAGGAAAGAGAGGAGGAGGTGGCTCTGCAACTCTGCACAACGTTTAAGAACCCGGTTGCCACTAAGGGAGAGGTGGTGTGCGAGGGATGCAAGGCCAGCCTAGATTTGGCATGTTGCGACTTGCACCTGGACATCCTGCACAACATCAAGTTGTGTCCAGCCTGTGCAGCAAATCTGAAAGAGAGCATGGAGGTAGACTGTGAGGAGGAATTGCGGAAATAAAGGGAGGAGGAAAGGATCCGCTCGGGGACGGGGGTCGCGGCTGGGAAATCCAATGTGCTGCAGGACGATAAGGAACCATGCGGTAACTGCGAAGAGCCGGAGGACGCTACCACTTTGTTCTGCTGCTACGTGTGAGACATTATGTGCATGCAGCCTGCCAATATCCGAAGATAAGGATGTGGCGGAAGGTGATGAGGTGCAACAAGTGTGCACCGATCATGCTGGAAAAAGCGGACAAAGTGGACAGGAGGAAGAATAGGTCCGTACCCAAGCGGTGTATTGAGACGTATGAAGCCTGTGGAGAGCCTGTGGATAGCCACACGATATACTAGGCATGATCTTGCAGGTACAAACAAGGTAGAATACTGGTGGCTCGGTGTGGCTATTGTGCACAATGCCTTGACAAAGTTGGCATGTGCCACTGACCATGACCACAAATGTATCCAAGTGACTTTTACTTCTATTGATCATAACACAAGTCAGCCACGGTCAGAGTGTCCAGTCATAGTGCAGATGTACTATGCATGATCTTGCAGGTACAAAGAAGGTAGAATACTGGTGGCTCGGTGTGGCTATTGTGCACAATGCCTTGACAAAGTTGGCATGTGCCACTGACCATGACCACAAATGTATCCAAGTGACTTTTACTTCTATTGATCATAACACAAGTCAGCCACGGTCAGAGTGTCCAGTCATAGTGCAGATGTACTATGCATGATCTTGCAGGTACAAAGAAGGTAGAATACTGGTGTCTCGGTGTGGCTATTGTGTGCAATGACTTGACAAAGTTGGCATGTGCCAGTGACCATGACGACAAAGTTTACCAAGTGACCTTAACTTCTACGAATCGTAACACGAGTCAGCTACATTCAGAGTGCCCAATCACAGTGCACATCTAATATGCATGACCTTGCAGGTATAAAAAAAGGTAAAAAACTGGTGGCTTGGCACGGCTATTGTGCGCAATGCTTTGACAAAGTTGGCATGTGTCACTGACCATGACCACACTTTTTACCAAGTACCTTAAATGGCTACGAATCATAACACGCGTCACCCACGGTCAGAGTGTCCAATCACAGTGCAGATGTAGTAGGCATGATCTTGAAGGTGCAAACAAGGTATAATACTGGTGGCTCTGTGTGGCTATTGTGCGCAATGCCTCGACAAAGTTGGCATGTGCCACTGACCATGATCACAAAGTTTACCAAGTGACTTTAATTTCTACGAATCGTAAGACGAGTCAGCCACGGTCAGAGTACTCAATCATAGTACACATCTAATATGTATTACCTTGCTGGTATAAACAAGGTAAAAACTAGGTGGCTTGGCACGGCTACTGTGCGCAATGCCTTCACAAAGGTGGTATGTGCCACTGACCATGACCACAAATTTAACCAAGTACATGAAACCGCTATGAATTATAACACGAGTGAGCCACGGTCAGAGTGTCCAATCACATTGCACATATACTGGGCATGACCTTACAGGTATAAACAAGGAAGAATACTGGTCGCTCGATGTGGCTATTGTGCGCAATGCCTTAACAAATTGGCATGTGCTACTGACCATGACCACGAAGTTTACCAAGTGACTTGAACTTATACGAATCGTAACACAAGTCAGCCACGGTCAGAGTGCGCAATCACAGTGCACATCTAATAAGCATGACCTTGCAGGCATACACAAAGTACAAAAATGGTGGCTTGGCACGGCTATTGTGCGCAATGCCTTGACAAAGTTGGCATGTGCCACTGACCATGACCACAAAGTTTACCAAGTGACTTTAATTTGTACAAGTCGTAACACGAGTCAGCCATTGTCAGAGTGCCCAATCACAGTGCACATCTAACATGGATGACCTTGCAGGTATAAACAAGGTAAAAAACCGGTGGCTTGGCATGGCTATTGTGCGCAATGCATTGACAAAGTTGGCATGTGCCAATTTTCATGACCACAAAGTTTACCAAGTGACTTTAACATCTACGAACCGTAACACAAAACAACCACATTCAGAGTGCCTAGTCATCCTGAACATCTAATATGCATGACCTTTCAGGTACAAACAAGGTAAAATACCGGTGGTTCGGCACGACTATTGTGCGCAATGCCTTCACAAAGTAGGTATGTGCCACTGACCATTACCACAACGTTTACCAAGCACCTTAAACGGCTATGAATCATAACACGAGCCAGCCACGGTCAGAGTGTCTAATCTCAGTACAAATATACTGGGCATGCCCTTACAGGTATAAACAAGGTAGAATACTGGTGGCTCGGTGTGGCTATTGTGTGCAATGCCTTGACAAAGTTGGCATGTGCCACTGACCATGACCACAAGTGTATCCAAGTGGCTTTTACTTTTATTGATCATAACATGAGTCAGCCACGGTTAGAGTGTCCAATCACAGTGCAGATGTACTAGGCATGATCTTACAGGTGCAAACAAGATAGAATACTGGTGGCTTGGTGTGGTTATTGTGCGCAACGCCTTGACAAAGTTGGCATGTGCCATTGACCATGACCATAAATGTATCCAAGTGACTTTTACATCTATTGGTCATAACACAAGTCAGCCACGGTCGGAGTGTCCAATCACAGTGCAGATGTACTAGGCATGATCTTGAAGGTTAAAACAAGGTAGAATACTGGTGGCTCGGAATGGCTATTGTGCGCAATGCTTTGACAATGTTGGCATGTGCCACTGACCATGACCACGAAGTTTACTAAGTGACTTTAGCTTCTACGAATCGCAACACGAGTCAACCACGGTCAGAGTGCCCAATCACAGTGTACATCTAATATGCATGACCTTGCAGGTATAAACAAGGTAAAAAACCGGTGGCTTGGCATGGTTATTGTGCGCAATGCCTTGACAAAGTTGGCATGTGCCACTGACCATGACCACAAAGTTTACCAGGTGACTTTAACGTCTACAAACCGAAACACGAGTCAGCCACAGTGAGAGTGCCCAATCACAGTTCATATGTACTAGGCATGACCTTACAAGTATAAACAAGGTATAAAACCGGTGGCATGGCACGGCTATTGTGCGCAATGCCTTGAAAAAGTTAACATGTGCCACTGACAATGACCACAATGTTTACCAAGTACCTTAAACGACTATGACTCATAACACGAGTCAGCCACGGTCGGAGTGTCCAATGACAGTGCAGATGTACTAGGCATGATCTTACAGGTACAAAAAAGGTGGAATACTGGTGGCTCAGTGTGGCTATTGTGCGCAATGCCATGACAAGGTTGGCATGTGCCACTGACCATGACGACAAATGTATCCAAGTGACTTTTACTTCTAATGATCATAACACGAGTCAGCCACGGTCAGAGTGTCCAATCCAAGTGACTTTTACATCTACACTATGATTGGACACTCTGACGGTGGCTGACTCGTGCTATGATTCATAGCCGTTTAAGGTACTTGGTAAACTTTGTGGTCATGGTCAGTGGCACATGCCAACTTTTTCAAGGCATTGCGCACAATAGCCACACCTAGCCACCAGTGTTCTACCTTGTTTGCACCTGCAAGATGATACCTAGAACATCTGCACTGTGATTGGACACTCTGATCATTGCTGACTCGTGTTATGATCAATAGAAGTAAAAGTCACCTGGATACATTTGTGGTCATGGTCAGTGGCACATGCCAACTTTGTCAAGGCACTGCACAAAATAGCCACACCGAGCCACCAGTTTTGTACCTTGTTTGAACCTGCAATATCGTGCCTAATAAATGTCCACTGTGATTGGACACTCTGAACGTGGCTGACTCGTGTTATGATTCGTAGCCGTTTAAGGTGCTTGGTAAACTTTGTGGTTATGGTCAGTGGAACATGCCAACTTTGTCAAGGCATTGCACACAATAGCCACACCGAGCCACCAGTATTCTACCTTGTTTGCACCTACAAGCTCATGCCTAGTACATCTACAGTGTGGTTGGACACTCTGACCGTGGCTGACTTGTGTTATGACAAATAGAAGTAAAAGTCACTTGGATACGTTTATGGTCATGGTCAGTGGCACATGCCAACATTGTCGATGCATTGCGCATAATAGCCACACTGAGCCACCAGCACTCTACCTTGTTTATACCTGCAAGGTCATGCCCAGTATATGTGCACTGTGATTGGACACTCGGACCGTGGCTGTCTCACGTTATGCTTCGTAGAAGTTTAAGTCACTTGGTAAACTTTGTGGTCATGGTCAGTGGCACATGCCGGTTTTGCCAAGGCATTGCGCACATTAGCCACACCGAGCCACCATTATTATACCTTGTTTATACCTTGCAAGATCATGCCCAGTATATCTGCACTGTGATTAGACACTCTGACCGTGGCTGACTCGTGTTATGATTCATAGCCGTTTAAGGTACTTGGTAAACTTTGTGGTCATGGTCAGTGACACATGCCAGCTTTGTGAAGGCATTCCGCACAATAGCCACACCGAGCCACCAGTATTGTGTCTTGTTTGCACCTGCAATATCATGCCCAGTATATCTGCACTGTGATTGGGTATTATGACCGTGGCTGACTCGTGTTATGATTCGTAGAAGTTAAAGTCACTTAATATACTTTGTGGTCATGGTCAGTGGCACATGCCAACTCTGTCAAGGCATTGCACACAATAGCCACACCGAGCCACCAGTATTTGACCTTGTTTGTACCCGCACAGTCATGCCCAGTACATCTGGACTATGATTCGACACTCTGACCGTGGCTGACTCGTGTTATGATTCATAGCCGTTTAAGGTACTTGGTAAAATTAGTGGTCATGGTCAGTGACATGCCGTCTTTGTCAACGCATTGTGCACAATAGCCACACCGCGCCACCACTATTCTACCTTGTTTGTACCTGCAAGGTCATGCCTAACATATCTGCACTGTGACGGGACACTCTGACCGTGGCTGACTCGTGTTATGATTCATAGCCGTTTAAGGTACTTGGTAAACTTTGTGGTCATGGTCAGTGGCACATGCCAACTTTGTCAATGCATTGCGCACATTAGCCACACCGAGCCACCAGTATTCTACCTTGTTTATACCTGCAAGGTCGTGCCTAGTACATCTGCACTGTGGTTGGATACTCTGACCGTGGCTCAGTTGTGGTATCATCAATAGACGTAAAAGTCACCTGGATACATTTGTGGTCATGGGCAGTGGCACATGCCAACTGTGTCAAGGCATTGCGCACAATAGCCATGCCATGCCACCAGTATTCTACATTGTTTATACCTGCAAGGTTATGCCCAGTATAACTGCACTGTGATTGGACACTCTGACCGTGGCTGACTCGTGTTATGTTCAATAGAAGTAAAAGTCACTTGGATACATTTGTGATCATGGTCAGTGGCACATGCCAATTTTGTCAAGGCATTGTGCAAAATAGCCACACCGAGCCACCATAATTCTGCCTTGTTTGAACCTACAAGATCATGCCTAATATATCTGCACCGTGATTGGACACTCTGACCGTGGCAGACTCGTGTTACAAATCATAGCCGTTTAAGGTACTTGGTAGACTTTGTGGTCATGGTCAGTGGCACATGTTAACTTTGTCAAGGCATTGGGCACAATAGCCACACCGAGCCACAAGTATTATACCTTGCTTTTACCTGCAAGGTCATGCGTGGTATATCTCCACTGTGATTGGGTACTCTGTCCGTGGCTGACTCGTGTTATGATTCGTAGAAGTTAAAGTCACTTGGTCAATTTTGTGGTCATGGTCAGTGGCACATGCCAACTTTGTCAAGGCATTACGCACAATAGCCACACCGAGCCACCAGTATTCTACCTTGTTTACACCTGCAAGATCATGCCCAGTATATCTACATTGTGATTGGACTCTCTGACTGTGGCTGACTCGTGTTATGATTCATAGCCGGTTAAGGTACTTGGTAAACTTTGTGGTCATGGTCAGTGGCACATGCCAACTTTGTCAAGGCATTGCACACAATAGCCACACCGAGCCACCAGAATCGTACCTTGTTTGCACCTGCAATATCATGCCAAGGATATCTGCACAGTTATTGGGTACTATGACCGTGGCTGACTTGTGTTATGATTCGTAGAAGTTAAAGTCACTTGGTAAACTTTGTGGTCATGGTCAGTGGCACATGCCAACTTTGTCAAGGCATTGCACACAATAGCCACACCGAGCCACCAGAATCGTACCTTGTTTGCACCTGCAATATCATGCCAAGGATATCTGCACAGTTATTGGGTACTATGACCGTGGCTGACTTGTGTTATGATTCGTAGAAGTTAAAGTCACTTGGTAAACTTTGTGGTCATGGTCAGTGGCACATGCCAACTTTGTCGAGGCATTGCACACAATAGCCACACCAAGCCACAAGTATTCTGCCTTCTTTGTACCTGCAAAGTCATGCCAATTATGTCCGCACTGTGATTGGATACTCTGATCTTGGCTGACTCGTGTTATGATTCATAGCCGTTTAAGGTACTTGGTAAACTTTGTGATCATGGTCAGTGGCACATGCCAACTTTCTCAAGGCATTGCGCACAATAGCCACACCGAGCCACTCGTATTCTACCTTGTATGCACCTGCAAGATCATGCCTAGAACATCTGCACTGTGATTGGACACTCTGATCGTGGCGAACTCGTATTATGATCAATTGGAGTAAAAGTCACCTGGATACATTTGTGGTCATGGTCAGTGGCACATGCCAACTTTGTCAAGGCATAGCGCACAATAGCCACGCCAAGCCACCAGTATTAAACCTTTTTTAAACCTGCAAGGTCATGTCCAGTATATCTGTACTGTGATTGGACACTCTGACCATGGCTGACTCGTGTTATGATCAATAGAAGTAAAATTCACTTGGATACATTTGTGGTCATGGTCAGTGGCACATGCCAACTTTGTCAAGGCATAGCGCACAATAGCCACGCCAAGCCACCAGTATTAAACCTTTTTTAAACCTGCAAGGTCATGTCCAGTATATCTGTACTGTGATTGGACACTCTGACCATGGCTGACTCGTGTTATGATCAATAGAAGTAAAATTCACTTGGATACATTTGTGGTCATGGTCAGTGGCACATGCCAACTTTGTCAAGGCATTGCGCAAAACCAAGCCACCAGTTTTCTACCTTGTTTGAACATGCAAGATCATACCTTATAAATCTGCACTGTGATTGGACACTCTGACCGTGGCTGACTCGTGTTACGATTCATAGCCGTTTAAGGTACTTGGTAAACTTTGTGGTCATGGTCAGTGGCACATGCCAACTTTGTCAAGGCATTGCGCACACTAGCCACACCGGGCCACCAGTATTCTACCTTTTTTGTACCTGCAAGGTCATGCCCAGTATATCTGCATTGAGATTGGGTACTCTGACGGTGGCTGACTCGTGTTATGATTCGAAGAAGTTAAAGTCAATTGGTAAACGTTGTGGTCATGGTCAGTGGCACATGCCAACTTTGTCAAGGCATTGCGCACAATAGCCACACTGAGCCACCAGTATTGTACCTTGTTTGTACCTGCAAGACCATGCCTAGTACATCTGCACTGTGATTGGACACTCTGACCGTGGCTGACTCGTGTTATGATCAATAGAAGTACATTTGTGGTCATGGACAGTGGAACATGCCAACTTTGACAAGGCATTGTGCATAATAGCCACGCCGAGCCACCAGTACTCTACCTTGTTTATACCTGCAAGGTCATGCCCAGTGTATCTTCACTATGATTGGACACTCTGACCGTGGCTGTCTTGTCTTATGCTTCGTAGAAGTTTAAGTCACTTGGTAAACCCTGTGGTCATGGCCAGTGGCACATGCCAACTTTGTCAAGGCACTACGCACAATGGCCACACTGAGCCACCAGTATTCGACCTTGTTTGTACCCGTAAGGTCATTCCCAATACATCTGCACTGTGATTGGACACTCTGACCGTGGCTGATTCGTGCTATGATTCATAGCCATTTAAGGTACTTGGTAAACTTTGTGGTCATGGTCAGTGGCACATGCCACATTTGTCAAGGCATTGTGCACAATAGCCACACCGAGCCACCAGTATTCTACCTTATTTGTATCTTCAAGGTCATGCCCTGCATATCTGCACTGTGACTGGACACTCTGACCGTGGCTGACTTGTGTTATGGTCAATAGAAATAAAAGTATCTTGGATACATTTGTGGTCATGATCAATGGCACATGCCAATTTTGTCAAGGCATTGCGTAAAATAGCCACACCGAGCCACAAGTAGTCTACCTTGTTTGCACATGCAAGATCATGCACAAGATATATGCAATGTGATAGGGTACTCTGACCGTGGCTGACTCATGTTACGATTCATAGAAGTTAAAGTCACTTGGTTAACTTTGGGGTCGTGGTCAGTGGCACAGGCCACCAATGTCAAGGCATTGCGAAAAATAGCCACACTGAGCCACCACTATTTTACCTTGTTTGTACCTGCAAGGTCATGCCCAGTATATCCGCACTGTCATTGGACACTCTGACCGTGGCTGACTCGTGTTATGATTCAAATCCGTTTAAGGTACTTGGTAAACTTTGTGGTCAGGGTCAGTTGCACATGCCAACTTTGTCAAGGAATTGCGCACAATAGCTTCACCGAGCTACCAGTATTCTACCTTGCTTGAACCTATACAATCATGCCTAGTACATCTGCACTGTGATTGGACACTCTGACCGTGGGTGACTCGTGTGATGCTTCGTAGAAGTTAAAGTCACTTGGTAAACGTTGTGGTCATGGTCAGTGGCACATACCAACTTTGTCAAGGCATTGCGCACAATAGCCACACCGTGCCACCAGTACTCTTCCTTGTTTATACCTGCATGATCATGCCCACAATATCTGCACTATGATTGGACACTTTGACCGTGGCAGACTCATGTTATGATTCATATCCGTTTAAGGTACTTGGCAAACTTTGTGGTCATGGTAAGTGGCACATGCCAACTTTGTCAAGGCATTGCGCACAATAGCCACACCAAGACACCAGTATTCTACCGTGTTTCCACTTGCAAGATCATGCCTAGTACATCTGCACTGTGATTGGACACTCTGGCCGTGGCTGACTTGTGTTATGATTCGTGGAAGTTAAAGTCACTTGGTAAACTTTGTGGTCATGGTCAGTGGCACATTCCAACTTTGTCAAGGCATTGCGCACAATAGCCCTGTCAAGCAACCGGTTTTTTACCTTGTTCATACCTACAAGGTCATGCATAGTACTTCTGCACTCTGATTGGATACTCTGACCATAGCTGACTCGTGTTACAATTCGTAGAAGTTGAAGTCACTTGGTAAACTTTGTGGTCATGGTCAGTGGCACATGCCAACTTTGTCAAGGCACTGCGTACGATAGCCACATCGAGCCACCAGTATTCTACCTTGTTTACACCTACAAGATCATTCCTAGTACATCTGCACTGTTATTGGACACCCTGACCATGGCTGACTCGTGTTATGATTCGTAGAAGTTGAAGTCACTTGGTAAACTTTGTGGACATGGTCAGTGGCACATGCAATATTTGTCAAGGTATTGCGTACAATAGCCACAACGAGCCACCAGTATTCTACCTTGTTTGCACATGCAAGATCATGCCTAGTACATCTGCACTGTGATTGGACACTCTGACCGTGGCTGAATCTTGTTACGATTCGTAGTAGTTAAAGTCACTTGGTAAACATTGTGGTCATGGTCAGTGGCACATGCCAACTTCTTCAAGGCATTGCGCAAAATAGCTGTGCCAAGCCACCGGTTTTGTAACCTTGTTTATACCTACAAGGTCATGCAGATTATATGTGCACTGTGATTGGGTACTCTGACCGTGGCTGACTAGTGTTATGATTCGTAGACGTTAACGTCACTTGGTAAACTTTGCGGTCATGGTCAGTGGCACATGCCAACGTTGTCAAGGCATTGCACACAATAGCCACACCGAGCCACCAGTATTCTACCTTGTTTGCACCTTCAAGATCATGCCTAGTACATCTGCACTGTTATTAGACACTCTGACAGTGGATGACTCGTGTGATGATTTGTAGAAGTTAAAGTCAATTGGTCACCTTTGTGGTCATGATCAGTGGCACATGCCAGCTTTGTCAAGGCATTGCGCACAATAGCCGTGCCAAGCCACCAGTTTTTTACCTTGTTTATACCTGCGAGGTCATGCATATTAGATGTGCACTGTGATTGGGTACTCTAACCGTGGCTGACCCGTGTTATGAATCGTATAAGTTAAAGTCACTTGGTAAACTTTGTGGTCATGGTGAGTGGCACATGCCAACTTTGTCAGGGCATTGCGCACAATGGCCACAACGAGCCACCAGTATTCTACCTTGTTTGCACCTGCAAGATCATGCCTAGTATATCTGCACTGTGATAGGACACTCTGACCGTGGCTGACTCGTGTTATGATTCGTAGAAGTTAAAGTCACTTGGTAAACATTGTGGTCATGGTCAGTGGCACTTGCCAACTCTGTCAAGGCATTGCGCACAAAAGCCTTTCCAAGCCACCGGTTTTTTACCTTTTTCATACCTGCAAGTTCATGCATATTAGATGTGCACTGTGATTGGGTACTCTGACCGTGGCTGACGCGTGTTATGATTCGTAGAAGTTAAAGTCACTTGGTAAACTTTGTGGTCACGGTCAGTGGCACATGCTTACTTTGTCAAGGCATTGCGCACAATGGCCACACAGAGCCACCAGTATTATATATTGTTTACACATGCAAGATCATGCCTAGTACATCTGCACTGTGTTTGGATACTCTGACCTTGACTGACTCGTGTTGTGATTCGTATAAGTTAAAGTCACTTGGTAAACGTTGTGGTCATGGTCAGTGGCACATGCCAACTTTGTCAAGGCATTGCGCACAATAGCCGTGCCAAGCCACCAGTTTTTTACCTTGTTTATACCTGCAAGGTCATGCATATTAGATGTGCACTATGATTGGGTACACTGACCATGGCTGACTCATGTTATGGATCGTAGAAGTTAAAGTCACATGGTAAACTTTGTGGTCATGGTTAGTGGCACATGCCAACGTTGTCAATGCATTGCGCACAATAGCCACACCGAGCCACTGGTATTCTACCTTGTTTGCACCTGCAAGATCATGCCTAGTACGTCTGCACTGTGATTGGACACTCTGACCATGGCTGACTCGTGTTATGATTCGTAGAAGTTAAAGTCACTTGGTAAGCTTTGTGGTCATGGTCAGTGGCACATGCCAACTTTGTCAATGTATTGCGCACGATAGCCATGCCAAGCCACCGGTTTTTTCCTTTTTTATATCTGCAAGGTCATGCATATTAGATGTGCACTGTGATTGGGTACTCTGACCGTGGCTGACTCGTGTTATGATTCGTAGAGGGTTATGTCACCTGGTAAACTTTGTTGTCATGGTCAGTGGCACATGCCAACCTTGTCAAGGCATTGTGCACAATAGCCGTGCCAAGCCACCAGTATTCTACCTTGTTTATACCTGCACGGTCATGCAAAGTACATCTGCACTGTGATTGGACACTCTGACCGTGGCTGACTCGTGTTATGATCAATAGAAGTAAAAGTCGCTTGGATACATTCGTGGTCATGGTCAGTGGCACATGCCAACTTTGGCAAGGCATTGTGCACAGTAGCCACACCGAGCCACCAGTATTCTACCTTGTTTGTACCTGTAAGATCATGCCTAGTACATCTGCACTGTGATTGAACACTCTGACTGTGGCTCACTTGTGTTATGATTCATAGCCTTTTAAGGTACTTGGTAAACTTTGTGGTCATGGTCAGTTGCACATGCCAACTTTGTAAAGGCATTGCACAAAATAGCCACACCGAGCCACCAGTATTCTATCTTATTTTTACCTGCAAGATAATGCCTAGTACATGTGCACTGTTATTGGATACTCTGACCGTGGCTGACTCGTGTTATTGTCAGTAGAAGTAAAAGTCACTTGGATACATTTGTGGTCATGGCCAGTGGCACATGCCAACTTTGTCAAGGCATTGTGCACAATAGCCACACCAATCTACCAATATTCTACCTGTTTTTACGTGTAAGGTCATGCCCAGTATATCTGCACAGTGATTGGACACTCTGACCGTGGCTGACTCGTGTTATGATTCATAGCAGTTTAATGTACTTGGTAAACTATGT
>SZWC01000215.1:126195-137015 GCA_023375785.1 Penium margaritaceum | reverse complement strand
CTGCACAGTGATTGGACACTCTGACCGTGGCTGACTCGTGTTATGATTCATATCAGTTTAATGTACTTGGTAAACTATGTGGTCATGGTCAGTAGCACATGCCAACTTTGTCAAGGCATTGCGCATAATAGCCGTGCCAAGCCACCGGTTTTTTACCTTGTTTATACCTGCAAGGTCATGCATATTATATCTGCACTGTGATTGGGCACTTTGACTGTGGCTGACTCGTGTTACGATTCGTAGAAGTTAAAGTCACTTGGTAAACTGTGTGGTCATGGTCAGTGGCACATGCCAACTTTGACAAGGCATAGCGCACAATAGCCACACCGAGCCACCAGTATTCTACCTTGTTTGAACCTGTAAGCTCATGCCCAGAATATCTGCACTGTGATTGGACACTCTGACCGTGCCTGACTTGTGTTATGATCAATACAAGTAAAAGTCACTTGGATACATTTGTGGTCATGGTCAGTGGCACATGCCAACTTTGTCAAGGCATTGTGCACAATAGCCACACCGAGCCACCAGTATTCTACCTTGTTTGTACATGCGCACAATAGCCGTGCCAATACACTGGTTTTTTACCTTGCTTATACGTGAAAGGTCATGCATATTAGATGTGCACTGTGATTGGGCACTCTGACCGTGGCTGACTCGTGTTAGGATTCATAGAAGCAAAAGTCACTTGGATACATTTGTGGTCATGGTCAGTGGCACATGCCAACTTTGTCAAGGCATTACGCACAATAGCCACATCAAGCCACCAGTATTCTACCTTGTTTGTACCTGCAAGATCATGCCTAGTACATCTGCATCTGATTGTACACTCTGATTGTGGCTGACTTGTGTTATTATTCATAGCCGTTTAAGGTACTTGGAAAACGTTCTGGTCATGGTCAGTGGCACATGCCAACTTGTCAAGGCATTGCGCACAATCGTCATGGCAAGCCACCGGTTTTTACCTTGTTTATTCTTGTAAGGGCATGCCCAGAATATCGGCACTGTGATTGGACACTTTGATCGTGGCTGACTCGTGTGAAGATCAATACAAGTAACAGTCACTTGGATACCTTCGTGGTCATGGTCAGTCGCACATGCCAACTTTGTCAAGGCATTGTTCACAATAGCAACACCGAGCCACCAGTATTCTACCTTGTTCATACCTTTAAGGTCATGCCCAGTAAATCTGCACTGTGATTGGACACTCTGACCGTGGCTGACCCGAGTTATGATCAATAGAAGTAAAAGTCACTTTGATACATTTGTGAACATGATCAGTGGCACATGCCAACATTGTCAAGGCATTGCACGCAATAGCCACAACGAGCCACCAGTAATCTACCTTGTTTATGGTTTGTGGCACATGCCAACTTTGTCAAGGCATTGCACACAATAGCCGTGCCAAGCCACCGGTGTTTTACCTTGTTTATAGCTGCAAGGTCATGCATATCAGATATTCACTTTGATTGGGCACTCTTACCGTGGCTGACTCGTGTTACGGTTCGTAGAAGTTGAAGTCACTTGGTAAACTTTGTGGTCATGGTCAGAAGCACATGCCAACTTTGTCAAGGCATTGCGTACAATAGCCACACCGAGCCACCAGTATTCTACCTTTTTTATACCTGCACGGTCATGCCCAGTATATCTGCACTATGATTGGACACTCTGACCGTGGCTGACTCGTGTTATGATTCATTGCCGTTTAAGGTACTTGGTAAACATCGTGGTCATGGTCAGTGGCACATGCCAACTTTGTCAAGGCATTGCACACAATAGCCACACCGAGCCACTTGTAGTCTACCTTGTTTGTACATGCAAGATCATACCTAGTACATCTGTACTGTTATTGGAAACTCTGACCGTGGCTGACTTGTGTTATGATCCATATAAATAAAAGTCACTTGGATACATTTGTGGTCATGGTCAGTGGCACATGCCAACTTTGTCAAGGCATTGCGCACAATAGCCACACCGAGCAACCAGTATATTACCTTGTTTATACCTGTAATGTCATGCCCAGTATATCTGCCTTGTGATTGGACACTCTGACCGTGGCTCACTCGTGATCATGGTCACTATGTGGTCATGGTCAGTGGCACATGCCAACTTTGTCAATGCATTGCGCACAATAGCCGTACCAAGCCACCAGTTTTTTTACTTGTTTATACCTGCAAGGTCATGCACATTAGATGTGCACTGTGACTGGGCACTGTGATTGTGGCTGACTCGTGTTACGATTCGTAGAAGTAAAAGTCACTTGGTAAACTTTGGGGTCATAGTCAGTGGCACATGCCAACTTTTTCAAGGTATTGCGCACAATACCCACACCGAGCCACCAGTATTCTACCTTCTTTGTACCTGTGCACAATAGCTGTACCAAGACACCGGTTTTTTACCTTGTTTATACCTGCAAGGTCATGCATATTACATGTGCACTGTGATTGGGCACTCTGACCTGGGCTGACTCGTGTTACGATTCATAGAAGTAAAAGTCACTTGGATACATTTGTGGTCATGGTCAGTGGAACATGCCAACTTTGTCAAGGCGTTGTGCACAATAGCCACACCAAGCCACCAGTATTACACCTTGTTCGTACCTACGAGATCATACATAGTACATCTGCAGTATGATTGTACACTCTGACTGTGGCTGACTCGTGCTATGATTCATAGCCGTTTAAGGTACTTGGTAAACTTTGCGGTCATGGTCAGTGGCACCTGCCAACTTTGTCAAGGTATTGCGCACAATAGCCACACTGAGTCACCAGTATTCTACCCTGTTTATACCTGTAAGGTCATGCCCAGTACATCTGCACTCTGATTGGACACTCTGACCGTGGTTGACTCGTGTTATGATCAATAGAAGTAAAAGTCACTTGGATATATTTGTGGTCGTGGTCAGTGGCACATGCCAGCTTTGTCAATGCATTGCGCACAATAGCCACACTGAGCTACCAGTGACAAAGTTGGCATGTGCCACTGGCAATGACCACAAAGTTTACCAAAGGACTTTGACTTCTACAAATTATAACAAGAGTCAGCCACGGTCAGAGTGCCCAATCACAGTGCACATCTTATATGCATGACCTTTCAGGTATATACAAGGTAACAAACCGGTGGCTTGGCACAGATCTTGTGTGCAATGCCTTGACACAGTTGGCATGTGCCGCTTTGACGCTAGCTGACATCAGCAACAACGCTTGGAGTCTTCCTTGCACTGACGTAACGACTCTTCATCCTGAAGCCCTGCGCTCATTCAGCGCCCGTGGTCAACAATCGGTGGCTCGCCGTGTACAACAGCCGCAAGCAGCTCCCGAGCCGCCGCCCGCCGTCAACTTGCAAGGAGCTTCTTGCTGTCTGCAATCTGCTACCTCTCATCATCTCTGCCGCCGCAAGCGCCTCCTCCTTCCTTACCTCCCCTCATCAGCCGTCTTTATTGCATTAGCCTTAATCTCCTCACCTCCTATGCATTCTTCCTCTCGAGCCGCATCCTCGCACCGCCTTCTCGCATCGTCAGCAGCAGCAACGTGACTCTTGCCGTCAGGACATCGGACACCGCCAGTTTTCCTGCTCCCACTGCAAGCCAACTGGGGAACAAGCCGTCACTCTCCTGACATCAGTGGACCAGCGTCTCAGCTTGCTGCACGACCTTCCCTACTGCTATCAGCTTTCTCTCGCCACCAGCATATCGGACACCACCACTCTTTCTGCCCGTCGGTCTCGAGCCAACTGGGGAACAAGCCGTCACTCTCCTGTCAGCAGAGCAGCTGGTCGTCTTGCTCGCCTCCTTCTCCAATGACCCCTTGCATACTTTCAATTCCCCTTCTTGACATCATCAGCATCATCAGCGTCTTCGCCCACCTGCTCCTTCTCCCCAGATTCCTCACAATCGCCATCGTCCCAGTTTCCTCTCAGCCTCCCTTGGCTCCTTTGAGTCACTCATTGCCATCAGTCTGCCTCCGCAATTCCATCAGCCTTCCACTTCATCTCAATCTCTTCATCATCAGCATCGCCCACGCCGCATCTGCATCAGTCCACTCTTCAGCATCTGCAGCGTACGTGGTTCCGCGCCTGCGCCCACGCATTTCATCAGCCGCCGTCATCGATTCCTCCTCATTGTCCTCCTGCTCAACACAAGAATCATTCCGGTCGCATCGCCCTTTCCGTGACGACCTGCGCCCACGCCGAAAACTTCAGCAGCGCACGTGGTTTTGCCCATGTGTCCACTTCCATTTCAGTAAACTTCCACCTCCTCATCATCAGCATCTGTAACCAGCACAAGGATCTGCACAAGCTACCTGCCCACTTCACAGCAGCCTGCACCCACGCCTGAAGCAGATTTCTCGCGGCGCGTTGGCTCTCGCCTTCCCCTTGCCGCATTCTATTCCCCTATCGCAAAAGCGCATGAGGTTTCGCCCCTACACCCACTCTGTCAAGCATTATTCCTCCGCCATCATTCACCCTTCACTCCTTCCACTCGACACACGGATTTGTCCGTTCAGACCGCCACTCTTGTTTCGACCTGCCCCCACGCTGATTTTGTTACAAGTGCACGTGGTTCCACCCCTGCACACAAACCTCCACACCCAATGCTTCCTCCTGTCCTTCCCTTCGCAGCATCTGCATCCCCATCACCTCTCAACAGTAGTGGCATTTCCTCTCGCCAAAGCATCGGCCACCTCCAGTCTTACTGCTCGTTGGGCTCAAGCATAACTGGAGCACAAGCCGTCACTCCTCTAGCGATAGTGAACAGCTCCTCCTTCCTGATTACTTTCCTCTCCCTTCCTTGGTCTTGACTCCTCTTCACTTCTTCTCCAGTACCTGCATCTGTAGCAGAAGCCAGTCAACAAAGGCAAAAGTCAACACGCCACTGGACCCGGACACCACCCGTCTCCCTGCTTGGTTAAGCTAACCAGTGGAACAAGCCACTGTATCCATGGACCTGACTACCTGGCAGCACCCTCCATTCCTTCATCCACAGCACCCTGCACCACCACCATCTCCATTACCACTCGAAGGGATCATACCAAGGAGAGTGAGCTCTCGGCGGTATCCCCTTCGAAGAGTGTCAGAATCAAGGCCATCTCACCAAACGGCCTTGATGAACCAACGGTTCCTCTCAGGACTCCCTACACTCGAACAGACCATGAGCAACAACACAATCACTGCCCTTCTTTGTGTTCAACCTTTTGTGAAGCCGATCTACTTCATTGACTGTTCAACTCCTAGTCGAGCACTGACTGATATTGTTGCACATCTTCTAGAGTGCCTACGGGACTCCCCCCAACTACACAGAAAAATAGATGGTTCCACCAACTACCATCAATTGAGACTTGAACTGTTACTCAATCTGGGGAGACTCCAATTTCCCGTGTTCAACCTCCGACAGGTACTCCTCAGTATCCTGAACTCCATATCCCTTATTGGTGCCGATTGGGTTGAAACCCTTCTGAAGGAGGCGCTCATCCTCACCACTCATCACTCTCTTCACCCACTCATCAGGCAACCATCCGAAGACTTTGCCGAGACCTCGCGACTCCTGTATCTGACCTGTGCAACACGTCCTCTCTAGTGTTGACTTCAGGGGGGCTGTCGGAATATTGAAGTCAACAATGACATACTCCCTTGGATAATCCGAGCTCTGAGTAAGGTTCATGTCCTGGTCGCCAACACGAACCACCTCGCCAACGAATTGTTGGTACCGATCGAGAACTCAGAGGCGAGCCATCCCTAATAACTGCGACCACTTCGCAACCGCGTTCGGCTAGCAGAAAAGGAGCCGTTGCTCTAGCTTTTGGCCTGTTCTGCAATATATTAGCAACGATTTTCATTCCCTCGAAGTAACTAGAACAGTCCTATTCATCCTGTTCCCTTTGGTTTCGCGGCTTTGCCACCGTGCTATCGCTCTGCTTGCCTCTGTCGCCATTCGCCCACCACTCTTTCCTCATGTTGAAATAGTATGCACATTGTCCACTGCCTAGCTGGCTAGCTACACATACAGACAAGGCATGCACTGCTCTGTGGAGTACGTCCCCTTGGTCTGTTCTGAGTTGGGCCAAGAATGCACTACCCATAATGGGTATGGCCCCCGTGGTTCATCATATGAACCATACCTTTTTGGCATGGTTGAATATGCACCGGAAGCTCAAACGAGAGATCGCGGGTTCAAACCCCGCGACGGCCAAAATTTTCTTTGTGGCCAAAACTGGGACAGGAAGCTTATATGAAGCTTACTGAAAGCCTGGCTTGAGGATGACACTTGGCGGTCTAAGGACGCGCCAAGTAGGATTTTATGTTGAGGTTGGCTCCAGTGGAGCCACTACAAGCAGAAGCTTTAGCAAAGCTCTGTAAGTATAAAAGCCTGCACCTTGCATGCATACATTTACAGTTCTTGCCTTTGAGACTCCTCACAGAGTGTCCAACCAAAGGTAGACACTAAAGACCAACATGCGGACTTCGTGAGGTTGCAAACCAAACGAACCTAAAGTGGGGATCCCTCGTTCGAGGGTGATATGTTATCTTGGTTGCAATATCAAGAGCGGTTGGCGGCCTCCCATGTCGTGACATGTTTTCTACACCGTTGCTATCCGGTACATTGACAAAGGGTTATGGGTCCACGCTTCTGGTTCTCATGCACGCTTCCAAGACCGACTAGCACGTGGTCTTGCAGGGCGCACAGGTACAACAGGGACACGGGCATCGGACGGCTCCATCTGATCCATCGGCTCCATCGGCTTCTTCAGGTAGGGTGCACGCACGTGACGGACTAGGGGATGAGGAACACCTTTGTCCATGTTGGACATGATCCTCGAGCCCCAACGGGATTAAACTCTACCCCTTTTGTAGAAGGTGGTACGACCCCGAATCCGTTCTCTCACGACGGCACCATCACCTTAGACGATCATCGGCTGGAAGGGTATGCAACGGAACCAACTGCACCTTTGATAACGGTCGCACTCAGCAGCCTCATCAGCCTCATCGGCCTCAACGAAGCAGAGTAGCCACGAAGCAGAGAAGACAAGCAACCGCCAGAAATGGCGGATCCGACTCCAGCCCGCCTTGAGGCGGGTATGTCCAAATTCACGGGGACAGGTTTTCCCTTGTGGAAATGGCAACTTGAGATTGTCATGAACGTGCGTGGCTACCTCGACATCCTAAAAGGGATCGAGAATGCACCCGCCGATGCGACCGTGACAACGCATGCGGCTGACCTTGCAGCATGGACGATGAGGAACAACATGGCTCTCGCCATTCTTGTGACGTCCATCAACGAGACTCAACACTCCCACATCACATGATGCACGTTGGCTGCCGATGCCTGCGCAAAGCTCTCACGCGTACATCAATCGAATGCCCTATCAAACCGACTCTTCATCTTCCAACGGTTGATGTCGACGAGGGTGAGCGAAGGAGAATCGAAACCCGCAGTTTTTGCAGTCGTTCGACAACGTGCTACAAGAGGTCCAGTAAATGGAATGGAAGCTCGACTCCAACATGCGTGCCATGATCCTTCTAATGGCGCTGCCGGAAAGCTGGGGGTCCTTGATCACCGTATTTGGTGGTTGGAAGGAGGCAGATATGACGTACGAGGCTGTCGCCAAACACGTCCGCAACGAGTCCATGCCACGTAGTGGCAGTGAGGCAAACATCTCAGCCTATGCCTCTCGCTTCGGTGGACAAAGTGCAAGCTCTCGCTCCAGTCAAGGCAACAGCAGAAGCGGTGGCGGTGGAGGGAAAGGCAACGGTGGCAGGAAGAGTTCCAAGAAGCCCGACAACTGTCACAACTGTGGCAAGGCTGGGCACTGGGCTAGGGACTGCCGTAGTCCCAAGAAAGAAGGCGGGAGAAAAGGTGGAAAGGAGAAGAAGGAGCTCACCAACATGATGGCTAGGGGGCTGCCCATGAAGGGGGCAGCGATCATAAGGCCCGGGGCATTCGCCCTTGACTCAGGCACCAACCACCACTCATCAAAAGAGAAGGGTGGATTTGTCTCCATGGCCGAATCTGTCATGCGCATCAAGTGTGCAAACGGCGGCGTCGTCAAAGCCATGGGTGAAGGGGACAAGGTGACCACGTTCAACGTGAATGGTGCGGAGAAGGCGGTCAACCTTCAAAAGGTGGTGTACATGCCCTCCTTCGCAGCCAACCTGTTGTCCGTGTCACAAATCACCGACAACAACATGGCAGTGGTGTTCACCAACAAGGAAGCGGTGGCCCTAAAAAACGAGGACATCCAGATTTTGTACACCAAAGACGACCTCATGCTTCAAGTTCCAAGAGTCGACGGCCTCTACGTGCTTCAAACCAAAGTCACCAAGGCGTTGGATGAGGGACTTGCATGTGCCACCAAGACAGTGGCACCGCAGCCAAAGGATGCACCGTCGGCAACCGTTGCAGCCGCCACATCAACCAAGGACAATGACGCTGAGTTGTGGCACCGGCGATTTGGCCATGTGGCCAACAGCACGTGGCAGAAGATGCAGGATCAAGAGGTAGTCCGCGGAATGGAAGGGTGCACCATGAAGCATGGCAAAGGGTGTGCATTGTGTGAACCATGCCCCCGAGCGAAGGCAAAGAAGAAGCCGTTTGGGAGAGGAGGTCAACGAGCGGAGCACGTCTTGGAACTGATACACCGTGACGTATGTGGACCCTTCCGCACACCGTCTAATGGAGGAAGCAAGTACTTCCTGACCTTCATTGATGACCACGGCCGCAAGTTGTGGATCTACTTCCTCAAAACAAAGGGAGAGGTAAAGGAGAAGCTCCTCGAGTTCGTCGCCATGGTGGAGCGGCAAACGTCCAAGAAGGTGAAGACGCTTCGAAGTGACAATGGGGGTGAGTACAAAACATGCAAGCCTTGGCTCAAGCATCATGGCATCCGCCATGAGCATACCACCCCGTACAATCCCCAAAGCAACGGCGTGGCCGAGAGAATGAACCAGACCCTGCTCGGCATGGTGCGAAGCATGCTCTTCGACGCCAAGCTCCCACCTCGCTTTTGGGCTGAAGTAGCAACAACGGCCTGCTACCTCTTGAACCTCACTGCAGTGACCGCCTTGCGGAAGCATGGAAAGGAGCAATACAAGCAGCTGAAGATCCCATAGGAAGCATGGTCGAGAAAGAAACCCAACGCATTCCATCTGAATGTGTTTGGGTCAACTGCATGGGCGAAGATCTAGTCGGGAGAAGGTGGAGGCAAGCTTGACGTACGTTCAAGGAAGTACGTCATGGTTGGGTACGACACGTCACACAAAGCCTATCGGCTTTGGGGCCAGGCAGCAGGCAAGCTCGTGAGGAGCCGCGACGTCGTGTTTGACGAACGCACCCTTGGAAGGGGAGAGCTACTGGACCCGATCCTCGCTACCAAAGCAGGAGAGTGGATAGTGTTGCTTGAGTCCGGAGACCAAGCGCCCAACAACTGGCTTGCTTTGCCACCAGGTGGTAGGAATGGGAGAGATGCTGCGGAGGATGATGCAGAATCTGACATGGACGCGGATTCCGAGGCGTCCAGGGCTTCCGAGTCTGACTTGGAGTCTGACGACTCTTCTAACGATGACGACGACAACGACGACGACAAACCACCACCTGTGGAAGCACCAGCACCAAAGCAATAAGCCGCACCACTACCCCGGCGCAGTTTGCGACCAAAGAAAGCACCTTTGTGGTATGAGGATGATTGGACCGGCCTTAGTTGGTCGTGCATGGCTTAGGGAGAGATATCCACAGTGGCGGAGGCGATGAATGGCCCAGATGCGGCCAAGTGGAAGGAGGCAATGGACAGCGAGCTTGCGTCCATTACCGAGAATGGCACGTGGGTGCTGGTGGATAGACCCGACAAGGCCCACGTGGTGGGATCCAAGTGGGTCCTCCGGGTGAAGATGAAGCAAGACGGCAGCATCGACAAGTTCAAGGCAAGGGAAGTGGCTAAGGGGTTCTCTCAACGCCCGGGCTCCGAGTACAATGAGACGTTCGCGCCCGTCGTGACCTTTGCCTCCATCCGCTCTCTCCTTGGCATTGCAGCCGCAAAGAACCTGGAGATACAACAGATGGATGTCAGGATAGCTTTTCTTTATGGGAAGCTTGACAAGGAAGTGCTGATGGAGGTGTCCAAAGGAGTCGAAGCTCCCGAGGGTAAGGTGTGCAGGTTGGTGAAAGCGCTCTACGGGCTAAAACAGGCCCCACGGTTGTGGTACAAATAGATGGATGGTTTCATGACCGGTCGCTCCTTCGCGCATTGCCAGAGTGATCCAAGTGTGTACGTGCGCGATGATGGGAGAGGGCTGATGCTGGTTGCGCTGTACGTGGATGATCTGATTATCTAATCGTCTTCGGTCGAGCTGTTGGATGAGCCGAAGTCTGACCCCAGCAAAAGGTTCAAGATGAAGGACATGGTTCCTCTTGAGTACCACCTCGGGGTCGCCATCCACCACAATCGAGTAGCAGGCACCATCGAACTCAACCAAACCAAATATATCGGTGAGGTACTGAAGTGCTACCACATGGAAGACTGCAAACCTGTCAGCACCCCAATGACGACCGATACAAAGCCGAAGGCCTCCATGTCGCCAAGCAACGAAGCAGAACAAAGGGAGATGCAAGACATCCCCTACCAGTCCGCCGTGGGTAGCATCATGTACGCCATGGTAGGGACTCGTCCCGACATCTGCTATGCTGTGGGACAAGTGAGCAGATTCGTGGCCAACCCTGGGCCACAACATTGGTAGGCAGTCAAGCGCATATTGCGCTACCTGCAGAAGACACGTCACATGGGCCTCATCCTTGGAGGCCAAGAAGGAACGGAACCCCTTCGCCTGAAGTGCTA
>SZWC01000215.1:37594-126019 GCA_023375785.1 Penium margaritaceum | reverse complement strand
AAGCTGAAGGCCTCCATGTCGCCAAGCAACGAAGCAGAACAAAGGGAGATGCAAGACATCCCCTACCAGTCCGCCGTGGGTAGCATCATGTACGCCATGGTAGGGACTCGTCCCGACATCTGCTATGCTGTGGGACAAGTGAGCAGATTCGTGGCCAACCCTGGGCCACAACATTGGTAGGCAGTCAAGCGCATCTTGCGCTACCTGCAGAAGACACGTCACATCGGCCTCATCCTTGGAGGCCAAGAAGGAACGGAACCCCTTCGCCTGAAGCACTACACTGATGCTGATTGGGGAGGAAACCTCGACGACAGGAAATCCACCTCTGGATACGTGTGCATCTTGAATGGCGCTGCCATCTTATGGGCCAGCAGGAAGCAGGATTATGTTTCTGTGTCCATGGCTGAGGCAGAGTATGTTGCTCTGTCAGAGTTGTGCAAAGAGACTCAGTGGTTGCGCAGCCTCCTTGGCGAATTTACAGTACCACAGAAGGATGCCACGGTCGTACACATGGACAACATGAGTGCCATCTCAATGGCTGAAGGCGAGATCATCTCCCGGGGAACGAAGCACATTGACATACGTTACCACTACTCACGTGACCTGGTCATGAAGAACGTGGTGGACTTGCAGTGCTATGGAACAAAGAGCATGCTTGCTGACTGCATGACCAAGCCGCTAGAGAGAGACTTGCACTATGCAAGCATTTGTGGATTCGGCATGAGGAGTGCGGAAGAGGAAGGGTGAGCCCCAAGGCATTGATGGAGCCTAGTAAGTGCCAAATGGACAGGGGTGCAAGGGAGGGATTTGTTGAAATAGTATGCACCTTGTCCACTGCCTAGCTGGCTAGCTGCACATACAGACAAGGCATGCACTGCTCTGTGGAGTACGTCCCCTTGGTCTGTTCTAAGATGGGCCAGGAATGCACTACCCATAATGGGTATGTCCCCTGTGGCTCATCATAGGAACCATACATATTTGGCATGGTTGAATAGGCACCGGAGTCTCAAACAAGAGATCGCGGGTTCAAACCCCGCGACGGCCACAATTGACTTTGTGGCCAAAACTGGGACAGGAAGCTCCTATAAAGCTTACCAAAAGCCTGGACTGAGGATGACACTTGGCGGTCTAAGGACGCGCCATGTAGGATTGTAGGTTGAGGTTGGCTCCAGTGGATCCACTACAAGCAGAAGCTTTAGCAAAGCTCTGCAAGTATAAAAGTCTGTACCTTGCATGCATCCATTTACAGTTCTTGCCTTTCAGACTCTCCACAGAGTGTCCAACCAAAGGTAGACACTAAAGACCAACATGCGGACTTCGTGAGGTTGCGAACCAAACGAACCTAAAGTGCAGATCCCTCGTTCGAGGGTGATATGTTATCTTGGTTGCAATACCAAGAGCGGTTGGCGGCCTCCCATGTCGGGACCTGTTTTCTAGACCGTTGCTATCCGGCGCATTGACACCTCACAGCTCTTCGCTTCGTCACTATCAATCCTTCGCTCAACCTCATCGCATCACTCGCTTCGATCTTCTCTTCTCGTGTCTACCTCGGAGCCCCGTCGCCTCGCCTTACTCAAGGCTCTGCGACTAACTCTTTGGATCAGCACGCACCTTTCTGCTTCCGTCACCTCGCTACCAAGCTCCTACACGCTCCAATGCTTCTGCTTGTTTCTGCTCTTCTCGCTCCCATTCATTCCATTCTTCTGACACACTGACCATGACCAGAAATATATCAAAGTGACTTGTACTTCTATTGATCATAACACGAGTCAGCCACGAGAAGAGTGTCAAATCATAGTGCAGATGTACTAGGCATGATCTTGCCTTGACAAAGTGTCAAGACATTGCGCACAATCGCCGTGCCAAGCCACCGTTTTTTTACCTTGTTCATACCTAAAAGTTCATGCATATTACATGTGCACTCTGATTGGGCACTCTGACCGTGGTAGACTCGTGTTATGATTCGTAGAATTTGAAGTCACTTGGTACACTTTGTGGTCATGGTCAGTGGCACATGCCAACTTTGTCAAGTCATTACATCCAAATGGCATGTGCCAGTGACCATGACCATAAATTTATCCAAGTCATTTTTACCTCTATTGATCAAAGGATGAGTCAGCCACGGTCAAAGTGTCCAATCACAGTGCAGATATACTCGGCATGACCTTATAGGTATAAACAAGGCAGAATACTGGTAATGGTGTAACTATTGTGCGCAATGCCTTGACAAAGTTGGCATGTGCCACTGACCATGACCACAAATGTATGCAAGTGACTTTTACTTCTACTGATCATAACACAAGTCAGCCACGGTCAGAGTGTCCAATCACAATGCAGATGTACTAGGCATGATCTTGCAGGTGCAAACAAGGTAGAATACTGGTGGCTCGGTGTGGCTATTGTGCCCAATGCCTTGACAAATTTTGGATGTGCCACTGACAATGACCACAAAGTTTACCAAGTACCTTAAACGGCCATGAATCATAACACGATTCAGCCACGGTCAGAGTGTCCAATCACAGTACAGATATAATGGGCATGACCTTGCAGGTACAAACAAGGTAGAATACTGGTGGCTCGGTGTGGCTATTGTGCGCAATGCCTTGACAAAGTTGGCATGTGCCACTGACCATGACCACAAATGTATGCAAGTGACTTTTACTTCTACTGATCATAACACAAGTCAGCCACGGTCAGAGTGTCCAATCACAATGCAGATGTACTAGGCATGATCTTGCAGGTGCAAACAAGGTAGAATACTGGTGGCTCGGTGTGGCTATTGTGCCCAATGCCTTGACAAATTTTGGATGTGCCACTGACAATGACCACAAAGTTTACCAAGTACCTTAAACGGCCATGAATCATAACACGATTCAGCCACGGTCAGAGTGTCCAATCACAGTACAGATATAATGGGCATGACCTTGCAGGTACAAACAAGGTAGAATACTGGTGGCTCGGTGTGGCTATTGTGCGCAATGCCTTGACAAAGTTGGCATGTGCCACTGAGCATGACCACAAATGTATCCCAGTGACTTTTACTTCTATTGATCAGAACACGACTCAGCCACGGTCAGAGTCTCCAATCACAGTGCAGATGCACTAGGCATGATATTGCAGGTGCAAACAAGGTAGAATACTGGTGGCCTGGTGTGGCTATTGTGTGCAATGCCTTGACAAAGTTGGCATGTGCCGCTGAACATGACCACAAAGTTTACCACGGGACTTTAACTTCTGCGAATCGTAACACGAGTCAGCCACGGTCACTGTGCCCAATCACAGTGCACATCTAATATGCATGACATTACAGGTATAAACAAGGTAACAAACTGGTGGCTTAGCACGGCTGTTGTGCGCACTGCCTTGACAAAGTTGGCACGTGCCACTGACCATGACCACAAAGTTTACCAAGTACCCTAAACGGCTATGAATCATAACATGATTCAGCCACGGTCAGAGTGTCCAATCACAGTGCAATTGTACTAGGCATGATCTTGCAGGTTCAAACAAGGTAGAATACTCGTGGCTCGGTGTGGCTATTGTGCGCAATGGCTTGAAAAAGTTGGCATGTGCCACTGACCATGACCACAAAGTTTACCAAGTGAATTTAACTTCTACGAATCGTAACACGAGTCAGCCGCAGTCAGAGTGCCCAATCACAGTTCAGATGTAGTAGGCATGACCTTAGAGGTATAAACAAGGTAAAAAGCCGGTGGCTTGGCACGGCTATTGTGCGCAATACCTTGACAAAGTTGGCATGTGCCACTGACCATGACCACAAAGTTTACCAAGTACCTTAGACGGCTATGAATCATAACACGAGTCAGCCATGGTCAGATTGTCCAGTCACAGTGCAGATATACCGAGCATGGCCTTGCAGGTATAAACAAGGTAGAATACGGGTGGCTCAGTGTGGCTATTGTGTGCAATGCATTGTCAAAGTTGGCATGTGCCACTGACCATGACCACAAATGTATCCAAGTGACTTGTACTTCTATTGATCATAACACGAGTCAGCCATGGTCAGAGCGTCCAATCACAGTGCAGATCTACTAGGCATGATCTTATAGGTACAAACAAGATAGAATACTGGTGGCTCTGTGTGGCTATTGTGCGCAATGCCTAGACAAAGTTGGCATGTGCCACTGGCCATAGCCACAACGTTTACCAAGTGACTTTAACTTCTACGAATCGTAACACGAGTCAGCCATGGTCAGAGTGTCCAAGCACAGTACACATCTAATACACATGACCTTACAGGTATAAACAAGGTAAAAACTAGTGGCTTGGCACGGCTAGTGTGCGCAATGCCTTGACAAAGTTGGCATGAGCCACTGACCATGACCACAAGTTTACCGAGTACCTTAAACAGCTATGAATCACAACACGAGTCAGCCACGGTGAGAGTGTCCAATCACAGTGCAGATATACTGGGCATGACCTTGCAGGTATAAACAAGGTAGAATACCTGTGGCTCGGTTTGGCTATTGTGTGCAATGCCTTGACAAAGTTGGCATGTGCCACTGGCCATGACCACAAATGTATCCAAGTGAGTTTTACTTGTATTGATCATAACACGAAAAGCCACGGTTAGAGTGTCCAATCATAGTGCAGATGTACTAGGCATGATCTTGCATGTGCAAACAAGGTATAATACTGGTGGCTCGTTGTGGCTATTGTGCGCAATGCCAAGACAAATTTGGCATGTGCAACTGACCATGACCACAAATGTATCCGAGTGACTTTTACTTCTATTGATCATAACACGAGTCAGCCATGGTCAGAGTGTCCAATCACAGTGCAGATGTACTAGGCATGATGTTGCAGGTTCAAACAAGGTAGAATATTGGTGGCTTGGTGTGGCTATTGTGCGCAATGCCTTGACAAAGTTGGCATGTGCCACTGACCATGACCACAAAGTTTACTAAGTACCTTAAACGGCTATGAATCATAACACGATTCAGCCACGGTCAGAGTGTCCAATCAGAGTGCAGATATAATGGGCATGATCTTGCAGGTACAAACAAGGTAGAATAATGGTGGCTCGGTGTGGCTATTGTGCGCAATGCCTTGACAAAGTCGGCATGTGCCACTGACCATGACCACACATGTATCCAAATGACTTTTACTTCTATTGACCATAACACGAGTCAGCCATGGTCAGATTCTCCAATCACAGTGCAGATGTACTAGGCATGATCTTGCAGGTGCAAACAAGGTAGAATACTGGTGGCTCGGTGTGGCTATTGTGTGCAATGCCTTGACAAAGTTGGCATGTGCCACTGACCATGACCACAAAGTTTACCANGGTCAGAGTCTCCAATCACAGTGCAGATGTACTAGGCATGATCTTGCAGGTGCAAACAAGGTAGAATACTGGTGGCTTGGTGTGGCTATTGTGTGCAATGCCTTGACAAAGTTGGCATGTGCCACTGACCATGACCACAAAGTTTACCACGTGACTTTAACTTATACGAATCGTAACAAGAGTCAGCCATGGTCAGAGTGCCCAATCACAGTGCACATCTAATATGCATGACCTTATAGGTATAGACAAGGTAAAAACCGGTGGCTTGGTACGGCTATTTTGCGTAATGCCTTGACAAAGTTGGCATGTGCCACTGACCATGACCACAAAGTTTACCAAGTACCTTAAACGGCTATGAATCATAACACGAGTCAGCCACGGTGAGAGTGTCCAATCACAGTGCAGATGTACTAGGCATGATCTTGCAGGTGCAAACAAGGTAGAATACAGGTGGCTCGGTGTGGCTGTTGTGCGTAATGCCTTGACAAAGTTGGCATGTGCCACTTACCATGACCACAATGTTTACCAAGTGACTTTAACTTATACGAATCAGAACACAAGTTAGCCACAGTCAGAGTGCCCAATCACAGTTCAGATGTACTAGGCATGACCTTGCCGGTACAAACAAGGTCAAAAACCGGTGGCTTGGCACGGCTACTGTGCGCAATACCTTGACAAAGTTGGCATGTGCCACTGACCATGACCACAAAGTCTACCAAGTACCTTAAACGGCTATGAATCTGAACACGAGTCAGCCATGGTCAGAGTGTCCAATCACAGAAAAGGTATACTGGGCATGACCTTGCAGGTACAAACAAGGTAGAATACTGGCAACAGTGTGACTATTGTGCGCAATGCCTTGACAGAGTTGGCATGTGCCACTGACCATGACCACAAATGTATCCAAGTGACCTTTACTTCTACTGATCATAACACAAGTCAGCCACGGTCATAGTGTCAATCACAGTGCAGATGTACTAGGCATGATATTGCAGATGCAAACAAGGTAGAAAATCTGGTGGCTCGGTGTGGCTATTGTGCGCAATGCCTTGACAAATTTCGCATGTGCCACTGACCATGACCACATAGTTTACCAAGTGACTTTAACTTCTACGAATTGTAACACAAGTCAGCCACGGTCAGAGTGCCCAATGACATTGCACATCTAATATGCATGACCTTGCATGTATAAACAAGGTAAAAGCCCGGTGGCTTGGTACGGCTCTTGTATGCAATGCCTTGACAAAGTTGGCATGTGCCACTGACTATGACCACAAAGTTAGACAGGTACCATAAACGGCTATGAATCATAACACGAGTCAGCCACGGTCAGAGTGTCCAATCACAGTGCCAATATACTGGGCATGACCTTGCAGGTATAAGGAAGGTAGAATACTGGTGGCTTGGTGTGGCTATTGTGCGCAATGTCTTGACAAAGTTGGCACGTGCCACTGACCATGCCCACAAATATATCCAAGTGACTTTTACTTCTACTGATCATAACACGAGTCAGCCACGGTCAGAGTGGCCAATCACAGTGCAGATATACTATGCATGATCTTGCAGGTGCAAACAAGGTAGAATACTGGTGGCTCGGTGTGGCTATTGTGCGTAATGCCTTGACAAAGTTGGCACGTGCCACCTACCATGCCCACAATGTTTACCAAGTGACTTTAACTTATACGAATCGTAACACGAGTCAGCCACAGTCAGAGTGCCCAATCACATTTCAGATGTACTAGGCATGACCTTCCATGTATAAACAAGGTCAAAAACCGGTGGCTTGGCACGGCTACTGTGCGCAATGCCTTTACAAAGTTGGCATGTGCCACTGACCATGACCACAAAGTCTACCAAGTACCTTAAACGGCTATGCATCTTAATATTGCCACGGTCAGAGTGTCCAATCACAGTGCAGATATACTGGACATGACCTTGCAGGTACAAACAAGGTAAAATACTGGTAACGGTGTGACTACTGTGCGCAATGCCTTGAGAAAGTTGGCATCTGCCATTGACCATGACCACAAGTGTATCTAAGTGACTTTTACTTCTACTGATCATAACACAAGTCAGCCACGGCCAGAGTGTCCAATCACAGTGCAGATGTACTAGGCATGATCTTACAGGTGTAAACAAGGTAGAATACTGGTGGCTTGGTGTGGCTATTGTGCGCAATGCCTCGACAAAGTTGGCATGTGCCACTGACCATGACCACGTAGTTTACCAAGTGACTTTTGTCAGAAATATAGCCTTGACAAGAGAAGAAAATATCTCGGTATCAATAACGGTTCCATTCCCATGACTGAACCACCTTTCCCAACGGCTCTCCGGTTTCTCGACCGTTCAGACCCTTGGGATAAGTCATCCCCTAATAAAATGACACCTGTCAGCCGCGTCCGGCTAGCAGAAAGAAGCCGTTGCTTTGCTCATTTGTCCCTTTCTGTCTTTTTTTATACTGAGGATGTTCATTCCCTCAAGTTAACCAGAACAATTCTAGTCATCATATCCCCCTTTGGTTCTGCGGCTCCGCCGCCATGTCTTCGCTTTGCTCGCCTCTCCTGTCCATTGCCTTCGCCAACCACCGTCTCCTCACGGCTCTTCTCTTCGCCACCCTTAACCATTCGCTTCCGACACCTTCCTCGCTTCGCTCTCAAGTTATCTCATCTGCGCTCGGTCTACCTCGGAGCTCCAGTGCCTCGCGTCCTCTTGCGACTCTGCGACTAACTCCTTGGGCCGGCTCTCACCGCTCTGCTTCCGTCACTTCACTACGTTACGTCAGCTTGCTTCATTGCTTGTGCTTGCTTCAGCTCATGCAGTCCTCACTCGTTGCATTCTTCTGACATGGTATCAGAGCTTCAGGGTACATCACCTGGTACCTCGTGACCAAGTCATCGCTCTACTACCTCCATTGCGTCCCCTCTCAAATCTGCACCTCCCCATCGCCGTCATCGCCACTTTGCGCTCCTCCGCTTCATTAGCAGCTGACATCAGCAGCACCGCTTGAAGTGCTCCTCGCGCTGAACCAACGCCTCGTCATCCTCAGAAAGCCCTGCGCCAATTCCGCACCCGTGGCCAACAAATTTGTGACGTGTCGTTAAGAACAGCTGCAAGCAGCTCCCGAGCCGCCGCTTGCCGTCAACTTCTTGGAAGCTTCCCTGTCGATTGTCACCCGCTACCTCTCTTCTCGTCAACCTTGCAAGCACCTCTACTCTCCTCTTCTCCCCTCATCGGCCTCATCTGCACCATCTGCCCCTCCGAAATCAGTCTCCTTGCACTCGTTGTGCCACATCGCATCCTCGCACCGCCGTCTCGCATCGTCAGCAGCAGTAGTGCAATGCCCGCCGCCAGGACATCGGACACCACCATTCTTCCTGCTCCCATTGCGAGTCAACTGGGGAACAGGCCGTCACTCTCCTGACATCAGCGGACTGGAACCTCTGCTCGCCGTATGACTCCCTTTGCTGCAATCAGTCTCCTATAGCCAACATGATATCGGACACCGCTAGTCCTCCTGCCCCTTGGTCTCGGGCCAACTGGGGAACAAGCCGTCACTCTCTTGAAAGCATAGCACCTGGTTGCCTCATCTGGCCACCATCCTCTCCCTGCCGCAATCTTCTGCCTCCGTCACGTGCGCATCACCTCCACCAGCCTTCCCTTCTTTGCGTCATCACCCTCTGTCCTCAGCCCTCCTCATCATCTGTCTTCCTCGAGCCGCTCTCAGCATCATCCGTGCCGCCTTCTCATCAGTCTTCCTCAGCCTTCGTCATCAGCGCACGTGGTTTCACCCCTGCGCCCACTCAGCCATGAGCTGCCTCTAATCCCGTCTCCGCATCATCAGCTCGGCACAAGGATCCGCCCGGTCACATCGCCCGCTTCGCGACGACCTGCGCCCACGCCGAAATTTTTTGCAGCGTACGTGGTTCTGCCCCTGCTCCCACTCCTTTTTCATCAGCGTCTGCTCCTTGTCATCGGCATTTGGGACCAGCACAAGGATCTGCACGAGCTAGCTGCCCGCTCCGCAGCAGCCTGCACCCACGCCGGCAGCAGATTTATCGCGGCGCGTTGGCACCTGCCTTCCCCTTGCCGCATTCTACCACCTCTATTTCAGCAGCGTACGAGGTCTCACCCCTGCGCCCACTCCTCTTTTATCAGCCTTTGCCTCCTCATCATCAGCATCTGCGACCAACACAAGGATCTGCACGAGCTAACTGCCCGCTTTGCAGCAACCTGCACCCACGCCAGAAAAAGATTTCTCACGGCGCGTTGGCTTCTACCCTCCCCTTGCCGCATTCTACTCCTCAACCTCACAGTGCACGTGGTTTCGCCCCTGCGCCCACCCCGTCAATTATCGGGCCGTCATCCGCTTTCACTTTTTTCGCTCAGCACAAGGATCCGCCCGGTCGCATTGCCCGCTCCGCGACGACATGCGCCCACGCCGAAACTTCCACATGTCGGATTTGCCCCATTCCACCATCCTCTTCCTCCGCCATCATTCATCTACAACATCAGGTCCATCGCATCACCATGAACCCTCCTGCAAAATCTGATTGTCCTCAAATTCTTGGTCGTCCCCTCTTCAACACTTCTCCTCCTCGATGGAAGAGCAACGACGCGCCATCCTGTTTTACAATGAAGTTGCCTCCCTTACCGACAACACTTCTCCACTCTGCTTCGCACCTGATGGGAGGCATAACTTTGAGCGATGGCGCCGCCAACTGCGTCGTGAAATCGCCACCTTGGACATATATGGATACAGTCTCCTTGACGTGATATGAAATGTTGGAAGCAGAGAAGCCCGCAGAACCACACGAGGAAGAAAGGAGTATGGCATTGCCCAAACTCAATTGCGAGGACTTCTCTACAGGAGCACTTACGATGAATTCCACCCTCTCATTACAGCACATCGTCATCAAGCTGCCTTCCGGACCATCCACGCCCTCAGGGATTACTGTTCAAGCAGAAGAGCAGAATCCCCTGATCCTCATCCGGCTGTACTTGACCCTCCTCCATACAATGAACTTCTGGAGGAACGACGATTCCAGCTGCAACCCTTCAACCGAGATCAGAGGATAATGGAGGACGAAGCTGAACTTTGAGCCATCGAAGAACGGCCTCGCACTCCCCAATCTCCCACATCCTCCAATGGGGTGGAATGGTGGGAGCGCCACTATCCCTGATCTGCCTCTTGCTCTCTTACCTCTTGTCAAGCTTAAAGGGAGGTGTCAAAAATGAAGCATTGACAAGATATAAAGATATCTCGGTCTCAATAACGGTTCAATTCCCATGGCTGAACCACCTTGCCCAACGGCTCTGCGGTCGCTCGATCGTTCAGACCCTTCGGACAAATCATCCCGTAATAAAGTGACACCTGTCACCCACGCCCGGCTAGCGGAAAGAAGCCGTTGTTTTGCTCATTTGTCCTATTTTGTCCTTTTTATACCGAGGATGTTCATTCCCTCGAGTTAACCATAACAGTTATATTCATCCTGTTCCCCTTTGGTTCCGCGGATTCGCCGCCGTGTCTTCGCTCTGCTCGCCTCTCGCGTCCATTGCCTTCACCCACCACTGTCTCCTCACTGCTATTCGCTTTGCCACCCTTAACCTTTCGCTTCCGACGCCTTCCTCGCTTTGCTCTGAAGTTCTATCATCTGCGCTCGGTCTACCTCGGAGCTCCAGTGCCTCGCTTCCTCTTGCGACTCGGCGACTGAATCCATGGGCCTTCTCTCACCCCTCTGCTTCCGTCACTTCACTACGTTACGTCAGCTTGCTTCATTGCCCCTGCATGCTTCTGCTCCTGCTGACCTCGCTCATTGCATTCTTCTAACAACTTTAACTTCTACGAATTGTAACACGAGTCAACCACGGTAAGAGTGCCCAATGACATTGCACATCTAACATGCATGACCTTGCAGGTATAAAAAGGTAAACAACCGGTGGCTTGGCATGCCTATTGTATGTAATGCAGTGACAAAGTTGGCATGTGCCACTGACCATGATCACAAAGTTTACCAAGTACCTTAATCGGCTATGAATCATAACACGAGTCAGCCACAGTCAGAGTGTCCAATCACAGTGCAAATATACTGGGCATGACCTTGCAGGTATAAACAAGGTAGAATAGTGGTGGCTCGGTGTGGCTATTGTGCGCAATGCCTTGACAAAGTTGGCATGTGCCAGTGACCATGACCACAAATGTATCCAAGTGACTTTTACTTTTATTGATCATAACACGGGTCAGCCACGGTGAGAGTGTCCACTCACATTGCAGATGTACTAGGAATGATCTTGCAGATTCAAAAAGGATAGAATACTGGTGGCTCGGTGTGGCTATTGTGCGCAATGCCTTGACAAAGTTGGCATGTGCCACTGACCATGACCACAAAGTTTACCAAGTGACTTTAACTTCTACGAATCGTAACAGGAGTCAGCCACGGTCAGAGTGCCCAATCACAGCTCACATCTAACATGCATGATCTTGCAGGTATAAACAAGGTAAAAAACCGGTGGCTTGGTACGGCTAGTGTGCGCAATGTCTTGACAAAGTTGGTATGTGCCACTGACCATGAGCACAAACTTTACCAAGTATATTGAACGGCTACGAATCATAGCACGAGTCAGCCACGGTCAGGGTGTCCAATCACAGTGCAGATATATTGGACATGACCTTGCCGGTATAAACAATGTGGAATACTGGTGGCTCGGTGTGGCTATTGTGCGCAATGCCTTGACAAAGTTGGTATGTGCCGCTGACCATGACCACGAATGTATCCAAGTGACTTTTACTTCTATTGATCATAACACGAGTCAGCCACGGTCAGAGTGTCAAATCACAGTGCAGATGTATTAGGCATGATCTTGCAGGTACAAACAAGATAGAATACTGGTGGCTCGGTGTGGCTATTGTGCACAATGCCTTGACACTGTTGGCATGTGCCACTGACCATGACCACAAAGTTTACCACGTACCTTAAACGGTTATGAATCATAACACGAGTCAGCCACGGTCGGAGTGTCCAATCACATTGCAAATGTACTAGGCATGATCTTACAGGTACAAACAAGGTAGAATATTGGTGGCTCGGTGTGGCTATTGTGTGCAATGCCTTGACAAGGTTGGCACGTGCACTGACCATGACCACAAAGTTTACCAAGTGACTTTAACTTCTACCAATCATAACACAAGTCAGTCACGGTCAGAGTACCCAATCATAGTACACATGTAATATGCATGACCTTGCAGGTATAAACAGGGTAAAACCCGGTGTCTTGGCACGGCTATTGTGCGCAATGCCTTGACAAAGTTGGCATGTGCCACTGACCATGACCACAAAGTTTACCAAGTACCTTAAACGGCTATGAGTCATAACATGAGTCAGCCACGGTCAGATTGTCCATTCACAGTGCAGATATAATGGGCATGACCTTGCAGGTATAAACAAGGTAGAATACTGGTGGCTCGGTGTGGCTACTCTGCCAATGCCTTGACAAAGTTGGCATGTGCCACTAACCATGACCACAAATGTATCCAGGTGACTTTTCCTTCTATTGATCATAACACAAGTCAGCCATGGTCAGAGTGTCCAATCACAGTGCAGATGTACTAGGCATGATCTTACAGGTTCAAACTAGGTAGAATACTGGTGGCTCGGTGTGCGAATGTGCGCAATCCTTTGTCAAAGTTGGCATGTGCCACTGACCATGACCACAAAGTTTACCAAGTGACTTTAACGTCTACGGATCGTAACAGGAGTCAGCCACAGTCAGACTGCCCTGTCAGAAATGTGACTCCGACACGGTGCTCTTCACCCCTCGGATAATCCGAGCTCTTGATCCTGGTTCAGGTTCCGCAGCGAACCTCCTCGGCAATGGCTGGTCGGTCACGACCGTTCCACCAGAGTCGAGCCGCCTCTAATAATCGACCACGTCGCCACGCGTCCGGCTAGCAGAAAGAAGCCGTTAATACTTGTTTTTTCCTGTTCTGCTGTATATACGGAGGATGTTCAGTCCCTCCCTAGTTTAACCAGAACAGTTCTACTCATCCTGTTCCCCTTTGGTTCCGCGGCTTCGCCGCCGTGTCTTCGCTCTGCTCGTTCCTCACATTCTTTGTCTTTGCCAGCCCCTATCAATGCTTTGCTCCGTCACTCTCGCTCCTTCGCTCAGCTCTCATATTCCGCCAACCATCACTCAACTTGCCAGCACTCTCTCTCATATCAACCTGTCTACCTCAGCTACCTTGCGTCTCAGCCTCTATCAGCTTCCGCGACTAACTCCTCGGACCGCTCTCGCCTACGTCACTCTACTGACATACGCTTGCATGTCCTGACGCTTCTGCCTGCTTGTGCTGCTGCTGTTCTCACATCTGCATTCTTCTGGCATGGTATCAGAGCTTCAGGCAACATCACTTGGAGTCCCGTGACCACGTCATCGCTTTGCCGTCATCATTGCTTCATTCCTTCCACTCGCATTCTCCTGCCGCCGCTACCATCGTCCCGCGCCTCACCGTTTTGCTAGCAGCTGATATCAGCAGCTCTGCCTGACGAGTTCTCTGTACTGAAGAAACGCCTTGTCATCCCAAGGAAGCCCTGCGCCCATTTCTGCGCCCGTGGCCAACAACCAGTGACTTTTCGCCCACATCAGTCGTAAGCAACTCTCGAGCCGCCACTTGCCGTCATCTACCATGAAGCTACCTGCTGTCTGCCATCCGCTACCCCTCATCGCATCTGCATCCGCAAGCATCTCCTCCTCTTCCATCTTGCTTCATCAGGTTCATCTGCCACTGCTTCGCCGTCATCCTCAGCCCGCTCGCATCCATCACCTCGAGCCGCCTTCTTGCATCGCCTTCTCACCTCATCAGCAGCTGCAGCCAAAACTTCCGCCATCAGGATATCGGACACCACCAGTCTTCCTGCTCCCATTCCGAGCTAACTAGGGAACAAGCCGTAACTCTCCTGGCATCAGCGGTCTAGTGCCTCTGCCCGCTGCCTGACTCCCTCTACCGCAATCAACCTCTTCCAGGTGACAGGACATCGGACACCACCAGTCTTCCTGCTCCCACTTACGAGCCAACTGGGGAACAAGCCATCACTCTCCTTAAAGCAAACAAAATGGTTGTGTCGCTCCACCTCCCTGCCTTATCACCTCTCATCGCGCCTCCCTCCACCTGCATCGCTCCCTATCTCTCTTCTTCAGCTTCATTGTCAGTCTTATGCCTTCACTCCTCGCGTCATCCTCATGTGCTGCCATCAGTCCCTCCTCCTCCTCCTTGCTCCAGTCTCCTCAGCTCTATCAGATGCCCGTTCCTGTCTCGTTTATCCGTCTCCCTCCTTCATCAACATCCTCCGAGCCGCCTTCTCGCATCGCCTCCTCGCCTTGTCAACAGCTGCAGCCAAAACTACCGCCGTCAGGATGTTGGACACCGCCAGCCTTCATGCTCCCACTTCCGAGCCAACTAGGGAACAAGTCGTCATAAATGAGAATCAGAAATCAGAATCCAACTAGTCCACAAGCACCTGCGGAAACTCAGAACTCTCGAACATTGGTTCACCTTTGGGTCGAACCAACTCGGTGATCAGCACTAGCCGCTGACGGTCTCCAACCGACCAAATGGGCATCTGACCGAGGGATCCCCTAATAAGCGACACCCATCGCAAGCGCGTCCGGCTAGCGCACAAGAAGCCGTTGCATCTCTATTTGTCATGTTCTGCTTGTATATAATGAGGATGTTCATTCCCTCAATACTTAACCAGAACAGTTGTCCTCATCCTGTTCCCCTTTGGTTCCGCGGCTTCGCCACCGTGTATTCGCTCTGCTCGTCCCTTGCACTTTATGTCTTCGCCAACTCTCAACGCTTTTCTCCGTCACTCTCGCTCCTTCGCTCAGCTCTCATACTCCGCCAACCATCACTCACCTCGCCAGCGCTCTCTCTCATATCAACCTGTCCACCCTGGTTACCTCGCGTCTCAACCTCTATCAGCTCCCGCGACTAACTCCTCGGACCGCTCTCACCTATGTCACTTTGTTGACGTACGCTTGCATGTCCTAATGCTTCTACTTGCTTCTGCTGCCGCCGTCCTTGTGTCTGCATTCTTCTGACATGGTATCAGAGCATCAGGCAACATCACCTGGTGCCCCATAACTACGTCGTCGCTCTGCCGCCATCTTCCCATCATCGCTTTCTCCCGCAATCGTTTGCCGCCGCTACCGACGTCCCGCGCCGTGCCGCTTCGCCAGCAGCTGACATCAGCAGCTCTGTCTGACGAGTCCTCCGCACTGAAGAAACGCCTTGTCATCGCAAGAAAGCCATGCGCCCATCTCCGCGCCCGTGGCCAACAACCAGTGACTTGTCGCCCACATCAGCTGCAAGCAACTCTTGGGCCGCCACCTGCCGTCAACTACCAAGAAGCTTCCTGCCGCTCGCCATCTGCTACCACTCATCACATCTGCCTCCGCAAGCATCTCCTCCTCTTTCATCCTACCTTATCAGCCTCATCTGCCCCTCCTCACCGTCATCCTCAGCCTGCCCGCGTCCATCATCTCGAACCGCTCTCTTGCATTGCCTCCTCGCCTCGTCAACAGCTGCAGCCAAAACTGCCGCCGTCAGGATATCGGACACCACCAGTCTTCCTGCTCCCATTTCCGAGCCAACTGGGGAACAAGCCGTCACTCTCCTCACATCAGCGGTTTAGTGGATCTGCCCGCTGCCTAACTCCCTCTGCCGCAACCAACTTCTTCAGCTGACAGGACATCGGACACCACCTGTCTTCCTGCTCCCATTTCCGAGCCAACTAGAGAACAAGCCATCACTCTCCAGAAGCAGAAGAAGTGGTTGTGTCTCTCCATCTCCCTGCCGCGACGTGTCTCATTGCATCTTCCTCCGCCTGCATCGATCCCTGCCTCTCCTCTTCAGCATCATCATTAGTCTTCTTCCTTCGCCCCTCGCATCATCCTCATCAGCTGCGATCAGTCCCTCCTCCTCCTCCTCGTTCCCGCCTCATCAGCTCCTTCAGCCTTCCGTTCCGGCCTCATCTCCGCCTTTCTCCGTCATCAACATCATCCGCGCCGCTTTTGCATGCATCATCCTTATCAGCATCGTCTCTTCGCGCACGTAGTTCCGACCCTGCGCCCAGTCATTAATCAATCGTTTCCTGCGCTTTCGCATCGCTTTCAGCCCGGCACAAGGATCCGCCCGGTCGCATCGCCTTTTTCCGCGATGACCTGCGCCCACGCCGAAACTTCCTCAGCGCACGGGGTTTGCCCCTACGCCCACTCCATCATCATCAGCTTCCGCTTCACCAATCATCATCAGCATCTGTAGCCAGCAAAAGGATCTGCACGAGCGAGCTGCCCGCTTCGCAACAGCCTGCACCCACGCCGGCAGCAGATTTTTTGCGGCGCGTTGGCACCTGCCTTCCCCTTGCCGCGTCCTACTCCCATATTTAAAATCTTCCTTTAGCGCACGCGGCTCGCCCCTGTGCCCACTCCGCCACTGTCATCAGCCTCTGTTCTCATGAGCAGCCATCGGCATATGTGAATGGCACTATTATCTGCACGAGCTAGCTGCCTGTTTCCGCAGCAGCCTGCACCCACGCCTGCAGCAGATTTATCGCGGCGCGTTGGCTTCTGCCTTCCCATTGCCGCATCCTACTCCCCTATTCCAAGTCGCGCACGTGGTTTTGCCCCTACGCCCACTCCATCATCAATCGCTTGTAACCATCCATTGCTTTCCGTCATCAGCTCGGCACACGGATCCGCCCGGTTGCATCGCCAGCTTCGCGACGACCTGCGCCCACACCGAAAACAATCTCAACGCACGAGGTTCCACCCTGCACCCATTCCATCACTCTACACTTCTCATCAATCGTGTGCACCTGGACAACGGTCAAACCTACTCAAATCCCGATGGTAAACAGACACCAGCAACTGACCATGACCACACTGTTCACCAAGTACCTGAAACGGTTATGAATCATAACACGCGTCACCTACGGTCAGAGTGTCCAATCACAGTGCAGATGTACTAGGCATGATCTTGAAGGTGCAAACAAGGTAGAATACTGGTGGCTCGGTGTAGCTATTGTGCGCAATGCCTTGACACATTGGCATGTGCCACTGACCATGACCACAAAGTTTACCAAGTGACTTTAACTTCTACGAATCGTAACACAAGTCAGCCATTGTCAGAGTTCCCAATCACAGTACACATCTAATATGCATGACCTTGCAGGTATACACAAGGTAAAAATCAGGTGGCTTGGCACGGCTATTGTGCGTAATGCCTTGACAAAGTTGGCATGTGCCACTGACCATGACCACAAAGTTTACCAAGTGACTTTAACTTCTACGAATCGTAACACGAGTCAGCCATATTCAGAGTGCCCAATCATAGTGCACATCTAATATGCATGACCTTGCTGGTATAAAGAATGTAAAAAACCGGTGGCTTGGCACGGCTATTGTGCGCAATGCCTTGACAAAGTTGGCATGTGCCACTGACCATGACCACACTGTTTACCAAGTACCTTAAACAGCTATGAATCATAACACGCGTCTACCACGGTCAGAGTGTCCAATCACAGTGCAGATGTACTATGCATGATCTTGAAGGTGCAAACAAGGTAGAATACTGCTGGCTCGGTGTGGCTATTGTGCGCAATGCCTTGAAAAAGCTGGCATGTGCCACTTACTATGATCAAAAAGTTTACCAAGTGACTTTTGTCAGAAGATTGTAGTGAGAGTGGACGGCAGGAGCAGAAGCAAGGAGACGCACTGAATCATACAGGAGTGAGCCAGCAGAATGATGAAGGCGGAAAGACGAGAGCGGTCCTCAGAAGTTAGTCAGAAGGCCTCGACAGGGTGAGACACAGAGCTCCGAGGTAGACAGAGGGCAATGAGAGAGCACGGGAGCAAAGCGAGTGATGCACCAAAGGTGAGCAAAAGGTTATGAGTGACAAAGCAAAGCGAAAGATGGTAGGCGAAGTGAGCGGTGACACGAGGCGAGCAGAGCGAGAACACAGCAGCGATACCGCGAAACCAAAAGGGAACAGGATGTGCAGAACTGTTCTGGTTAATCTAGGAGGGAATGAACATCCTCCTTATAAGAGACAGAACAAGACAAAAGGGAAACGAGTCAGCCATGGTCAGAGTGTCCAATAACAATGCAGATGTACTAGGCATGATCTCACAGGTGCAGACAAGGTGGAATACTAGTGGCTCGGTGTGGCTATTGTGTGTAATGCCTTGACAAATTTTGCATGTACCACTGACCATGACCACAATGTTAACCAAGTGAATTTAACGTTTTCGGATCAAAACACGAGTCAGCCACGGTCAGAGTGCCCAATCACAGCGTACATCTAATATGCATGACCTTGCAGGTATAAACAAGGTAAAAAACCGGTGGTTTGGGATGGCTATTGTGCGCAATGCCTTGTTCCATTGACCATGACCACAAAGTTTTCCAAGTACATTAAACGGCTATAAATCACAATACGAGTCAGCCACGGTCAGAGTGTCCAGTCACAGTGCAGCTATACTGGACATGATCTTGCAGGTACAAACAAGGTAGAATACTTGTGGCTCGGTGTGGGTGTTTTGCGCAAAGCCTTGACAGAGTTGGCATGTGCCACTGGCGATGACCACAAATGTATCCAAGTGACTTTTACTTCTATTTGTCATAACACGAGTAAGCCACGGTCAGAGTATCCAATCATAGTGCAGATGTACCAGGCATGATCGTGCAGGTGCAAACAAGGTAGAATACTGGTGGCTCAGTTTGGCTATTGTGTGCAATGCCTTGACAAAGTTGGCATATGTCACTGACCTTGACCAAAAATATATCCAAGTGACTTTTACTTCTATTGATCATAACACGAGTCAGCCGCGGTCAGAGTGTCCAATGACAGTTCAGATGTATTAGGCATGATCTTCCAGGTTCAAAAAAGGTAGAATACTGGTGGCTCGGTGTGGCTATTGTGCGCAATGCCTTGACAAAGTTGGCATGTGCCACTGGCCATGACTACACAGTTTACCAAGTGACTTTAACCTCTACGAACCGTAACACGAGTCAGCCACAATCAGAGTGCCCAATCACAGCGTACATATCATATGCTTGACCTTGCAGGTATAAACAAGGTAAAAACCCGGTGGCTTGGCACGGCTATTGTGCGCAACGCCTTGACAAAGTCGGCATGTGCTACTGCCATGACCACAAAGTTTACCAAGTACATTAAACGGCTATGAATCATAACACGCGTCAGCCACGGTTAGAGTGTCCAATTTCAGTGTAGATATACTGGGCATGACCTTATGGGTCGAACAAGGTAGAATACTGGTGGCTCGGTGTGGCTATTGTGTGTAATGCCTTGACAAAGTTGGCATGTGCCACTGACCATGACCACAAATGTATCCAACTGACTTTTACTTCTATTGATCATAACACGAGTCAGCCACGGTCAGAGTGTCCTATCATTGTGCATATGTACTAGGCATGATCTTTCAGGTGCAAACAAGGTAGAATACTGGTGGCTCGGTGTGGCTATTGTGCGCAATACCTTGACATCGTTGGCAGTGCCACTGACCATGACCACAAAGTTTACCAAGTGACTTTAACTTCTACAAATCGTAACAAGATTCAGCCACGGTCAGAGTGCCCAATCACAGTGCACATCTAATATGCATGACCTTGCAGGTATAAACAAGTTAAAAACTGGTGGCTTGGCACGGCTACTGTGCGCAATGCCTTGACAAAATTGGCATGTGCCACAGACCATGACCACAAAGTTTATCAAGTACCTTTAACTGCTATGAATCATAACACGAGTCAGCCACGGTCTGAGTGTCAAATCACAGTGCAGATATATTAGGCATGACCTTACAGGTACAAACAAGTTAAAATACTGGTGGCTTGGTGTGGCTATTGTGCGCAATGCCTTGAGAAAGTTGGAATGTGCCACTGACCATGACCACAAATGTATCCAAGTGACTTTTACTTCTATTGATCATATCACGAGTCAGCCACGGTCAGAGTGTCCAATCACAGCGCAGATGTACTAGGCACGATCTTGCATGTACAAACAAGGTAGAATACTAGTGGCTCGGTGTGGCTATTTTGCGCAATGCCTTGACAAAGCTGGCATGTGCCACTGACCATGACCACAAATGTATCCAAGTGACTTTTACTTATATTGATAGTAACATGAGTCAGACACGTTCAGAGTGCCCAATCACAGTGCAGATGAACTAGGCATGAGCTTGCAGGTGCAAACAAGGTAGAATATTGGTGGCTCCATGTGGCTATTGTGCGCAATGCCTTGACAAAGTTGGCATGTGCCACTGATCATGACCACAAAGTTTACCAAGTACATTAAACGGCTATGAATCATAACACGAGTCAGCCACGGTCAGAGTGCCCAATCACAGTGCAGATGTACTAGGCATGAGCTTGCAGGTGCAAACAAGGTAGAATATTGGTGGCTCCATGTGGCTATTGTGCGCAATGCCTTGACAAAGTTGGCATGTGCCACTGATCATGACCACAAAGTTTACCAATTGACTTTAACTTCTACGAACCATAACAAGAGTCAGCCACGGTCAGAGTGCCCAATCAAAGCGCACCTCTAATATGCATGACCTTGCGGGAATAAACAAGGTAATAAACCGGTGGCTTGGCCCGGCTATTGTGCGCAATGCCTTGACAAAGTTGTCATGTGCCACTGACCATGACCACAACGTTTACCAAGTACATTAAACGGCTATGAATCATAACACGAGTCAGCCACGGTCAGAGTGTCCAATCACAGTGCAGAAATACTGGGCATGATATTGCAGGTATAAACAAGGTAGAATACTGGTGGCTCAGTGTGGCTATTGTGTGCAATTCCTTGGCAACGTTGGCATGTGCCACTGACCATGACCACAATTTTATCCAAGTGACTTTACTTCTATTGATCATGACACGAGTCAGCCACGGTCAGAGTGTCCAATCACAGTGCAGATGTACTGGGCATGATCTTGAAGGTACAAACAAGGTAGAATACTAACGGCTTGGTGTGGCGAGTTTGCGCAATGCCTTGACAAAGTTGGCATGTGCCACTGACCATCACCACAAATGTATCCAAGTGACTTTTACTTCTATTGATAATAACACGAGTCAGCCACGGTTAGAGTGTCCAATCACAGTGCAGATGTACCAGGCATGATTGTGCAGGTGCAAACTGTCATAACATTGCTTGAAGAAGTTGCTGTTGAGTGGGTACGGTCCGATGTGCGTGCGAGCCGCGAGGCGACCCGCGGCACTCGAGGCGCGGGCTAAACCTGTTGGAGATGCCACAGCACTTGAGGGAAGAGCACGACAGGTCAGGAGATCACAGAAAAACACGTGGACGTGGTGTACAAGCACGTGCGTTGAGAGACTGAGGAGATGCTGATTGCTTGGAGGAGCAAGGTGTGGATAAGTGGAGGCAGTGCCGAGGCGCGGGCCGAATGGCCGCAGCGCTGAGGCACGGGCCTGCGAGTAGATGAAACCACGTAGCAGGAGTGGGTGCGGTTCTGAGTGTGGGCGAGTTTGTAGGAAAGCCGCAGCAACAGCAGGACGAGCATTTTGAAGGATGAGCAGAACTAGGAGTGGACGTAGTGACAATGTGCGGGAAACCGTCACATGTAACAGGCGTTGAGGCAGGAGATTGATCTTAGGTGCAGCCATAGTCTTGACGGGCACGAGAGCATGAGGAATATCGGAATGCAGGAGGAGATGCATGAGGAAGATCAGAGTTGGCACTGGGGGCGGGCCAAAGGGCCGAGCCAGAGTAAGGGCAGGGCGAAGCCCGGGCCGAGAGGAGACCAGGTGAACCGATGAATCTGGTTAATTAGAAAGAAGCAATACAAGAGGAATAAGTACTAGAGGCTACAATATGGATACTCCTATGCCTAGGCTAGCCACCCCACGCGCTAGGGTGGGCGGTAACTGTGCAGCAGCGGCAGGCGCTTTGCTGCTGCTACTGCTGGGTGCGAAATGGCTTTGCCGGTCAACACTGTGTGGCGCGAGGACGATTGAGTGTGCGCTCCAGGTGTCGCCACCACAGGTCGTTGTTGTCTTGTCGCGTAGTTTGGACCGGGTCGCGGGCAGTCCGTTGCAGCTCTGGGGCGGGATAGCCGAACGGCTTGTTCTTCCTTGCCGAGCCGATGTGGCAGGGCTGCCTTTTGGGGTTGCCGCCTTTTTGCTTTCGCTGGCTGTTGCGGCTGTTGACATTGTTGGGACCCGGACGTGAACCTTAACCGGTGGTGATTTTCCTAATCTGAGATTCTCGGAGTTGGGTGACCGGACAGCAGGTATTCCAGATATTGCAGCGTCACCTTGTGATATTCAATTAATGTTCCAACACAAACAAGGTAGAATACTGCTGGCTCAGTTTGGCTATTGTGTGCAATGCCTTGACAAAGTTGGCATGTGCCACTGACCGTGACCACAAATGTATCCAAGTGACTTTTACTTCTATTGATCATAACACGAGTCAGCCGCGGTCAGAGTGTCCAATCACAGTGCAGATGTACTAGGCATGATCTTGCAGGTTAAAAAAAGGTAGCATACTGGTGGCTCGGTGTGGCTATTGTGCGCAATGCCTTGAAAAGGTTGGCATGTGCCACTGACCATGACCACAAAGTTTACCATGTGACTTTAACTTCTACGAATCGTAACACGAGTCAGCCACGGTCAGAGTGCCCACTCACAGCGCACATCTAATATGCATGACCTTATAGGTATAAACAAGGTGAAAACCCGGTTGCTTGGCAACAATATTGTGCGCAATGCCTTGACAAAGTTGGCATGTGCCACTGACCATGACCACAAAGTTTGTGGTCATGGTCAGTGGCACATGCCAACTTTGTCAAGGCATTGCGCACAATAGCCACACCGAGCCACCAGTGTTCTTCCTTGTTTACACCTGCAAGATCATGCCTAGTACATCTGTACTCTGATTGGACACTCTGACCGTGGCTGACTCGTGCTATTAACAATAGAAGTAAAAGTCACTTTGATACACTTGTGGTCATGGTTAGTGACACATACCAACTTTGTGAAGGCCTTGCGCACAATAGCCACACCAAGACAACAGTATTCTACCTTGTTTGCACCTGCAAGATCATGCCCAGTACATCTTCACTGTGATTGACACTCTGATCGTGGCTGACTCGTGTTATGATCAATAGAAGTAAAAGTCACTTGGATACATTTGTGGTCATGGTCAGTGGCACATGCCAACTTTGTCAAGGCATTGCACACAACAGCCACACCGAGCCACCAGTATTCTACCTTATTTATACCTGTAAGGTCATGCCTAGTATATATGCACTGTGATTGGACACTCTGACTGTGGCTGACTCGTGTTATGATCAATAGCCGTTTAATGTACTTGGTAAACTTTTTGGTCATGGTCAGCGGCACATGCCAACTTTGTCAAGGCACTGCGCACAATAGCCGGACCAAGCCACTAGTTTTTTACTTGTTTATACCTGCAAGATCATGCCTAGTACATCTGCACTGTAGTTGGGCACTCTGACCGTGGCTGACTCGTGCAACGATTCGTAGAAGTTAAAGTCACTTGGTAAACTTTGTGGTCATTGTCAGTGGCACTTTCCACCTTTGTCAAGGCATTGCGCACAATAGCCACACCGAGCCACCAGTATTGTACCTTGTCTGCACCTGCAAGATCATACCTAGTACATCTGCACTGTGATGGGACACTCAGACCGTGGCTGGCTCGTGTTATGATCAATAGAAGTAAAAGTCACTTGGATACATTTGTGGTAATGGTCATTGGCACATGCCAACTTTGTCAAGGAATTGCGCACAGTAGCCACACCGAGCCACCATTTTTCTACCTTGCTTATAACTGCAAGGTCATGCCTAGTGTATCTGCACTGTGATTGGACATTCTGACTGTGGCTGACTCGTGTTATGATTCATAGCGGTTTGAGGTACTTGGCAAACTTTCTGGTCATGGTCAGTGGCACATGCCAACTTTTTAAAGGCATTGCGCACAATAGCCGTGCCAAGCCACCGGTTTTTTACCTTTTATATACCTGCAAGGTCATGCACATTAGATGTGTACTATGATTGGGCACTCTGACTGTGGCTTACTTGTGTTATGATCAATAGAATTAAAAGTTACTTGGATACATTTTTGGTCATGGTCAGTGGCACATGCCAACTTTGTCAAGGCATTGCACACAATAGCCGCACTGAGCCACCAGTATTCTATCTTGTTTATACTTGTAAGGTCATGCCCACTACATCTGCACCGTGATTGGACACTCTGACCGTGGCTGACTCGTGTTATGATTCATAGCCGTTTAAGGTACTTGGTAAACTTTGTGGTCATGGTCAGTGGCACATGCCAACCTTGTCAAGGCATTGCGCACAATAGCCGTGCCAAGCCACCGGTTTTTTTCCTTCTTTATACCTGCAAGGTCATGCAAATTAGATGTGTACTGTCATTGGACTCTCTGACCGTGGCTGACTTGTGTTACGATTCGTAGAAGCTAAAGTCACTTGGTAAACTTTGTGGTCATGGTCAGTCACACATGCCAACTTTGTCAAGGCATTGCGCATAATAGCCACACCGAGCCACCAGTATTCTACCTTTTTTGCACAAGCAAGATCATGCCTATTACATCTTCACTGTAATTTAACACTCTGACCGTGGCTGACTCGTGTTATTATCAATAGAAGTAAAAGTCACTTGGATACATTTGTGGTCATGTTCAGTGGAACATGCCAACTTTGTCAAGGCATTACGCACAATAGACACACCGAGCCACCAGTATTATACCTTGTTTACACCTACAAGATCATGCCTAGTACATGTGCACTCAGATTGGACGCTCTGACCGTGGCTGACTTGTGTTATGATCAATAGAAATAAACGTCACTTGGATACATTTGTTGTCATGATCAGTGTCACATGCCAACTTTGTTAAGGCAGTGCGCACAATAGCCACACCGAGCCACCATTATTCTACCTTGTTTGAACCTGCAAGATCATGCCTAGTACATCTGCAGTGTGACTGGACACTCTGACCGTGGCTGACTTGTGTTATGATCAATAGAAATAAATGTCACTTGGATACATTTGTGGTCATGGTCAGTGGCACATGCCAACTTTGTCAAGGCATTGCACACAATAGCCACACTGAGCCAACAGTATTCTACCTTGTTTATACCTGTAAGGTCATGCCTAGTATATATGCACTTTGACTGGACACTCTGACCGTGGCTGACTCGTGTTATGATCAATAGCAGATTAAGGTACTTGGTAAACTTTGTGGTCATGGTCAGTGGAACATGCCAACTTTGTCAAGGCATTGTGCACCATAGCCGTGCCAAGCCACCAGTTTTTTTCCTTGTTTGTACCTGCAAGATCATGCCTAGTACATCTGCACTGTGATTGGGCACTCTGACCGTGGCTGACTCGTGTTACAATTCGTAGAAGTTAACGTCACTTGGTAAACTTTGTGGTCATGGTCAGTGGCACATGCCACCTTTGTCAAGGCATTGCGCACAATAGCCACACCGAGCCACCAGTATTCTACATTGTTTGCAGCTGCAAGATCATGCCTAGTACATCTGCACTATGATTGCACACTCTGACTGTGGCTGACTTGTGTTATGATCAATAGAAAAAACGTCACTTGGATGCATTCGTGGTCATGGTCAGTGGCACATTCCAACTTTGTCAAGGCAATACGCACTATAGCCACACCGAGCCACCAGTATTCTACCCGTTTTGCACCTGCAAGATCATTCTTAGTACATCTGCACTATGATTGGACACTCTGACCGTGGCTGACTCGTGTTATGATCAATATAAGTAAAATCCACTTGGATACGTTTGTGGTCACGGTCAGTGGCACATGCCAACTTTTTCAAGGCATTGCGCACAATAGCCACACCAAGCCACCAGTATTCTACCTTGTTTATACCTGCAAGGTCATGCCCAGTATATATGCACTGTGATTGGAGACTCTGACCGTGGCTGACTCGTGTTATGATTCATAGCCTTTAAGGTACTTGGTAAACGTTGTGGTCATGGTCAGTGGCACATGCAAACTTTGTCAAGGCATTGCGCACAATAGCCGTGCCAAGCCACCAGTTTTTTACCTTGTTTATACCTGCAAGGTCATGCATATTAGATGTGCACTGTGATTGGGCACTCTGACTGTGGCTGACTCGTGTTATGATCAATATAAGTAAAAATCACTTGGATACATTTGTGGTCATGGTCAGTGGCACTTGCCAACTTTGTCGAGGCAATGCACACAATAGCCACACTGAGCCACCAGTATTCTACCTTGTTTATACCTCTAAGGTCATTCCTAGTGTATCTGCACTGTGATTGGACACTCTGACCGTGGGTGACTTGTGTTATGATTTTAGCCGTTTCAAGGACTTGGTAAACTTTGTGATCATGGTCAGTGGTACATGTCAACCTTGTCAGGGCATTGCGCACAATAGCCGTCCCAAGCCACCGGGTTTTTACCTTGTCTATACCAGCAAGGTCATGCATATTAGATGTGCATTGTGATTGGGCACTCTGACTGTGGCTGACTCGTGTTATGATTTGTAGAAGTTAAAGTCACTTGGTAAACTTTGTGGTCATGGTCAGTGGCACATGCCAACTTTGTCAAGGCATTGCACGCAATAGCCACACTGAGCCACCAGTATTCTACCTTGTTTATACCTGTAAGTTTATGCCCTGTATATATGCACTGTGATTGGACACTCTGACCATGGCTGACTCGTGTTATAATCAATAGGAGTATGAGTCACATGGATACATTTGTGGTCATGGTCAGTGGCACATGTCAACTTTGTCAAGGCATTGCAAGGCATTGCACACAATAGCCACACCGTGCCACCAGTATTCTACCTTGTTTATACATGTAAGGTCATGCCCTGTATATCTGCACTGTGATTGGACACTCTGACCATGGCTGACTTGTGTTATGATCAATAGAAGTATAAGCCATTTGGATACATTTGTGGTCATGGTCAGTGGCACATGCCAACTTTGTCAAGGCATTGCACACAATAGCCACACTGAGCCACCAGTATTCTAACTTGTTTATACCTGTAAGGTCATTCCCATTATATCTGCACTGTGATTGGACACTCTGACCGTGGCTGACTTGTGTTATGAGTTTAGCCATTTAAACGACTTGGTAAACTTTGTGGTCATGGTCAGTGGCACATGCCAACTTTGTCAAGGCATTGTGCACACTAGCCGTTCCAAGCCACCGGTTTTTACCGTGTTTATACCTGCAAGGTCATGCATATTAGATGTGCATTGTGATTGGGCACTCTGACCGTGGCTGACTCGTGTTACGATTTGTAGAAGTTAAATTCACTTGGTAAACTTTGTGGTCATGGTAAGTGGCACATGCCAACTTTGTCAAGGCATTGCGCACTATAGCCACACCGAGCCACCAGTATTCTACCTTGTTTGCACGTGCAATATCATGCCTAGTAGATCTACACTGTGATTGGACACTCTCACCGTGGCTGACTTGTGTTATGATCAGTATAAGTAAAAGTCACTTTGATACATTTGTGGTCATGGTCAGTGGCACATGCCAACTTTGTCAAGGCATTGTCCACAATAGCCACACCGAGCCACCAGTATTCTACCTTCTTTGTACCTGCAAGATCATGCCACGCACATCTGCACTGTGATAGGACACGCAGACAGTGGCTGACTCGTGTTATGAGCATTAGAAGTAAAAGTCACTTTTGTGCATTTGTGGTCATGGTCAGTGGCACATGCGAACTTTGTCAAGGCATTGCGCACAATAGCCACACCAAGCCACCAGTATTCTACCTTGTTTGTACCTGCAAGGTCATGCCCAGTACATCTGCACTATGACTGGACACTCTGACCGTGTCTGAATCTTGTTATGATCAATAGAAGTAAAAATCACTTGGATACATGTGTGGTCATGGTCAGTGGCACATGCCAACTTTGTCAAGGCATTGCGCACAATAGCCACAACGAGCCACCGGTATTATACCTTGTTTATACCTGTAAGGTCATGCTTAGTATATCTGCATTGTGATTGGACACTTTGACCGTGGCTGACTCGTGTTATTATTCATAGCCGTTTAAGGTACTTGGTAAACTTTGTGGTCATGGTCAGTGGCACATGCCAACTTTGTCAAGCCATTGCGCACAATAGCCCTGCCAAGCCACCGGCTTTTACCTTGTTTATACCTGCAAGGTCATGCCCATTATATCTGCACTGTGATTGGACACTCTGATCGTGGCTGACTTGTGGTATGATTCATAGCCGTTTAATGTACTTGGTAAACTTTGTGGTCATGGTCAGTGGCACATGCCAACTTTGTCAATGCATTGCGCACAATAGCCGTGCCAAGCCACCGGTTTTTTACCTTGTTCATACCTGCAAGGTCATGCACAGTAAATCTGCACTGCGATTGGACACTCTGACTGTGACTGACTCGTGTTATGATTCATAGCCGTTTAATGTACTTGGTAAACATTGTGGTCATGGTGAGTGGCCCATGCCAACTTTGTCAAGGCATTGCGCACAATAGCCAACCCGAGCTACCCGTATTGTACCTTGTTTGCACATGCAAGATCAGGCCTAGTAAATCTGCACTGTTATTGGACACTCTGACCATGGCTGACTTGTGTTATGATCAATAGAAGTAAAAGTCACTTGGATATATTTGTGGTCATGGTCAGTGGCACATGCCAGCTTTGTCAAGGCATTGCACACAATAGCCACACCGAGCCACCAGTATTCTTCCTTGTTAATAGCTACAAGGTCATGCCCACTACATCTGCACAGTGATTGGACACTCTGACCATGGCTGACTTGTGTTATGATTCATAGTTGTTTAACACATTTGGTCAACTTTGTGGTCATGGTCAGTGGCACATGCCAACATTGTCAAGGCATTGCGCACAATAGCCGTGCCAAGCCACCAGTTTTTTACCTTGTTTATACCTGCAAGGTTATGCATATTAGATGTGCACTGTGATTGGGCACTCTGACCGTGGCTGACTCGTGTTACGATTCGTAGAAGTTAAAGTCACTTGGTAAACTTTGTGGGCATGGTCAGTGGCACATGCCAACTTTGTCAAGGTATTGCACATAATAGCCACACCGAGCCACTAGTATTCTACCTTGTTTGTACCTGCAAGATAATGCCTAGTACATCTGCACTGTGATTGGACACTCTGACCGTGGCTGACTCATGTTATGATCAATAGAAGTAAAAGTCACTTGGATACATTTGTGGTCATGGTCAGTGGCACATGCCAACTTTGTCCAGGCATTGCACACAATAGCCACACCGATCCACCAGTATTCTACATTGTTTATACCTGCAAGGTCATGCCCATAATATCTGCACTGTGATTGGACACTCTGACCGTGGCTGACCCGTGTTATGATTCATAGCCGTTTAATGTACTTGGAAAACTTTGTGGTCATGGTCAGTGGAACATGCCAACTTTGTCAGGTCATTGCGCACAATAGCCATGCCAAGCTACCGGGTTTTTACCTTGATTATACCTGCAAGGTCGTGCCCAGTACATCTGAACTGTGATTGGGTACTTTGACCGTGGCTAGGTCGTGTTATGATTCGTAGAAGTTAAAGTCACTTGGTAAACTTTGTGGTCATGGTCAGTGGTACATGCCAATTTTGTCAAGGCATTGCGCACAACAGCCACACCGAGCCACCAGTACTCTACCTTGTTTATACCTGCAAGGTCATGCCCAATATATCTGCACAGTGATTGGACACTCTGACCGTGGCTGACTCGTGTTATGATTCATAACCGTTTAATGTACTTGGTAAACTTTGTGGTCATGGTCAGTGGCACATGCCAACTTTGTCAAGGCATTGCGCACAATATCCACACCAAGCCACCAGTATTCTTCCTTGTTTGCACCTGCAAGATCATGCCTAGTACATCTGCACTGTGATTGGACACTCTGACCGTGGCTGACTCGTGTTATGATTCATAGCCATTAAAGGTACTTGGTAAACTTTGTGGTCATGGTCAGTGGCACATGCCAACTTTATCAAGGCATTGCGCACAATAGCCATGCCAAGCCACCGGTTATAACCTTCTTTATACCTGCAAGGTCATGCATGTTAGATGTGCACTGTGACTGGGCACTCAGACCGTGGCTGACTCGTGTTACGATTCGTAAAAGATACAGTCACTTGTAAACTTTGTGGTCATGGTCAGTGGCACATGCCAACTTTGTCAGGGCATTCCGCATAATAGCCACACCAAGGAAACGGTGTTTTACATTGTTTGCACATGCAAGATCATGCCAAATACATCTGCACTGTGATTGGACACTCTGACCGTGGCTGACTTGTGTTATGATCAATATAAGTAAAAGTCACTTGGATACATTTGTGGTCATGGTCAGTGGCACATGCCAACTTTGTCAAGGCATTGCGCACAATAGCCACACCGAGCCACCAGTATTCTACCTTGTTTATACCTGCAAGGTCATGCATATTAGATGTGCACTGTGACTGGGCACTCTGACCGTGGCTGACTCGTGTTATGATTCATAGCCGTTTAAGGTACTTGGTAAACTTTGTGGTCATGGTCAGTGGCACATGCCAATTTTCTTAAGGCATTGCGCACAATAGCCACACCGAGCCACCAGTATTCTACCTTGTTTATACCTGCAAGGTCATGCATATTAGATGTGCACTGTGACTGGGCACTCTGACCGTGGCTGACTCGTGTTATGATTCATAGCCGTTTAAGGTACTTGGTAAACTTTGTGGTCATGGTCAGTGGCACATGCCAATTTTCTTAAGGCATTGCGCACAATAGCCACACCGAGCCACCAGTATTCTACCTTGTTTATACCTGCAAGGTCATGCATATTAGATGTGCACTGTGACTGGGCACTCTGACCGTGGCTGACTCGTGTTATGATTCATAGCCGTTTAAGGTACTTGGTAAACTTTGTGGTCATGGTCAGTGGCACATGCCAATTTTCTTAAGGCATTGCGCACAATAGCCACACCGAGCCACCAGTATTCTACCTTGTTTATACCTGCAAGGTCATGCATATTAGATGTGCACTGTGACTGGGCACTCTGACCGTGGCTGACTCGTGTTATGATTCATAGCCGTTTAAGGTACTTGGTAAACTTTGTGGTCATGGTCAGTGGCACATGCCAACTTTGTCAGGGCATTCCGCATAATAGCCACACCAAGGAAACGGTGTTTTACATTGTTTGCACATGCAAGATCATGCCAAATACATCTGCACTGTGATTGGACACTCTGACCGTGGCTGACTTGTGTTATGATCAATATAAGTAAAAGTCACTTGGATACATTTGTGGTCATGGTCAGTGGCACATGCCAACTTTGTCAAGGAATTGCGCACAATAGCCGTGCCAAGCCATCGGTTTTTTACCTTGTTTATGCCTGCAAGGTCATGCATATTAGATGTGCACTGTGATTGGGCACTCTGACCGTGGCTGACTCGTGTTACGATTCGTATAATTTAAAGTCACTTGGTAAACTTTGTGGTCATGGTCAGTGGCACATGCCAATTTTGTCACGGCATTGCGCACAATAGCCACACCAAACCACCAGTATTCTACATTTTTTGCACCTGCAAGATCATGCATAGTACATCTGCACTGTGATTGGACACTCTGACCGTGGCTGACTCGTGTTATAATGCATATCCGTTTAAGGTACTTGGTAAATTTTGTGGTCATGGTCAGTGGCACATGCCAACTTTGTCAAGGCATTGCGCACAATAGCCGTGCCAAGCCACCAGTGTTTTACCTTGTTTATACTTGCAAGGTCATGCATATTAAATGTGCACTGTCACTGGGTATTTGGAATGTGGCTGACTCGTGTTACGATTCGTAGAAGTTAATGTCACTTGGTAAACTCTGTGGTCATGGTCAGTCACACATGCCAACTTTGTCAAAGCACTGCGCACAATAGCCGTGCCAAACCACCGGTTTGTTTCCTTGTTTATACCAGCAAGGTCATGCATACTAGATGTGCACTGTGATTGGGCACTCTGACCGTGGCTGACTCGTGTTACGATTCGTAGAAGTTAAAGTCACTTGGTAAACTTTGTGGGCATGGTCAGTGGCACTTGCCAACTTTGTCAAGGCCCTGCGCATAATAGCCACACTGAGCCACTCGTATTCTACCTTGTTTGTACCTGCAAGATCATGCCTAGTACATCTGCACTGTGATTGGACACTCTGACCGTGGCTGACTTGTGTTATGATCAGTAGAAGTAAAAGTCACTTGGATACATTTGTGGTCATGGTCAGTGGCACATGCCAACTTTGTCAAGGCATTGCGCACAATAGCCACCCCAAGCCACCGGTGTTTTACCTTGTTTGTACCTGCAAGATCATGCCTAGTACATCTGCACTGTGATTGGACACTCTGACCGTGGCTGACTTGTGTTATGATCAGTAGAAGTAAAAGTCACTTGGATACATTTGTGGTCATGGTCAGTGGCACATGCCAACTTTGTCAAGGCATTGCGCACAATACCCACATCAAGCCACCAGTATTCTACCTTGTTTATACCTGCAAGGTCATGCCTAGTATATCTGCACTGTAATTGGACACTCTGACCGTGGCGGACTCGTGTCATGATTCATAGCCGTTTAATGTACTTGGTAAACTTTGTGGTCATGGTCAGTGGCACATGCCAACTTTGTCAAGGCATTGTGCACAATAGCCGTGCCAAGCCACCCGTTTTTTACCTTGTTTATACCTGCAAGGTCATGCATATTAGATGTGCACTGTGATTGGGCACTCTGACCGTGGCTGACTCGTGTCACGGTTCGTATAAGTTAAAGTCACTTCGTAAACTTTGTGCTCATGGTCAGTGGCACATGCCAACTTTGTCAAGGCATTGCGCACAATAGCCACACCAAGCCACCGGTGTTTTACCTTGTTTGTACCTGCAACATCATGCCTAATACATTTGCACTGTGATTGGACACTCTGACCGTGGCTGACTCGTGTTATGATCAATAGAAGTAAAGTCACTTCGATACATTTGTGGTCATGGTCAGTGGAACATGCCAACTTTGTCAAGGCATTGCACACAATAGCCACACCGATCCACCAGTATTCTACCTTGTTTATACATGCAAGGTCATGTCCATTATATCTGCACTGTGATTGGAAACTCTGACCGTGGCTGACCCGTGTTATGATACAAGGCCGTTTAATGTACTTGGTAAACTTTGTGGTCATGGTCAGTGGCACATGCCAAATTTGTCAAGGCATTGCGCACAATAGCCACACCGAGCCACCAGTATTCTACCTTGTTTATACCTGCAAGGTCATGCCCATTATATCTGCATAGTGATTGGACACTCTGACCATGGCTGACTCGTGCTATGATTCATCGCCGTTTAATGTACTTGGTAAACTTTGTGGTCATGGTCAGTGGCACATGCCAACTTTGTCAAGGCATTGCGCACAATAGCCATACTGAGCCACCAGTATTCTACCTTGTTTGTACCTGCTAGATCATGCATAGTACAACTGCACTGTGATTGGACACTCTGACCGTGGTAACTCGTGTTATGATCAGGTACCCTAGGCACAGGCGCACGTACCCTAGGCACAGGCGCAGGTACCCTAGGCACAGGTGCATGTACCCTAAGCACAGGCGCAGGTATCCTAGGCACAGGCGCAGGTACCCCAGGAACAGGCGCAGGTAGCCTGGGCACAGGCGCACGTACCGTAGGCATAGGCGCAGGTACCCTAGGCACAGGCGCAGGTACCCTAGGCACAGGTGCAGGTACCCTAGGCATAGGCGCAGGTGCCCTAAGCACAAGCGCAGGTACCCTAGGCACAGGCGTAGGAACCCTGTGCACAAGCGCAGGTACCCAAGGCACAGGCGCAGGGACCCTATGCACAGGCACAGGTACCATAGGGACAGGCGTAGGTACCCTAGGCACAGGCAGAGGTACCCTAGGCACAGGCGCAGGTACCCTAGGCACAGGCGCAGGTACCATAGGCATAGGCAAAGGTATTCTAGGTACAGGCGCAGGTATCCTAGGCATTGGCGCAGGTAACATAGGGACAGGCGCAGGTACCCTAGGCATAGGTGCAGGTACCCTAAGCACAGGCGCAGGTAATCTAGGCACAAGCGCAGGTACCCTACGCACAGGCGCAGGTACCCTAGGCACTGGTGCAGGTACCCTATGCACAGTCGCAGGCACCCTAAGGACAGGGACAGGTACCCGAGGTACAGGCGCAGGTACCCTAGGCACAGGCGTAGGTACTCTGGACACAGGCGCAGGTACCCTAAGGACAGGTACAGGTACCCGAGGTGCAGGCGCAGGTACCCTAGGCACAGGCATAGGTACCGTGGACACAGGCGCAGGTTCCCTATACACAGTCGCAGGCACCCCAGGCACAAGCGTAGGTACCCTAGGGGCAGGCGCAGGTACCTTAGGCGCAGGCGTAGGTACCCTAGGCCCAGGCGCAGGAACCCTAGGCACAGGCGCAGGTACCCTAGGCACAGGCGCAGGTACCCTAGGCACAGGCGCACGTACCCTAGGCACAGGCGCAGGTACCCTAGGCACAGGCGCAGGTATCCTAGGCACAGGCGCAGGTACCCTAGGCACAAGCGCAGGTACCCTAGGCACAGGCGCAGGTATCCTAGGCACAGGCGCAGGTACCCTAGGCACAAGCGCAGGTACCCTAGGCACAGGCGCAGGTATCCTAGGCACAGGCGCAGGTACCCTAGGCACAAGCGCAGGTACCCTAGGCACAGGCGCAGGTATCCTAGGCACAGGCGCAGGTACCCTAGGCACAAGCGCAGGTACCCTAGGCACAGGCGCAGGTATCCTAGGCACAGGCGCAGGTACCCTAGGCACAAGCGCAGGTACCCTAGGCACAGGCGCAGGTATCCTAGGCACAGGCGCAGGTACCCTAGGCACAAGCGCAGGTACCCTAGGCACAGGCGCAGGTATCCTAGGCACAGGCGCAGGTACCCTAGGCACAAGCGCAGGTACCCTAGGCACAGGCGCAGGTATCCTAGGCACAGGCGCAGGTACCCTAGGCACAAGCGCAGGTACCCTAGGCACAGGCGCAGGTATCCTAGGCACAGGCGCAGGTACCCTAGGCACAAGCGCAGGTACCCTAGGCACAGGCGCAGGTATCCTAGGCACAGGCGCAGGTACCCTAGGCACAAGCGCAGGTACCCTAGGCACAGGCGCAGGTATCCTAGGCACAGGCGCAGGTACCCTAGGCACAAGCGCAGGTACCCTAGGCACAGGCGCAGGTATCCTAGGCACAGGCGCAGGTACCCTAGGCACAAGCGCAGGTACCCTAGGCACAGGCGCAGGTATCCTAGGCACAGGCGCAGGTACCCTAGGCACAAGCGCAGGTACCCTAGGCACAGGCGCAGGTATCCTAGGCACAGGCGCAGGTACCCTAGGCACAAGCGCAGGTACCCTAGGCACAGGCGCAGGTATCCTAGGCACAGGCGCAGGTACCCTAGGCACAAGCGCAGGTACCCTAGGCACAGGCGCAGGTATCCTAGGCACAGGCGCAGGTACCCTAGGCACAAGCGCAGGTACCCTAGGCACAGGCGCAGGTATCCTAGGCACAGGCGCAGGTACCCTAGGCACAAGCGCAGGTACCCTAGGCACAGGCGCAGGTATCCTAGGCACAGGCGCAGGTACCCTAGGCACAAGCGCAGGTACCCTAGGCACAGGCGCAGGTATCCTAGGCACAGGCGCAGGTACCCTAGGCACAAGCGCAGGTACCCTAGGCACAGGCGCAGGTATCCTAGGCACAGGCGCAGGTACCCTAGGCACAAGCGCAGGTACCCTAGGCACAGGCGCAGGTATCCTAGGCACAGGCGCAGGTACCCTAGGCACAAGCGCAGGTACCCTAGGCACAGGCGCAGGTATCCTAGGCACAGGCGCAGGTACCCTAGGCACAAGCGCAGGTACCCTAGGCACAGGCGCAGGTATCCTAGGCACAGGCGCAGGTACCCTAGGCACAAGCGCAGGTACCCTAGGCACAGGCGCAGGTATCCTAGGCACAGGCGCAGGTACCCTAGGCACAAGCGCAGGTACCCTAGGCACAGGCGCAGGTATCCTAGGCACAGGCGCAGGTACCCTAGGCACAAGCGCAGGTACCCTAGGCACAGGCGCAGGTATCCTAGGCACAGGCGCAGGTACCCTAGGCACAAGCGCAGGTACCCTAGGCACAGGCGCAGGTATCCTAGGCACAGGCGCAGGTACCCTAGGCACAAGCGCAGGTACCCTAGGCACAGGCGCAGGTATCCTAGGCACAGGCGCAGGTACCCTAGGCACAAGCGCAGGTACCCTAGGCACAGGCGCAGGTATCCTAGGCACAGGCGCAGGTACCCTAGGCACAAGCGCAGGTACCCTAGGCACAGGCGCAGGTATCCTAGGCACAGGCGCAGGTACCCTAGGCACAAGCGCAGGTACCCTAGGCACAGGCGCAGGTATCCTAGGCACAGGCGCAGGTACCCTAGGCACAAGCGCAGGTACCCTAGGCACAGGCGCAGGTATCCTAGGCACAGGCGCAGGTACCCTAGGCACAAGCGCAGGTACCCTAGGCACAGGCGCAGGTATCCTAGGCACAGGCGCAGGTACCCTAGGCACAAGCGCAGGTACCCTAGGCACAGGCGCAGGTATCCTAGGCACAGGCGCAGGTACCCTAGGCACAAGCGCAGGTACCCTAGGCACAGGCGCAGGTATCCTAGGCACAGGCGCAGGTACCCTAGGCACAAGCGCAGGTACCCTAGGCACAGGCGCAGGTATCCTAGGCACAGGCGCAGGTACCCTAGGCACAAGCGCAGGTACCCTAGGCACAGGCGCAGGTATCCTAGGCACAGGCGCAGGTACCCTAGGCACAAGCGCAGGTACCCTAGGCACAGGCGCAGGTATCCTAGGCACAGGCGCAGGTACCCTAGGCACAAGCGCAGGTACCCTAGGCACAGGCGCAGGTATCCTAGGCACAGGCGCAGGTACCCTAGGCACAAGCGCAGGTACCCTAGGCACAGGCGCAGGTATCCTAGGCACAGGCGCAGGTACCCTAGGCACAAGCGCAGGTACCCTAGGCACAGGCGCAGGTATCCTAGGCACAGGCGCAGGTACCCTAGGCACAAGCGCAGGTACCCTAGGCACAGGCGCAGGTATCCTAGGCACAGGCGCAGGTACCCTAGGCACAAGCGCAGGTACCCTAGGCACAGGCGCAGGTATCCTAGGCACAGGCGCAGGTACCCTAGGCACAAGCGCAGGTACCCTAGGCACAGGCGCAGGTATCCTAGGCACAGGCGCAGGTACCCTAGGCACAAGCGCAGGTACCCTAGGCACAGGCGCAGGTATCCTAGGCACAGGCGCAGGTACCCTAGGCACAAGCGCAGGTACCCTAGGCACAGGCGCAGGTATCCTAGGCACAGGCGCAGGTACCCTAGGCACAAGCGCAGGTACCCTAGGCACAGGCGCAGGTATCCTAGGCACAGGCGCAGGTACCCTAGGCACAAGCGCAGGTACCCTAGGCACAGGCGCAGGTATCCTAGGCACAGGCGCAGGTACCCTAGGCACAAGCGCAGGTACCCTAGGCACAGGCGCAGGTATCCTAGGCACAGGCGCAGGTACCCTAGGCACAAGCGCAGGTACCCTAGGCACAGGCGCAGGTATCCTAGGCACAGGCGCAGGTACCCTAGGCACAAGCGCAGGTACCCTAGGCACAGGCGCAGGTATCCTAGGCACAGGCGCAGGTACCCTAGGCACAAGCGCAGGTACCCTAGGCACAGGCGCAGGTATCCTAGGCACAGGCGCAGGTACCCTAGGCACAAGCGCAGGTACCCTAGGCACAGGCGCAGGTATCCTAGGCACAGGCGCAGGTACCCTAGGCACAAGCGCAGGTACCCTAGGCACAGGCGCAGGTATCCTAGGCACAGGCGCAGGTACCCTAGGCACAAGCGCAGGTACCCTAGGCACAGGCGCAGGTATCCTAGGCACAGGCGCAGGTACCCTAGGCACAAGCGCAGGTACCCTAGGCACAGGCGCAGGTATCCTAGGCACAGGCGCAGGTACCCTAGGCACAAGCGCAGGTACCCTAGGCACAGGCGCAGGTATCCTAGGCACAGGCGCAGGTACCCTAGGCACAAGCGCAGGTACCCTAGGCACAGGCGCAGGTATCCTAGGCACAGGCGCAGGTACCCTAGGCACAAGCGCAGGTACCCTAGGCACAGGCGCAGGTATCCTAGGCACAGGCGCAGGTACCCTAGGCACAAGCGCAGGTACCCTAGGCACAGGCGCAGGTATCCTAGGCACAGGCGCAGGTACCCTAGGCACAAGCGCAGGTACCCTAGGCACAGGCGCAGGTATCCTAGGCACAGGCGCAGGTACCCTAGGCACAAGCGCAGGTACCCTAGGCACAGGCGCAGGTATCCTAGGCACAGGCGCAGGTACCCTAGGCACAAGCGCAGGTACCCTAGGCACAGGCGCAGGTATCCTAGGCACAGGCGCAGGTACCCTAGGCACAAGCGCAGGTACCCTAGGCACAGGCGCAGGTATCCTAGGCACAGGCGCAGGTACCCTAGGCACAAGCGCAGGTACCCTAGGCACAGGCGCAGGTATCCTAGGCACAGGCGCAGGTACCCTAGGCACAAGCGCAGGTACCCTAGGCACAGGCGCAGGTATCCTAGGCACAGGCGCAGGTACCCTAGGCACAGGCGTAGGTACCGTGGACACAGGCGCAGGTTCCCTATACACAGTCGCAGGCACCCCAGGCACAAGCGCAGGTACCCTAGGGGCAGGCGCAGGTACCCTAGGCGCAGGCGTAGGTACCCTAGGCCCAGGCGCAGGTACCCTAGGCACAGGCGCAGGTACCCGAGGCACAGGCGCAGGTATCTTAGGGACAGGCGCAGGTACCCTAGGCACAGGCGCAGGTACCCTAGGTACAAATGCAGGTACTTTAAGCACAGGCGCAGGTACCCTAGGCACAGGTGCAGGTATCCTAAGCACAGGCGCAATTACCCTAGGCACAGGTGCATGTACCCTTGGCACAGGCTCATGTACCCTAGGGAGAGGCACATGTACCACAGGCACAGGCGCAGGTACCCTAGGCACAGGCGCAGGTACCCTAGGCACAGGTGCAGGTACCTTAGGCATAGGTGGAGGTACCCTAGGCGCAGGCGCAGGTATTCTAGGCACAGGCGCAGGGACCCTAGGCACAGGCGCAGGTGCCCTAAGCACATGCGCAGGTACCCTAGGCACAGGCGCAGGTACCCTAGGCAAAGGCGCAGTTACCTTAGGCACAGGCGCATGTACCTTAGGGAAAGGCGCAGGTACCCTAGGCACAGGCGCAGGTACCCTATGGACATCGCAAGTACCCTAGGCTTAAGCGCAGGTACCCTAAGCACAGGCGCACGTACCCTAGGCACAGGCGCAACTACCCTAGGCACAGGCGCAGGTAACCTGGGCACAGGCGTAGGTACCCTAGGCACGGGCCCAGGTACCCTAGGCACAGGCGCAGGTACCCTAGGGATAGGCGCAGGTACCATAGGCACATACGCAGGTACCCTAGGCACAGGTGTAGGTACCCTAGGCATCGACGTAGGTTGTCAGAAGAATGTAGACATGAGGACAACAGCGGCAGAAGCAGGAAGAAGCGTCGGGACATACAAGTGTACGTCAGTAGAGTGACGTAACCGAGAGCGGTGCGAGAAGTTAGTCGCGGAAGCTAATAGGGGCTGAGACGTGAGGTAGCCGAGGTAGACAAGTTGATGTGATAGAGTGCTGGCGAGGTGAGTGATGGTTTGCGGAGTAAGAAAGCTGAGCAAAGAAGCGAGAGTGACGGAGCGAAGAGTTGAGAGGGGCTGGCGAAGGCAGGGAATGCGAGGAGCGAGCAGAGCAAAAACACGACGGCGAGGCTGCAGAACCAAAGGGGAACAGGATGAACATAATGCTCTGGTTAAGTTTTGGAGGAAATGAACATCCTCCATATATACAAGTGAACAGGACAAAACTCACAAAGGCAACAAATTCTTCGCTAGCCGGACGAGAGTGACTCATCGTCACTATGGTCGGTAACGGTTCGCAAGTGACCGTTGGACTGTTTATTTATTCTCTCTTACAATATGTGACTTGGACCTCTGCTTGGATTATCCGAGACCCTTCTGCAACAAGAATCGAAGTCAGAGAGCACACATTTCTGACACCCTCCCTGAATCTGACTCGATTATTGTAAGGTTGACTTCCTCGTTGGGTCCATCAAAGCACTTGATGAACACGAATATGGTTCCTTGGAGGTGTCCTTGTAGCAGTCACGGACCAGTCGAACTCGAGCAGATGCTACTACTCGGTAGTGTTGTAGTCTTGGTGGTTCGTGAGCTGGCGGAGGCATGGGACAACGGCATGCATGAAGTATGTCTCTCCACATATCGCTGAGGGTGCATTTGCATTTGCGAATGAGGGGATGAAAGATGGGAGCAGCGATACTGAGTAGGGCTCCACGAATTTCTTTCTCCATAAAGGGAACCAACGTGGAGCGGAAATTTGCAGGGAAGCGTCCGCCTCCTTTGTAGAGAGGGTAGTGTTGGAGGGTGTAGGAGATTGGGACGCCTTTGATGTAGCAGAGGTGGAAGCGGTTACAGAAGTCTTGTGACCACTGAATAATGTTTGTTGCTCCACTTGCAGTGAGTATCAAATCCTCACATTATGTGAGGAAGTGACGTGGGAAGGAGGAGAAATTGACCGGCCCATAAATGCTGGTGGTAGTATTGACGAGTGGCCGATCTACTGGGAGAGGAGGTCTTTAGGCGATGAAGGTTATTGGGAATGACGAGGAACTTGGGAGGAGTCGAAAGGAGGTGAGATGAGATGAGCTTTTGATGGAGCTGAAGAGGCAGGCGAAGAGTGACCCGAGGAAGGCAGATGAAGCTGAGGAAAGTTGCTGAAGCGGAGAGACTGAGGAGGGCTGAGTACGGCAAGAGGAAGATGTGGATGAGTAGGAGAAAGGCTGCTGATAATGCGATAGGGATGAAAGATGGGCTTGTGCGTTGGATGCAGTTCGGCGTGAGTGCGGATGTCGCAAGAGTGGCGATGCAACTGGGCAGAGCCGATGATGAAGGGAAGAGGATCTGTTGTGGATTTTGGTGGGTGCAGGGGTGGAAGCTCGTGCGCTGTAGGAAGTTTCGGCGTGGGTGCAGGTCGTCGCGAACTAGGCGATGCGACCGGGCGGATCCTTGTGCCGAGCAAAGAGTGATGCGGAACCAGATGATAACAGAGAAACGATGGATGGTGGAGTGGGCGCAGGGGCAAGATCACGTGCGCAGAGAGGAGTAGAATGCGGCAAGGGGAAGGCTGAAGCCAACGCGCCGCGAGAAATCTGTTTTCAGCGTGGGTGCAGGCTACTGCGAAGCGGGCAGCTAGATCGTGCAAATCCTGGTGCTGGCCACAGATGCTGCTGCTGAGGAGGCGGAGGCTGATGAAATAGACGTGGGCGCAGGGGCGAACCCACGTGCACTGCGGAAGAGTTCGGCGTGGTCGCGGGTCATCGCGGAACGGGCGATGCGACCGGCTGAATCCTTGTGCCGAGCGGAAAATGATGCTGAGGCGGCGGAAACGATTGATGGATGAGTGAGCACAGGGGCGGAACCACGTGCGCTGAAAAGATGATGCTGATGAAGATGATTGATGCGAGGGTGGCACGAAGGATGTTGATGACAGAGAGATGGCGGTGAGGCAGGAACGGGCGGCTGATGGAGCTGAGGAGACTAGAGCAAGGATGGCAAGGACGGCTGATGGAAGCAGATGAGAATGATGCGAGAAGTGAAGACTGAAGGCTGTCAATGATGCTAAAGAAGAGAGGAAGGGAGCAATGGAGGCGGAGGGAGACGCGATGAGGGGCAATGCGGCAGGGAGGTGGAGCGATACAACCACCTCTTCTGATTTTAGGAGAGTGACGGCTTGTTCCCCAGTTGGCTCGGAAATGGGAGCAGGAAGACTGGTGGTATCCGATATCCTCTCAACTGGAAGAGGTTGGTTGTGACAGAGGGAGTCAGGCAGCGGGCAGATGCACTGGACCACTGATGGTAGGAGAGTGACGGCTTGTTCCCCAGTTGGCCCAGAAATGGGAGCAGGAAGACTTGTGGTGTCCGATATCCTGACGGCGGCAGTTTTGGCTGCAGCTGCTGAAAAGGCGAGAAGGCGATGCGAGAAGGCGGCTCAAGATGATGGACGCAGGCGGACGGAGGATGTCGAGGAGGAAGTAGCAGATGAGGCTGATGAGGCAAGATGCGAGAGGTGGAGATGTTTGTGGAGGCAGAGGCGATGAGGGGCAGTGAATGGCAGAAGGCAGGAAGCTTCTTGGTAGTTGACGACAGGCGGCGGCTCGAGCGTTGCTTGCGGCTGATGTGGGCGACAAGACACCGGTTGTTAGCCACAGGCGCGGAAATGGGTGCAGGGCTTTCTTAGGATGACAAGGCGTTTCTTCAGCATGGAGAACTCGTCAAACAGAGCTGCTGGTGTCAGATGCTGGCGAAGCGGCGAGATGCGGGGTGACGGTAGCGACGGCAGAAGATTGCAGATGGAAGCGGTGGAGGGAGGATGATGGTAGAGCGATGACTTAGTCACGGAGCACCAGGTGATGTTGTCTGATGCTCTGATACCATGTCGAAAGAATGTAGACACGAGGACGGCTGCGGCAAAAGTAGGGAGAAGTGTCATGACATGCAAGTGTACGTCAGTAGAGTGACATAACTGAGAGCGATGCGATAAGTTAGTCACGGAAGCTAATAGGGGCTGAGACGCGATGTAGCTGAGGTAGACAAGTTGATGTGATAGAGTGCTGGCGAGGTGAGTGATGGTTGGCGGAGTAAGAAAGCTGAGCGAAGAAGCGAGAGTGACGGAGCGAAGAGTTGAGAGGGGCTGGCGAAGGCAGGGAATACGAGGAGCGAGCAGAGCAAAAACACGGCGGCGAGGCCGCGGAACCAAAGGGGAACAGGATGAGCTGAACTGTTCTGGTTAACTTTTTGAGGGAATGAACATCCTCCATATATGCAAGTGAATAGGACAAAAAATCAAAAAGGCATAGGCGCAGGTACCCTAGGCACAGGCGTAGGTACCTTAGGCACAGGCGCAGGTACCCTAAGCAAAGGTGCACGTACCCAAGGCATAGGCGCAGGTACCCTAGGCACAGGCGCAGGTACCCTAGGGACGGGCGCAGGTACCCTAGGCACGGGCGCAGCTACCCTAGGCACAGGCGCAGGTACCATAGGCACAGGCGTAGGTACCCTAGGCACAGGCGCAGGTACCCTAGGCACAGGCGCGGGTACCCTAAGGACAGGCGCAGGTACCCTAGGCAGAGGTGCAGGTAATCTGGGCACAGGCGCATGTACCCTAGGCACAGGTGCAGGTACCCTAGGCAAAGACGCAGGTACCCTAGGCACAGGCGCAGGTAGCCTGGGAACAGGCGCAACTACCCTAGGCAACAAGTTCGCACCACTCCGCAACCAGTTCGCACCACCTTGCAACCAGGTCGCACCACACCGCAACCAGTTCGCACCACTCCGCAACCAGTTTGCATCACCCCGCAACCAGTTCGCACCTCTCCGCAACTAGTTCGCACCACTCCGCAGCCAGTTCGCACGACCCCGCAACCAGTTCGCACCTCTCCGCAACTAGTTCGCACCACTCCGCAGCCAGTTCGCACGACCCCGCAACCAGTTCGCACCTCTCCGCAACTAGTTCGCACCACTCCGCAGCCAGTTCGCACGACCCCGCAACCAGTTCGCACCTCTCCGCAACTAGTTCGCACCACTCCGCAGCCAGTTCGCACGACCCCGCAACCAGTTCGCACCACTGCGCCACCAGTTCATGCCACTCCGCAACCGGTTCGCACCACTCCGCAACTGGTTTGCAGCATTCCGCAACCAGTTCACACCATCCGGAACCAGTTCGCACCACTCCGCAACCGATTCGCACCACTCTGCAACCAGTTCGCACCAATCCGCAACCAGTTCACACCACTCCGCAACCAGTTCGCACCACTCTGTAACCAGTTCGCATTACTCCGCAACCAGTTTACACCACTCCGCAACCACTTTGCACCACTCTGCAACCACTTTGCACTACTCCGCAACCAGTTCGCACCACTCTGCAACCAGTTCACACCACTCCGCAGCCATTTTGCACCACTCCACAGCCAGTTCGCACCACTCCGCAGCTAGTTTGTACCACTCCGCAGCCAGTTTGCACCTCTCCGTAACCAGTTCGCACCACTCCGCAACCAGTTCGCACCATTCCGCAAACAGTTTGCACCATTCCGCAACCAGTTTGCACCACTCCGCGACCACTTCGGACCACTCCGCAACCAGTTCACACCCTCCGCAACCAGTTCCAACCACTCTGCAACCAGTTCGCACCACTCCCTAATTAGTTCGCACCACTTTGCAACCAGTTCGCACCACTCCGCAACCAGTTTGCACTTCTCCGCAACCAGTTCGCACCACTCCGCAAACAGTTTGCACCACTCCGCAATCGGTTTGTACCACTCCGCAACCAGTTCGCACCACTCCGCAACCAGTTCGAACCAAGCCGCAACCAGGTTGCACCACGCCACAGCCAGTTTTCACCACGCCACAACCAGTTCGCACCACTCTGGCATAAGTTCACACCACTCCGCAACCAGTTCGCACCACCCCGCAACCAGGTCGCAACACGCCGCAACCAGATCGCACCACGCCGCAACCCGTTGGAGCCACTCCGCAACCAGTTCGCACCAGTCCGTAACCAGTTCTGTCAGAAGATTGCAGGTGCTGCCGTAGAGTGGACATGGTCGTGGAGACGAGCGTTTCAATGGTGGACAGAAGCACGAGCAGAAGCAAAGCGGAAACGGCGATAGGAGAATGGAGCGGAAGCAGATGATGATGCAGGATGATAAAGAGAGGCCTGGGCGCAGCACCGAAGGTGCGAGTGCTAAGATCTTTGCAGGAAGTGAGTGTACGCAGCACTTTGAGGGAAGGACAGAAGCTTTCTTGAAGGTGCGGGCATTGCTGACGTATGAGTGACGTTTAGCAGAAGTGAGAGGGCGCAGTGCGAGAGCACGGGCGCTGAGCTGAGATTGAAGGCAGAAGGGACTGGAGGTGGTCCAAAGGACGAGCCTGAAGGAGAATCCAATGGATTGATTATAGACTATAGTACAAGCAATACAAATAGGAAAGGTATAACCTAGCGCGCTTCGTCAAGCGAGCATAGAGATGGCGGCTCGGGCAAGTGCGAGACTAGAGAGCGCCTCGAGACCACGATTCGGCTTTGCTAGCCGTACGCATAGAGGAGTTGTGAGTGCAGGCACAATCTTCGTAGGTGCGTTTCGCCAGGGCCGTTGTGGTATGCGGCCGTTGGTCTTGGTCTTGGCGAGGCTCGCAAAGTTTGTCGGTCGTGGGACTGTTCGGGTGTTGATCCTGTAGCTCCAGAGATGAACCTGCATTGTCACTCTTTACTTTCTCAGTGGCTGCACCCCTTGAGGCGATCTCCGAGATAATATCCGATACCCCCCTTAGATCAGGAGAGGGGTGCAAGCCTTGAATGGTAGGCATGCGAGTCCTGCTTCCATGGGAGTGCAGCACAGAGAGAGCTTGGGAGGTATTGGAGGCGGTGGACGCCTTAGCACCAGGTTGTAGAGGGAAGAGAGAAAACCTGGGCGATGGAGTAGTTATTGACTTCTGTCAGTGAGTGTGGTGGCTGAGGGATCTTCAGTGAGGGGGAAGGAACAGTTCGTCAGTAGTGTGGAGGAAAGTTCAGTTGAGTTGCAATGAGGCAGTGTGGGCTTGTAGTAGGAAGTCGACTGATTCCGATCACGTATTCATACAGTTCTTGGACTTGGGCCATACTTAGACCTGTGCAAGTTATGGACGGTGACAACTCTGCGAAGGCAGGTAGTCCAGATCTGTGAGGTCATGTGATGCGTCTTCATGAAGTAGTCTGCTTCCTGCAGTAGGCGATTGATGAGAAACTTGCTGTGAGCGGGAGCTACAGTTAGCAGTGTTTCGTGAGTTGTGCAGTAGCTTGTGAAAAAGGTGTGAAGAGGTGCGTGAGAGGTGTTGGAAAGGATGAGGCGGGTGGTCGGTCAAAGTGTTTGGTCTGTTGCTTCAGCCAGTCCCTTAGTGCAGAGACAGCCCCTGTCAGTGTGAAAAGGGAGAGGATAGTGTAGTGCTGTGAGTATTGATCGTGAATGAAGAGGAAATGGCTGTGACGGGCAGTGGAGTATGTAGTCGGAGGCCGGATGAGGGCAATGTATAGGGAGTCAAAGCTGCACAGAGAGGGATGAGAAGAGAGAGGAGGGGAGGAGGAAGCGGTGTACATCTCAAGACCATACTCCTCAGATCCAATCTCAGTCACGGGCTCAACTACTCCTAACATGACAGCATTGTTAGGAGAAGGGTTCACAGCAGCAGGGATGGCAGGAGAAGATGAAGTTTCCATTTTGTTGGCTAGGGTTGAACGCCAGCTTGAGTTTCCCATCCGGTTGTAGTAGCGCTGACGAAGCTCCTCCGCCCAGTTGGGCTGTTCACCATAGGATTTGCCAAGGTTCTGATCCAGCCACTCGTCGGTAGCTCGATGGTCACAGACCTGAGGTGGGTGGTTGCGACGGCCACACTTAGTTCCTTTGAATGGTCCGTGGCGGATGGTGTAGGAGCAGGAGGGGAAGCGGTTGAACATGCGGTTGTCAGTGGTGGCGGCCATGGTTTCAAATGAGTTGGTGGCAATGGTAGTCTTGCGTGCTTGCTTGGCGATGTAGTCCTGTTCTGCTGCCATGAGTTTGGGGCTGTTGACAGCGAGGGTCAGTTGGTCAACAGGTAGTTGCAGTAAGATTTGGCGGATGATATCATACTGACCAGGAAGGCCGGAGATGATGCCGGTGCAGACGACATCAGGGGGGAGAGCAATCTTCATTTCGTTGAGATCGCGAGCGATGGTGCTGACGGCTGCAATGTAACTACCCATGTTGGTATGGGCGGCGAAGGGCACGAAGAAGAGTGACATGATCTTGATTCCGCAGGCGGTCGAGGTGTTGTTGCTGAAGCGATATTCAAGGGCTTTCCATACTTTGTGAGTCTTCCCGCCGAGAGTGCGGATGTCTTCATGCAGTTCAGGAGAGGAGGTGGTCATGATGGTGATGAGGGCGGTGCTGTTGGCGACTTCCCAGAAGGCGCGGCTGATGGTAGTAGCGGGGGCAACGGGAGCAGAGGAGGAAGAGGCATTTGAAGGAGCGGGGTGAGACACAGATCCACCGGAGGGGTCTCCACCGGGAGTGGTTGATGCAGTTGCAGTTGAGGAGGAGGAAGTGGCATCAGGTGGTTCTATCCCAGTGTCCGTGTTGGTGATCAGATGACTGAGGGTAACTCCCTCAACCTTTTGTGATCCAAAGAAAAGTGACACTGAGTAGCTCCACAGCTTGTAGTTGCTGGTACCATCCGGCTTTATAGTGAGCTTGGGAAGACCATTCAGGGTGAGAAAGGATGCCATGATGGAGTTGACGGTGAGGCGACGGAAAGAGATGGGTGGATGGAGGTGCTTGAGGATATTTTGCTGCGGCAACGAGAGTGTGCTGATGGCTTTTGGTCAAAGTGAAGAGAGACACCAAGATGTTGGTGATTATGAGTTTCGATTGCGGAAATTCTACTGAGGGGGAAGATGGAACTGGATGCATGGGCAAAACCTTGTGCACTGACCGTGGAGATGATGAATGAGTATAAATTACTTGCAAATGGAGTGGGCGCAGGGGGAGAACCTCGTGCGCGAAATTACCAAGAGGACGTGGAGTGGTGCTGCCATGAAACTTTAGTCAGAAGAAGCGCTGCCACCGCAGTTCTTCTGGCCTCCACAGTTCTTCGAGGCGGAGAAGTTCATTAGGAGTGGGTGTGGCCGATGGCGGCGAGCAAGATGGAGCCAGGGGTGTTACTTGAGCTCTGCTACCATGTCAGAAGATTGCAGGTGTTGCCGTATAGTGGACGCGGTCGTGGAGACGAGCGTTTCAATGGTGGACAGAAGCACGAGCAGAAGCAAAGCGGAAACGGCGATAGGAGAACGGAGCGCAAGTAGACGATGATGCAGGATGATAAAGTGAGGCCTGGGTGTAGCACCGAAGGTGCGAGCGCTGAGATCTTTGCAGGAAGGGAGTGGACGTAGCACTTTGAGGGAAGGACGGAAGCTTCCTTGAAGGTGTGGGCGTTGCTGACATATGAGTGACGTTTAGTAGAAGTGAGAGGGCGCAGTGCGAGAGCACGGGCGCTGAGCTGAGATTGACGACAGAAGGGACTGGAGGCGGCCCAAAGGGCGAGCATGACGGAGAATCCAATGGATTGATTATAGACTGTAGTACAAGCAATACAAATAGGAAATATCTAACCTAGCGCGGTTCGTCGAGCGAGCATAGAGATGGCGGCTCGGGCAAGTGTGAGACTATAGAGCGCCTCGAGACCACGATTCGGATTTGCTAGCCGTACGCATAGAGGAGTGGTGAGTGCAGGCACAATCTTCGCAGGTGCGTTTCGCCAGGGCCGTTGTGGTATGCGGCTGTTGGTCTTGGTCTTGGCAAGGCTCGCACAGTTTATCGGTCGTGAGACCGTTCGGGTGTTAATCCTGTAGCTCCGGAGATGAACCTGCATTGTCACTCTTTATTTTCTCAGTGGCTGCACCCCTTGAGGCGATCTCCGAGATAATATCCGACAAGTTCGCACCACTCCGCAACCAGTTCGCACCACTCCGCAATCCGTTCGCACCACTCCGCAACAAGTTCGCACCACTCCGCAACCAGTTCGCACCACTCCGCAACCAGTTCGCACCACTCCACAACCAGTTCACACCACTCCGCAACCAATTTGCACCACTCCGGAACCAGTTCCCACCACTCCGCAACAAGTTTGCACCACTCCGCAACCAGTTCGCACCACTCCGCAACCAGTTCGTACCACTCCGCAACCAGTTCGCACCACTCCGTAACCAGTTCGCACCACTCCGCAACCAGTTCGCACCACTCCGCAACCAGTTCACACCACTCCGCAACCAGTTTGCGCCACTTCGCAACCAGTTCGCAACACCCCACAACCAGTTCGCACCATTCCGCAACCGGTTCGCACCACACCGAAACCAGTTCGCACAACTCCACAACCAGTTCGCACCACTCCGCACCCAGTTCGCACAAATCTGCAACCAGTTCGCACAGCTCCGCAACCAGTTCGCACCACTCCGCAACCAGTTCGCACCACTCTGCAACCCGTTCATACCACTCTGCAAGCAGTTCGCACCACTCCGTAACCAGTTCCCATCACTCCGCAACCAGCTCACACCACTCCGCAACCAGTTCCCATGAATCGGCAACCAGTTTTCACCACTCCGCAACCAGTTCACACCACTCCGCAACCAGTTCGCACCGCTCCTGCACCAGTTTGCACCACTCCGCCACCAGTTCGCACCACTCCACAACCAGTTTGCACCACTCCGCAACCAGTTTACACCACTCCGCAACCAGTTCGCACCACTCCGCAACCAGTTCACACCACTCCGCAACCAGTTCGCACCAATCCGCAACCCGTTCGCACCACTCCGCGACCAGTTCGCACCACTCTGCAACCAGTTCGCACCACTCCGCAACCAGTTCGCACCACTCCGCAACCTGTTTGCACCACTCCGCATCCAGTTCGCACCAATCCGAAACCAGTTCGCACCACTCCGTACCCAGTTCGCACCACTGCGCAACCTGTTCGCACCATCCCGCAACCAGTTCGCACCAGTCTGAAACCAGTTCATACCACTCTGCAAGCAGATAACACCACTCCGAAACCTGTTCGTACCACTCTGTAACCAGTTCACACCACTCTGCAACCAGTTCGTACCACTCCGCGACCAGTTTGCACCAGTCTGCAACCAGTTCGCACCTCTCCGCAACCAGTTTGCACCACTCCACAACCAGCTTGCACAACTCCGAAACCAGTTTGCACCACTCCGCAACCGGTTCGCACCACTCCGCACCCAGTTCGTACCACTCCGTAACCAGTTCACACCACTCTGCAACCAGTTCGTACCACTATGCGAGCAGTTCGCACCACACTCCGACCAGTTCGCACCACTCCGTGACCAACCAAAGTATTCTTATGTCAATGACCATGACCAAATAATTTCACTTCATGTAGTCAACGTTGAAAACTAACAACAAGAGTCACAGATAGTCAAAGGGGGTAACAATGGTTTGGGAACACTAGCTATCAACTAGAAATCACAAAGACCTTCAACACGTAGTGACACGGCGTGGCAATCATGTACAGTGACAAACCAAAGTAGGCATATGGCACTAACCATGACCAAAATGATTTTAATAGTGTGTGGTCAACGTTGAAAACTCATAACACGAGTCACAAATGGCCAGAGGGGGAAACAATGGGTTGGGAACACTAGTTATCAACTAGCAAGTGCAAAGACATTTAACAAGTAGTGGCGGTGTGTGGCTAGCGTGCACAGTGACCAACCAAAGGATGAATACGTCACTGACTAAGACCAAAGAAGTCCACTATGTGTGGTCAACATTGGAAACTCATAACACGAGTCAGAAATGGTAAGAGGGAGAGACAATGGTTTGGGAACCCTATGTAGTGACTAGAAAGAACAAAGAACTTCAATAAGTAGTGGCACGGTGTGGCTACTATGCACACCGAACAACCAAACTAGGCATATGTCACTGGCCATTGTCAACGTTCACAACCCATAACAGGAGTCACAAATGGTCAGAGGGGAAAACAATGGTTTTGGAATATTAGTTTTCAACTAGCAAGTACAACGACCTTCAATAAGTAGTAGCACGGTGTGGCTACCATGTACAATGACCGCCCAAAGTAGGCATATTTACTGCATATGACCAAAGAAATCCACTGTGTGTGGTCAATGTTGACAACTCATAATACGAGTCACAAATGGTCAAAGGATGGACCGATTGTTTGGGACTACCAGGTATCAACCAGCAAGCACAAGGACGTGCAATAAGTCGTCGCACGGTGTGGCTACCATGTACAACGAGCAACCAAAGTAGGCATAAGTCACTGACCATGACCAAAGAATGTCACTATGTTTGGTCAACTTTGACAACTCGTAACACAAGTCACAAATGGTCAGAGGGGGAAACATTGGTCTGTGAATACTAGTTATTAACTAGCAAGTACAAAGACCTTCAATATGTAGTGGCACATTGTGGCTACCATGCACAGTGACCAACAAAAGCATGTATATGGCACTGACCATGACAAAGGAATTTCACTTCATGTGGTCAACGTTGACAACTCACAACAAGAGTCACAGATACCGAGAGTGGGTAACAATGCTTGGGGAACACTAGCTATCAACCAGAAAGCACAGAGACCTTCAATACGCAGTGACACGGCGTGGCAACCATATACAGTGACAAACCAAAGTAGGCATGTGCCACCAACCATAAGCAAAAGAATTTCACAGTGTTTGGTCAATATTGAAAACTCATAACACGAGTCACAAATGGTCAGAGGGGGAAACAGTGGGTTGGAACACTAGTTATCATCTAGCAAGTACAAAGATCCTCAACAAGGAGTGGCACGATGTGGCTAGGGTGCCCAGTGACTAACCAAAGGATGCATATGTCACTGACTATCACCAAAAAAGTCCACTATGTATGGTCAACACTGATAGCTCATAACACGAGTCACAAATGGTCAGTGGGAGAGACAATCGACTAGGAACCCTATGTAGTGACTAGAAAGGACAAAGAACTTCAAGAAGTAGTGGCACGGTGTGGCTACTCTGCACACCGAACAACCAAACTAGGCATATGTCACTGACCATGACCAAAGAATTTCAATATATGTGGTCAACGTTCACAACCCATAACACAAGTCACTAATGGTCAGAGGGGGAAACGATGGTTTGGGAACACCAGGTATCAACTAGCAAGCGCAAGGACCTTCATTAAGTAGTGGCACAGTGTGGCTACCATGTACAATGACCAACCAAAGTAGGCATATGTCATTGACCATGACCAAAGAATGTCACTATGTGTGGTCAACTTTGACAACTCATAACACGAGTCACAAATTGTCAGAGGGGGAAACAATGGGTTGTGAATACTAGTGGTAGAAAGACCGTCAATATGTAGTGGCACAGTGTGGCTACCATGCACAGTGACCAACCAAAGTATGCATAAGTCACTGACCATGAAAAAAGAAGTTCACTTCACGTGGTCAACATTGACAACTCACAGCATGAGTCACAGATAGTCCGAGGGGGTAACAATGGTTTGGGAACACTAGCTATCAACTATAAAGCACAAAGACCTTCAACACGTAGTGACACTGCGTGGCAACCATGTACAGTGACAACCCAAAGTAGGCATGTGCCACTAACCACGACCAAAAGAATTTCAGAGTGTGTAGTCAATGTTCAAAACTCATAACACGAGTCACAAATGGTCAGAGGGGGAAACTATGGGTTGGGAACAGTGGTTATCAATGAGCAAGTACAAAGACCTTCAACAAGTAGTGGCACGGTGTGGCTAGCATGCACGGTGACCAATCAAAGGATGCATACTTCGCTAACTACGACCAAAGAAGTCCACCATGTGCGGTCAACATTGACAACTCATGACACGAGTCACAAATGGTCATAGGGAGAGACAATGGATTGGGAACTCTATGTAGCGATTAGAAAGGACAAAGAACTTCAATAAGTAGTGGCACGGTGTGGCTACTATGCATACCGAACAACCAAACTAGGCATATGTCACTGACCATGACCAAAGAATTTCAACATGGGTGGTCAACATTCACAATCCATAACACAAGTCACAAATGGTCAGAGGGGGAAACAATGGGTTCAGAACATCAGTTTTCAACTCGCAAGTGCAACGAAATTCAATAAGTAGTAGCGTGGTGTGGCTACCATGCACAATGACCGTCCAAAGTAGGCATATGTACTGCCTCTGACCAAACAAATCCGATGTGTGTGGTCAACGTTGACAACTCATAATACGAGTCACAAATGGTCACAGTGGGGAAGGATGGTTTGGGAACACCACGTATCAACTTGCAGGCACAAGGACCTTCAATAATTAGTGGCACGGTGTGGCTACCATGTACAATGACCAACCAAAGTATGCATATGCCACTGACCATGACCAAATATTTCACTTTATGTGGTCAACGTTGACAACTCACAACAAGAGTCACACATAGTCAAAGGGGGTAACAATGGTTTGGGAACACTAGCTATCAACTAGAAAGCACAAAGACTTTCAATACATAGTGACTTGACGTGGCAATCATGTACAGTGACAAACCAAAGTAGGAATATGCCACTAACCATGGCCAAAAGAATTTCACAGTGTGTGGTAAATGTTGAAAACTCATAGCACGAGTCACAAATGGTCCGAGGTGGAAACAATGTGTTGGGAACAATAGTTATCAACTAGTAAGTACAAAGACCTTCAACAAGTAGTGGCACGGTGTAGCTAGCGTGCACAGTGACCAACCAAAGGATGCATACGTCACTCACTAGACCAAAGAAGTCCACTATGTATGGTCAACATTGACAGCTCATAACACGAGTCACAAATGGTCAGAGCGAGAGAAAACGGGTTGGGAAACCTATGTATCGACTAGAAACGACAAAGAACTTCAATACGTGGTACCACGGTGTGGCTTCTGTGCACACTTAACAACCAAACTAGGCATGTGTCACTGACCATGACCAAAGAATTTCGGTATGGGTGGTCAACGTTCACAGCCCATAACACGAGTCACAAATGGTCAGAGGGGGAAAAAATGGTTTCGGAATATTAGTTTTCAACTAGCAAGGACAACAACCTTCAATAATTAGTAGCACGGTGTGGCTACCATGCACAATGACCAACCAAAGTATGCATATATACTGCCTTTGACCAAAGAAATCCGCTGTGTGTGGTCAATGTTGACGACTCATAATGCGAGTCACAAATGGTCAGAGGGGGCAACGATGGGTTGGGGACACCAGGTATCAACTAGCAAGCACAACGACCTTCAGTAAGCAGTGGCACGGTGTGGCTACCATGTACACTGACTAACCACAGTAGGCATATGTCACTGACCATTACCAAAGAATGTCACTATGTGTGGTCAACGTTTACAACTCATAGCATGAGTCACAAATGGTCAGATGGGGAAACGATGGTTTGTGAATACTAGTCATCAACTAGCATGTACACAGACATTCAACATGCAGTGGTACAGTGTGGCTACCATGCATAGTGACCAACCAAAGTATGCATATGTCACTGACCATGACCAAAGAATTTCACTTCATGTGGTCAACATTGACAACTCACAACAATAGTCACAGATAGTCAGAGGGGTTAAATATGGCTTGGGAACACTAGCTATCAACTAGAAATCACAAAGACATTCAATATGTAGTGACACGGTGTGGCAACCATGTACAGTGACAAACCAAAGTAGGTATATGCCACTAACCATGACCAAAAGAATTTCACAGTGTATGGTCAACGTTGGAAACTCATCACACGAGTCACAAATGGTCAGAGGGGGGAAAAAATGGGATGGGGACACTAGTTATCAACTAGCAAGTACAAAAATCTTCAACAAGTAGTGGTAGGGTGTGGCTAGCGTGCACAGTGACCAATCAAAGGATGCATACATCACTGACTAGACCAAAGAAGTCCACTATGTGTGGTCAACATTGACAACTCATAACACGAGTCACAAATGGTCAGAGCGAGAGAACATGGGTTGGGAACCCTATGTATCGACTAGAAAGGACGAATAACTTCAATACATGGTGGCACGGTGTGGCTACCATGCACACTAAACAACCAAACTAGGCATGTGTCTCCGACCATGACCAAAGAATTTCAGTATGGGTGGTCAACGTTCACAACCCATAACACGAGTCACAAATGGTTAGAGGGGGAAACAATGGTATCGGAATGTTATTCTTCAACTAGCAAGGACAACGACCTTCAATAATTAGTAGCACGGTGTGGCTACCATGCACAATGACCGACCAAAGTAGGCAAACATACTGCCTTTGACCAAAGAAATCCGCTGTGTGTGGTCAACGTTGACAACTCATAATACGAGTCACAAATGTTCATAGGGGGGAACGATGGGTTGGGAACACCATGTATCATCTAGCAAGCACAAGGATCTTCGATAAGCAGTGGCACGGTGTGGCTACCATGTACAATGACTAACCAAAGTAGGCATATGTCACCGACCATTACCAAAGAATGTCACTATGTGTAGTCAACTTTGACAACTCATAACACGAGTCACAAATGGTCAGAGGGGAAAACAATATTTGTGAATACTAGTTATCAACTAGCAAGTACAAAGACCTTCAACATGTAGTGGTATAGTGTGGCTACCATGCACAGTGACCAACCAAAGTATGCATATGTCACTGACCATGACCAAAGAATTTCACTTCATGTGGTCAACATTGACAACTGACAACAAGAGTCACAGAGAGTCTGAGGGGGTAAAAATGGTTTGGGAACACTAGCTATCAACTAGAAAGTACAAAGACCTTCAATACATAGTGACACGGTGTAGCAGCCATGTACAGTGACAAACCAATGTACGCATATGCCACTAACCATGACCAAAAGAATTTCACAGTGTGTGGTCAACGTTGGAAACTCATAACACGAGTCACAAATGGTCAGAGGGGGGAAACAATGGGTTGGGAACACTAGTTATCAACAAGCAAGTACAAAGACCTTCAACAAGTAGTGGCACGGTGTGGCTAGCGTGCACAGTGACCAATCAAAGGATGCATACGTCACTGACTAGACCAAACAAGTCCACTATGTGTGGTCAACATTGACAACTCATAACACGAGTCACAAATGGTCAGAGCGAGAGAAAATGGGTTGGGAACCCTATGTAGCGACTAGAAAGGACAAAGAACTTCGATACATGGTGGCACGGTGTGGCTTCTATACACACTTAACAAACAAACTAGGCATGTGTCATTGCCCATGACCAAAGAATTTCAGTATGGGTGGTCAACGTTCACAACCCATAACACAAGTCACAAATGGTCAGAGGGGGAAACAGTGGTTTCCGAACATTAGTTTTTCAACTAGCACGGACAACGACCTTCAATGATTAGTAGCACGGTGTGGGTACCATGCACAATGACCGACCAAAGTAGGCATATTGTTTGCCTTTGACCAAAGAAATCTGCTGTGTGTGGACAACGCTGACAACTCATAATACGAGTCACAAATGGTAAGAGGGGGGAACGATGGGTTGGGAACACCAGGTATCAACTAGCAAGCACAAGGACCTTCAAAAAGCAGGGGCACGGTGTGGCTACCATGTACAATGACTAACCAAAGTAGGCATATGTTACTAACCGTTACCAAAGAATGTCACTATGTGTGGTCAACTTTGACAACTCATAACACGAGTCACAAATGGTCAGAGGGGGAGACAATGTTTGTGAATACTAGTTATCGACTACCCAGTACAACGACCTTCAACATGCAGTGGTACAGTGTGGCTACCATGCACAGTGACCAACCAAAGTATGCATATGTCACTGACCATGACCAAAGAATTTCACTTCACGTGGTCAACATTGAGAACTCAAAACAAGAGTCGCAGAGAGTCAGAGGGGTTAAACATGGTTTGGGAACACTAGCTATCAACTAGAAATCACAAAGACATTCAATAAGTAGTGACACGGTGTGGCAACCATGTACAGTGACAAACCAAAGTAGGTATATGCCACTAACCATGACCAAAAGAATTTCACAGTGTGTGGTCAACATTGGAAACTCATAACACGAGTCACAAATGGTCAGAGGGGGGAAACAATGGGTTGGGGACACTAGTTATCAACTAGCAAGCACAAAAATCTTCAACAAGTAGTGGCAGGGTGTGGTTAGCGTGCACAGTCACCAGTCAAAGGATGCATACATCATTGACTAGACCAAAGAAGTCCACTATGTGTGGTCAACATTGACAACTCATAACACGAGTCACAAATGGTCAGAGCGAGAGAACATGGGTCGGGAACCCTATGTATTGACTAGAAAGGACAAAAAACTTCAATACATGGTGGCACGGTGTGGCTACTATGCACACTAAACAACCAAACTAGGCATGTGTCTCCGACCATGACCAAAGAATTTCAGTATGGGTGGTCAACGTTCACAACGGATAACACGAGTCACAAATGGTTAGAGGGGGAAACAATGGTATCGGACTACTGTTTTTCAACTAGCAAGGACAACGACCTTCAATAATTAGTAGCACGGTGTGGCTACCATGCACAATGACCGACCAAAGTAGGCATACATACTGCCTTTGACCAAAGAAATCCGCTGTGTGTGGTCAACGTTGACAACTCATAATACGAGTCACAAATGGTCATAGGGGGGAACGATGGGTTGGGAACACCAGGTATCGTCTAGCGAGCATGCCCAAGACAACTGGAGCAAGTCCAAGAGAACTGGAGCAAGCCCAAGAGAACTGGAGCAAGCCCATGACCAATGGAGCAAGGCCAAGACAATAGGAGCAATGCCAGTACAACTAGAGCAAGGCCAAGACAGCTTGAGCAAGCCGAAGACAAGTGGAGCAAAGCCAAGACAACTGGAGCAAGGCCAAGATAACTGGAGCAAGCCCAATTCAACTGGAGTAAGCCCAAGACAACCGGAGCAAGCCCAAGACAACTGGAGCAAACCCAAGACAAATGGATCAAGGCCAAGACAACTGGAACAAGCCTACAACAATTGGAGCAATCACAAGACAATTGGAGCAAGGCCACGACAACTAGAGCAATGCCAAGACAACTGGAGCAAGGCCAAGACAACTGGATCAAGCCCAAGACAACTGGAGCAAGCCCAAGACAACTGGAGCAAGGCCAAGACGTCTGGAGCAAGCCCAGGATAACTGGTGCAAGGCCAAGACGGCTGGAGCAAGCCCAAGACAACTGGAGCAAGCCGAAGACAACTGGAGCAAGGCCAAGAAACCTGAAGCAAGCCCAAGACAACTGGAGCAAGGCCAAGACAAGTGGAGCATGCCCAAGACAACTGGAGCAAGGCCAAGACAACTAAAGCAAGCTTAAGACAACACGGCAAGCCCAATACAACTGGAGCAAGGCAAAGACAACTTGAGCAATCCCAAGACAACTGGAGCAATTCCAAGACAACTGGAGAAAGCCCAATATAACTGGAGCAAGGCAAAGACAAATGGAGCAAGGCCAAGACAACTGGAGCAAGCCCAAGACAACTGGAGCACTGGAGCAGTGGAGCACTTCTCTCAGTCACTCTTGCTTCTCCGCTCATCTCCTCTTGTCACATGAATGGTGCACTCTCACCGCCGGCATTCTATTGCTACACTCCTGTCTACCTCATAACCTGACCTCTCTTCATGCAATGTCCTTTTCTGTGCTTTTGGCTATGTCTTTGGCTCTCCTCAAGGCTCTCTGCTCCAGCTTTCCCTTTTGCGCTTTCCCATTCTACAATGCTTCTACTTGCTTCTCCTCCCACTCTCTCTGCACCTGCTCGTTAAATCCGTAAAACTCCATACAACTTTGCACAACTCTACAAAACTTTGTACAACCCTGTCCAACTCCGTACAACTCCGTACAACTTGCCACAACTCCATACTACTTCGTACAACTCCCTACAACTCTGTGTAACTCTGTACAACTCTATACAACTCCGTTCAACTCCGTACAGCTTAGTAAAACTCCATACAAATGTGTATAACTCTATACAACTCTGTAGAACTGTGTACATTTCCGTAAAACCCCGTACAAATTTTCTTAACTCCTCATTATTCCTTACAACTCTGTATAACTCCGTACAACTCCGTACCACTCCATACAAAAATGTACAACTCCATTCAACTCTGTATAACTGTGAACAACTTCATTCAGCTACAAAAAAATACTACATTTTCGTACAACTTTGTTCAGCTCCGTACAACTCCGTACAACTCCGTAAAACTTGCACCACTCCACAACCAGTTTGCACCACTCCGCAACCAGTTCGCACCACTCCGCAACCCGTTTGCACCACTCTGCAACCAGTTCGCACCACTCCGCAACCCATTCGCACCACTACGCAGCCAGTTTGCACCACTCCGCAACCAAGTCGCACTACTCCGCAACCAGTTTGGACAACTCCGCAACCGGTACACCACTCCGCAACCAGGTCGCACCACTCCACAATCAGTTCGCACCACTCCGCCACCCGTTCGCACCACTCCGCAACCACTTCGCACCACTCCTCAACAAGTTCTCACCACTCAGCAACAAGTTTGCACCACTTCGGAACCAGTTCGCACCATTCCGAAACCAGTTCGCACCATTCCGCAACCACTCCGCACCACTCCGCAACCAGTTTGGACCACTCCGCAACCAATTCGCACCCCTCTACAACCAGTTCGCACCACTCCGCAACCAGTTAGCACCAATCCGCAACCAGTTTGTACGACTCCGCAACCACTTCGCACGAATCCGCAACCAGTTCGCACCACTCCGCAACCAGTTCGCACCACTCCGCAACCCGTTCGCACCACTCCACAACCCGTTCGCACCACTCCGAAACCAGTTCGCACCACTCCACAGCAAGTTCTCACCACTCAGCAACCAGTTTGCACCATTCCGCAACCAGTTCGCACCACTCCGCAACCCGTTCGCACCACTCCGCAACCCGTTCGCACCACTCCGCAACCCGTTCGCACCACTCCGCAACCCGTTCGCACCACTCCGCAACCCGTTCGCACCACTCCGCAACCCGTTCGCACCACTCCGCAACCCGTTCGCACCACTCCGCAACCCGTTCGCACCACTCCGCAACCCGTTCGCACCACTCCGCAACCCGTTCGCACCACTCCGCAACCCGTTCGCACCACTCCGCAACCCGTTCGCACCACTCCGCAACCCGTTCGCACCACTCCGCAACCCGTTCGCACCACTCCGCAACCCGTTCGCACCACTCCGCAACCCGTTCGCACCACTCCGCAACCCGTTCGCACCACTCCGCAACCCGTTCGCACCACTCCGCAACCCGTTCGCACCACTCCGCAACCCGTTCGCACCACTCCGCAACCCGTTCGCACCACTCCGCAACCCGTTCGCACCACTCCGCAACCCGTTCGCACCACTCCGCAACCCGTTCGCACCACTCCGCAACCCGTTCGCACCACTCCGCAACCCGTTCGCACCACTCCGCAACCCGTTCGCACCACTCCGCAACCCGTTCGCACCACTCCGCAACCCGTTCGCACCACTCCGCAACCCGTTCGCACCACTCCACAACCCGTTCGCACCACTCCGCAACCAGTTTGCACCACTCAGCAGTCAGTTCGCACCACTCCGCAAGCCGTTCGCACCACTCCGCAACCAGTTGGCACCACTTAGCAACCAGTTCGCACCACTCCCCAACCAGCTTGCACCACTCCGCAACCAGTTCGCAACATTCCGCAACCAGTTCGCACCACTCTGCAACCAGATCAGACCACTCCGCAACCAGTTCGCACTATTCACAACCAGTTCGCACGACTCCGCACCCAGTTCGCACCACTCCGCAACCAGTGCACACCACTCCACAACCAGTTCACACCACTCCGCAATACGTTCGCACCATTCCGCAACCAGTTCGCACCACTCCGCAACCGGGTTGTACCACTCCGCAACCACTTCGCACCACTCCACAACTACTTCGCTCCACTCTGCAACCAGTTCGCAGCACTGCGCAACCCGTTTGCACCACTCCGCAACCAGTTTGTACCACTCCGCAGTGTCGCACCACTCCGCAACCACTTCGCACCACTCCACAGCCAATTCCCACCACTTCACAACCAGTTCGCATCACTCCACAACCAGTTTGCACCAGTCCGCAACCAGTTTGCACCACTCCGCAACCAGTTTGCACCACTCCGCAACCAGTTCACACCACTCTGCAACCAGTTCGCACCACTCCGCAACCGGTTTGTACCACTCCGCAACCACTTCGGACCACTCCGCAACCACTTCGCACCACTCCACAACTACTTCGCTCCACTCTGCAACCAGTTCGCAGCACTCCGCAACCCGTTTGCACCACTCTGCAACCAGTTCGTACCACTCCGCATCCAGTTCGCACCACTCCGCAACTAGTTCGCACCACTCCGCAACCAGTTCGCACCACTCCGCATCAAGTTCGCACAACTCCGCAACCAGTTGGCACTATTCCGCAACCAGTTGGCACCACTCCGAAACCAGTTGGCACCACTCTGTAGCCAGTTTGGACAACTCCGCAACTGGTTCACCACTCCGCAATCCGTTCGCACCACTCCACAACCAATTCGCACCACTTCCCAACCAGTTCCCATCACTCCGCAGCCAGTTCGCACCACTCCTCAACAAGTTCTCACCACTCAGCAACAAGTTCGCACCACTCCGCAGCCAGTTCGCACCACTCCGCAACCAGTTCGCACCACTCCGCAACGAGTTCGCACCACTCCGCAACCAGTTTGCACCACTCGGCAACCAGTTTGCACCACTCTGCTACCAATTTGCACCACTGCGCAACCCGTTTGCACCACTCCGCAACCAGTACGCACCACTCCGCAACCAGTTTGCACCACTCCGCAACCAGTTTGCACCACACCGCAACCAGTTCGCACCACTCCGCAACCAGTTTGCACCACTCCGCAACCAGTACGCACCACTCCGCAACCAGTTTGCACCACTCCGCAACCAGTTTGCACCACACCGCAACCAGTTCGCACCACTCCGCAACAAATTCACACCACTCCGCAACCAGTTTACACCACACCGCAACCTGTTCGTAGCACTCCGCAACCAGTTGACACCACTCCGCAACCATTTCGCACTAGTCCGCGTACAGTTCGCACCACTCTGCAACCAGTTTGCACCACTCCGCAACCAGTTTGCACCACTCCGCAACCAGTTCGCACCACTCCGCAACCTGTTGGCACCACTCCGAAACCAGTTGGCACCACTCCGCAACCAGTTTGGACAACTCCGCAACTGGTTTACCACTCTGCAACCAGTTCGCACCACTCCGCAACCAGTTCGTACCACTCCGCAACCAGTTCGCACCACTCCGTAACCAGTTCGCACCACTCTGCAACCAGTTCAGACCACTCCGCAACCAGTTCGCACCACTCCACGACCAGTTTGACCACTCCACAACCAATTCGTACCACTGCGCAACCAGTTCGCACCACTCCGCAACCAAGTCGCACTACTCCGCAACCAGTTTGGACAACTCCGCAACCGGTTCACCACTCCGCAACTAGTTCCAACCACTCCACATCCAGTTCAGACCACTCCGCAACCAGTTCGCACCACTCCACGACCAGTTTGACCACTCCACAACCAATTCGTACCACTGCGCAACCAGTTCGCACCACTCCGCAACCAAGTCGCACTACTCCGCAACCAGTTTGGACAACTCCGCAACCGGTTCACCACTCCGCAACTAGTTCCAACCACTCCACATCCAGTTCAGACCACTCCGCAACCAGTTCGCACCACTCCACGACCAGTTTGACCACTCCACAACCAATTCGTACCACTGCGCAACCAGTTCGCACCACTCCGCAACCAAGTCGCACTACTCCGCAACCAGTTTGGACAACTCCGCAACCGGTTCACCACTCCGCAACTAGTTCCAACCACTCCACATCCAGTTCAGACCACTCCGCAACCAGTTCGCACCACTCCACGACCAGTTTGACCACTCCACAACCAATTCGTACCACTGCGCAACCAGTTCGCACCACTCCGCAACCAAGTCGCACTACTCCGCAACCAGTTTGGACAACTCCGCAACCGGTTCACCACTCCGCAACTAGTTCCAACCACTCCACATCCAGTTCAGACCACTCCGCAACCAGTTCGCACCACTCCACGACCAGTTTGACCACTCCACAACCAATTCGTACCACTGCGCAACCAGTTCGCACCACTCCGCAACCAAGTCGCACTACTCCGCAACCAGTTTGGACAACTCCGCAACCGGTTCACCACTCCGCAACTAGTTCCAACCACTCCACATCCAGTTCAGACCACTCCGCAACCAGTTCGCACCACTCCACGACCAGTTTGACCACTCCACAACCAATTCGTACCACTGCGCAACCAGTTCGCACCACTCCGCAACCAAGTCGCACTACTCCGCAACCAGTTTGGACAACTCCGCAACCGGTTCACCACTCCGCAACTAGTTCCAACCACTCCACATCCAGTTCAGACCACTCCGCAACCAGTTCGCACCACTCCACGACCAGTTTGACCACTCCACAACCAATTCGTACCACTGCGCAACCAGTTCGCACCACTCCGCAACCAAGTCGCACTACTCCGCAACCAGTTTGGACAACTCCGCAACCGGTTCACCACTCCGCAACTAGTTCCAACCACTCCACATCCAGTTCAGACCACTCCGCAACCAGTTCGCACCACTCCACGACCAGTTTGACCACTCCACAACCAATTCGTACCACTGCGCAACCAGTTCGCACCACTCCGCAACCAAGTCGCACTACTCCGCAACCAGTTTGGACAACTCCGCAACCGGTTCACCACTCCGCAACTAGTTCCAACCACTCCACATCCAGTTCAGACCACTCCGCAACCAGTTCGCACCACTCCACGACCAGTTTGACCACTCCACAACCAATTCGTACCACTGCGCAACCAGTTCGCACCACTCCGCAACCAAGTCGCACTACTCCGCAACCAGTTTGGACAACTCCGCAACCGGTTCACCACTCCGCAACTAGTTCCAACCACTCCACATCCAGTTCAGACCACTCCGCAACCAGTTCGCACCACTCCACGACCAGTTTGACCACTCCACAACCAATTCGTACCACTGCGCAACCAGTTCGCACCACTCCGCAACCAAGTCGCACTACTCCGCAACCAGTTTGGACAACTCCGCAACCGGTTCACCACTCCGCAACTAGTTCCAACCACTCCACATCCAGTTCAGACCACTCCGCAACCAGTTCGCACCACTCCACGACCAGTTTGACCACTCCACAACCAATTCGTACCACTGCGCAACCAGTTCGCACCACTCCGCAACCAAGTCGCACTACTCCGCAACCAGTTTGGACAACTCCGCAACCGGTTCACCACTCCGCAACTAGTTCCAACCACTCCACATCCAGTTCAGACCACTCCGCAACCAGTTCGCACCACTCCACGACCAGTTTGACCACTCCACAACCAATTCGTACCACTGCGCAACCAGTTCGCACCACTCCGCAACCAAGTCGCACTACTCCGCAACCAGTTTGGACAACTCCGCAACCGGTTCACCACTCCGCAACTAGTTCCAACCACTCCACATCCAGTTCAGACCACTCCGCAACCAGTTCGCACCACTCCACGACCAGTTTGACCACTCCACAACCAATTCGTACCACTGCGCAACCAGTTCGCACCACTCCGCAACCAAGTCGCACTACTCCGCAACCAGTTTGGACAACTCCGCAACCGGTTCACCACTCCGCAACTAGTTCCAACCACTCCACATCCAGTTCAGACCACTCCGCAACCAGTTCGCACCACTCCACGACCAGTTTGACCACTCCACAACCAATTCGTACCACTGCGCAACCAGTTCGCACCACTCCGCAACCAAGTCGCACTACTCCGCAACCAGTTTGGACAACTCCGCAACCGGTTCACCACTCCGCAACTAGTTCCAACCACTCCACATCCAGTTCAGACCACTCCGCAACCAGTTCGCACCACTCCACGACCAGTTTGACCACTCCACAACCAATTCGTACCACTGCGCAACCAGTTCGCACCACTCCGCAACCAAGTCGCACTACTCCGCAACCAGTTTGGACAACTCCGCAACCGGTTCACCACTCCGCAACTAGTTCCAACCACTCCACATCCAGTTCAGACCACTCCGCAACCAGTTCGCACCACTCCACGACCAGTTTGACCACTCCACAACCAATTCGTACCACTGCGCAACCAGTTCGCACCACTCCGCAACCAAGTCGCACTACTCCGCAACCAGTTTGGACAACTCCGCAACCGGTTCACCACTCCGCAACTAGTTCCAACCACTCCACATCCAGTTCAGACCACTCCGCAACCAGTTCGCACCACTCCACGACCAGTTTGACCACTCCACAACCAATTCGTACCACTGCGCAACCAGTTCGCACCACTCCGCAACCAAGTCGCACTACTCCGCAACCAGTTTGGACAACTCCGCAACCGGTTCACCACTCCGCAACTAGTTCCAACCACTCCACATCCAGTTCAGACCACTCCGCAACCAGTTCGCACCACTCCCCAACCAGTTCGCACCACTCCGCAACCAGTTTTCACCGCTCCACAACCAGTTCGCACCACTGCGCACCCAGTTTGCACCTCTCCGCAACCAGTTCGTACCACTCCGCAACCAGTTCCCACCACTCCACAACCAGTTCGCACCACTCCGCAACCAGTTCCCACCCCTCAGCAACCGGTTTGTACCACTCCGCAACCACTTCGCACCACCCCGCAACTACTTCCCACCACTCTGCAACCAATTCGCACCACTCCGCAACCCGTTTGCACCACCCTGCAACCAGTTCGCACCACTCTGCAACCAAGTCGCACTACTCCGCAACCAGTTTGGACAACTCCGCAACCGGTCCACCACTCCGCAAGCAGTTCGCACCACTCCACAACCAGTTCGCACCACTCCGCACCCAGTTCGCACCTCTTTGCAACCAGTGCGCACCACTCCACAACCAGTGCGCACCACTCCGCAACCATTTTGCACCAGACCGCAACCCTTTCGCACCACTCCGCAAGCAGTTCGCACCACTCCGCAACCAGTTCGCACCACTCCGCAACCAGTTCGGACCACTCCGCAACCAATTCGCACCACTACGCAACCAGTTCGCACCACTCCGCAACCAGTTAGCACCACTCCGCAACCAGTTCACACCACTCCCCATCCAGTTCGCACGAATCCGCAACCACTTCGCACTACTGCGAAACCAGTTCGCACCACTCCGCAACCCGTTCGCACCACTCCACAACCAGTTCGCACCATTCCGCAACCAGTTCGCACCACTCCGCAACCAGTTCGCACCACTCCGCAACCAGTTTGCACCACTCCGCAACCAGTTTATACCAATCCGCAACCAGTTAGCACCACTCCGCAGCCAGTTCGCACCACTCCGCAACCAGTTCGTACCACTCCACATCCAGTTCGCACCACTCTCCAACAAGTTCGCACCACTCCGCATCCAGTTGTCTGGAGTAGTACGGAGTTGTACGGAGTTATACGGAGTTGTACGGAGGTGTACGGAGTTGTACGGAGTTGTAGCAATCTATACAGAGTTGTACAGAGTTGTATGGAGTTTTAGGGAGTTGTGCTGAGTCATAGGGCGTTGAATGGGGTTGCACGGAGCTATATGGAGCTGTATATAGTTGTAGTGATTTGTGCAGGGTTGTACGGAGTTTTACAGAGTTCACGGAGTTGTACAAAGGTATACAAAGATGTACGGAGTTGTACATAGTTGTACGGAGTTGTAGCAAATTGTAGCAAATTGTAAGGTTTTGTACGGAATTGCACGGAGTTGTACGGTATCGTGAAGAACTGTACGGATTTGTACGGAGTTTATGGAGTCATACGGAGCTGTAGAAAAGTGTAAGGCGTTATACGGAGCTGGACAGAGTTGTACGGAGTTGTTTGGACTTGTACGCGTATGTATAGAGTTGTATGGAGTTGTACATAGTTGTACAGAGTTCAACGCAGTTGTACGGGGTTTCGCGGTTTGTACAGAGTAAAATGAAGCTGGACAACTGTAGCAGACCCAATACAACTGGAGCAAGGCCACGACAACTGGAGCAAGGCCAAGACAACTGGAGCAAAGCCAAGAAAACTGGAGCAAGTCCAAGACAACTGGAACAAGCCCAAGACAACTGGAGCAATCCCAAGACAACTGAAGCTATTCGAAAACAACTGGAGCTAGGCCAAGACAACAGGAGCAAGCACAAGACAACTTGAGCATGGCCAAGACAACTGGAGCAGACCCAAGACAACTGTAGCAAGCCCAAGACAACTAAAGAAAACCCAAGACAACTGAAGCTAGGCCAAGACAACTGGAGCAAGCACAAGACAACTTGAGCATGGCCAAGACAACTGGAGCAAGCTCACGACAACTGGAGCAAGCCCAAGACAACTGGAGCACGTCCAAGAGAACTGGAGCAAGCCGAAGAGAACTGGAGCAAGCCCATGACAACTGGAGCAAGGCCAAGAAAACAGAAGCAAGGCCAGGACAATGGGAGCAAGGCCAAGACAGATGGAGCAAGCCCAAGACAAGTGGAGCAAAGCCAAGACAACTGGAGCAAGGCCAAGATAACTGGAGCAAGACCAATACAACTGGAGCAAGCCCAAGACAACCCGAGCAAGCCCGATACAACTGGAGCAAACCCAAGACAACTGGATCAAGGCCAAGACAACTGGAACAAGCCTACAACAACTGAAGCAATCACAAGACAATTGGAGCAAAGCCATGACAACTGGAGCAAGGCCAAGACAAGTGGAGCAAGGCCAAGACAACTAGATCAAGCCCAAGACAACTGGAGCAAGCCCAAGACAACTGGAGCAAGGCCAAGACGTCTCGAGCAAGCCCAAGACAACTGGTGCAAGGCCAAGACGACTGGAGCAAGCCCAAGACAACTGGAGCAAGCCGAAGACAACTGGAGCAAGGCCAAGATAACTGAAGCAAGCCTAAGACAACTGGAGCAAGGCCAAAACAAGTGGAGCATGCCCAAGACAACTGGAGCAATGCCAAGACAACTTGAGCAAGCCAAAGACAACTAGCGCAAGCCCAAGACAACTGGAGCAAGGCAGAGACAACTTGAGCAATCCCATGAAAACTGGAGCAAGTCCAAGACAACTAGAGAAAGCCCAATATAACTAGAGCAAGGCAAAGACAAATGGAGCAAGGCCAAGACAACTGGAGCAAGCCCAAGACAGCTGGAGCACTGGAGCACTGGAGCACTTCTCTCAGTCACTCTCGCTTCTCCGTTCATCTCCTCTTGTCACATCAATGGTGCACTCTCACTGTCGGCATTCTATTGCTTCACTCCTGTCTAGCTCATAACCCGACCTCTCTTCCTACAACATCCTTTTCCGTGCTTCTGGCTATGCCTTGGCTCTCCTCGAGGCTATCTGCTCCAGCTTTCCCTCTTCTGCACTTTCGCATACTACAATGCTTCTACTTGCTTCTCCCCCCACTCTCTCTGCACCTGCTCATTAAACTCCATACAACTCCGTACAGCTCTGTAAAACTCTGTACAACTCTGTCCAACTCCGTACAACTCCGTACAACTTGCCACAACTCCGTACTACTCCGTACAACTCTCTACAACTCTGTGTAACTCTGTACAACTCCATACAACTCCGTTCAACTCCGTACAAGTCTATACAGCTCCGTACAAATGTGTTCAACTCTATACAACTCAGTAGAACTCTGTACATTTCCGTAAAACTCCGTATAAATTTTCTTAACTCCTTACACTTCCTTACAACTCTTTATAATTCCATACAACTCCCTACAACTCCATACAAAAATGTACATTTCCATTCAACTCCGTATAACTCTGAACAACTTCATTCAGCTACGTAAAGTTTGCTACATTTTTGTACAACTTTGTACAACTCCGTACAACTCCGTACATATATGTACAAGTACGTACAACGCTGTAGAGCGCCGTACATCTCTGTACTAATCTGTACAACTCTGTACAACTATGAACAACCCCGTACAACTTTGTATAGCTCTATACAACTCCGTCCAACTCCGTACAACTCCGTACAACTTTGTACCATTGTGTATAACTCTGTACAACTCCGTACAACTCTGTACAACTCCGTGCATTTCCATACTACTCCGTACAACTTTGTGCAACTCCGTACAACACTTTGGAACTCGGTACTGCTCCGTACAACTCCGTACAACGAAAAAAAACTCTGTACAAATCGCTACAACTATGAACAACTCCATACTGCTCAGTACAACTCTGTAATACTCCATACAACTCCTTTAAGCTCCTTACAACTCTTTACAACTATGTACATCTCCCTAGAACTCCGTACGACTCCGTACAACTCCGTATAGCTCTGTACAGCTCGGTACAGCTCTGTACAACTCTTTATAGCTCTGTGTAAATGTGCACAACCTTGTACAACTCTGCACAACTCCGTACAACTCCGTTAAACTCTGTACAACTCCTTCCAAATCCGATAAACTCTGTACAACTCCGTACTTACTACAACTCCGTACAAATCGCTATAACGTAGTAAAACTCCGTACAGCTTTGTACAACTCTATACAATTCTGTACAGCTACGTACAACTCCATACAACTCCGTACAGCTCCGTACAACTCTGGAAAACTCCCTATAACTCCGTACAACACCGTACAACTCCGTACAAGTTGCTGCAACTCTGTTCTTTGGCTTACCCCAGTTGTCTTGGCCATGCTCAAGTTGTCTTTTAATTGCTCCAGTTGTCTTGGCCTGGCTCCTGTTTTCTCCGGCTTGCTTCACTTGTCTTGGGTTTGCTCCAGTTGTCATGGGCTTGTTCCAGTTTGTTTAGCCATGGTCAGTGACATATGCCTACTTTGGTTGGTCATTGTCCATGGTAGCCATAATGGGCCACTGCTTGTTGATGGTCTTTGTCCTTGCTAGCCGATAAATAGTATTTCCTAACCATTGTTTCCCCCTCTGACCATTTGTGACTTGTATCATGAGCTGTCAGCGTTGAACACACAGAATGAAATTATTTGGTCGTGGTCAGTGACACATGCATACTTTGGTTGGTCGTTGTGCATGGTAGCCACACCGTGCCAATACGTGTTAAAGGTCTTTGTACTTGCTAGTCAACAACTAGTAGTCCCCAACCATTGTTTGCCCCTCTGACCATTTGTGACTTACATTATGAATTGTCAATGTTGACCACACATAGTGGAATTTTTTGGTCATGATTAGTGACATATGTATACTTTGGTTGGTCATTGTACATGGTAGCCCCACCGTACCACTACGTATGGAAGGTCTTTGTACTTGCTAGTTAACAACTAGTTTTTTCAAACCATTGTTTCCCCCTCTCACCTGTTTTTACTCACTTCAAGAGCTGTCAACGTTTACCACACAGTGAAATTCTTTAGTCATGGACAATGACATATGCCTAATTTGGTTGCTCATTGTGCATGGGAGCCACCCAGAGTCACTAGTTATTGACGGTATTTGTACTTGCTATTTGATAACTAGTATCCCCAAACCATTGTTTCCCCCTTTGACCATCTGTGGCTCGTATGAGTTGTCAACTTTGGCGACATACAGTGAAATTCTTCGGTCATGGTCAGTGACCTATGCCTACTTTGGTTGGTGACTGTGCATGGTAGCCACACCGTGCCACTACTTATTGAAGGTCTCTGTACTTGGTAGTCGATACCTAGTTTTTCCAAATCATTGCTTCCCCCTCTGACCATATGTGACTTGTTTTATGCTATGTCAACATTGACCACCCACAGTGAAATTCTTTGCTCATGGTCAGTGACACATGTCTACTTTGGTTGCTCATTGTGCATGGTAGCCACACCTTGCCACTACGTTTTTAAGATCTTTGTTCTTGATAATTGATACCTAGTATTCCCAAACCATTGTTTCCCCCTCTGACCATCTGTGACTCGTATAAAGAGTAGTCAAAGTTCACCAAACATAGTGAGATTCTCTGGTCATGGTCAGTGACATATGCCTACTTTGGATGGTCATTGTGCATGGTACCCACACTGTACCACTGCTTATTGAAGGTCTTTGTACATGCTATTTAATGACCAGAATTTCCAAACCATTGTTTCCTCCTCAGACCATTTGTGACTTGTATTATGGTTGTCAACATTGACCACACGTAGTGAAATTCATTGGTCGTGTTCAATGACATATGCCTACATCGGTTGCTCATTGTGCATGGTAGACACACTGTTCCACTACTTATGGAAGGTCTTTGTACTTGCCAGTCGATAATTAGTATTCCCAAACCATTGTTTCCCCCTCTGATTATCTGTGACTTGTATTATGCGCTTTCAACGTTGACCACCCATACTGCAAATATTTGGTCATGGTCAGTGACATATGCCTTCTTTGGATGGTCATTGTGCATGGTAGCCACACTGTGCCGCTACGTATTACTCCGCCACCACTTTGCAAGCAGTTTGCACCACTCCGCAACCAGTTTTCACCCCTTCGCAACCCGTTCGCACCACTCGGCAACCGGTTCGCACCACTCCGCAACCAGTTTGCACAACTCTGCGACCAGTTCGCACCACTCCGCGACCAGTTCGCACCACTCCGGGACCAGTTTGCACCACTCCGCAACCTGTTCGCACCACTCCGCAACCAGTTTGCACCACTCCCTAACCAGTTCACACCAATCCGCAACTAGTTCGTACCACTCCGCAACCAGTTCACATCACTCCACAACCAGTTCGTACCACTCCGCAACCAGTTTGCACCACTCCGCAACCTGTTCGCACCAAAGCGCAACCAGTTTGCACCACTCCGCAACCTGTTTGAAACACTCCGCAATCAGTTTGCACCACTCCGCAACCTGTTTGAACCACTCCGCAACCAGTTCACACCAATCCGCGACCAGTTCGCACCACTTCGCAACCAGTTCTCACCACTCGGCAACCAGTTCGCACCACTCCGCAACCAATTTGCACCACTCTGCTACCAGTTGGCACCACTCCGCAACAAGTTTGCACTGCTCCGCAACCCGTTCGCACCACTCCGCAACCAGTTTACACCATCCCGCTACCAGTTGGCGTACAACCCCGAAAAACTTCCTACAATACCGTACAACTATGTACAGCTCTGGACGACTCTGTACAACTCTGTGCAACTTTGTACAACTCCGTACAACTCCGTTCAACTCCGTACAAATCAGTACAGCTCCAGACAGCTTCGTTTTACTCAGTACAAATCGCGAAACCATGTACAACTCCGTTGAACTCTGTACAACTATGTACAACTCCGTACAATTCCATACATATGCGAACAAGTCCAAACAACTCCGTACAACTCTGTCCAACTCCGTACAACTCCTTACAAATTTCCACAGCTCCGTTTAACTCCGTAAACTCAGTACAACTCCGTACAATTCTTTACAATACCGTAGACCTCCGTACAACTCCGTAAAAAACCTTACAGCTTGTTACAACTTGCTGCAACTCCGTACAACTATGTACAACTGCGTACAACTTTGTATACCTTTGTACAACTCTGTGAGCTCCGTAAAACTCCGTACAACTATGCACAAATCGCTACAACTATATGTAGCTCCCTATAGCTCCGTACAACTCCGTGCAACCCCATTCAACTCCCTATGACTCGGCACCACTCCCTAAACCTCCCTACAACTCTGTACAAATGCTACAACTCCGTACAACTCCGTACAGCTCTGTACAACTCTGTACAACTCCGTACAACTATGGACTACTCCAGACAAATCGGTATAGCTCCTTACAACTCTGTACAACTCCGTACAGCTCTGTACAAATCACTCTAACTCTGTACAACACCATACAACTATGTACTACTCCATACAACTCTGTACAATGTTGTACAACTCCGTACAACTCGGACCATTTCTGTACATCTCCGTACAACTCCGTACAACTCCATACAACTCCCCACCACTCCCTACAACTTGCTACAAGTCCATATAACCCTGTACAGATCCGCACAACTTCATACAACTCTGTATATCTTCGTACAGATCGCAATAACCCTGTACAACTCCTTCCAACTCCGTACAACTCCATACAACTTCGTACAACTACGCACAACTTTGTACAACTTTGTACAGCTCAATACAACTCCGTATGACTTCGTACAACTCCGTACACCTCTGTACAACTACGTAAAACTCCAGACAACCCCTTAAGGCGCTGTACAACTCCGTATAACTCCGTACATCTTCGTACATCTCCAATAAACTGTATAAAACCCGAACAATACTGTACAACTCTACAAAACTCTGTATAGCTCCGTAAAACTCCATTTGACTCCGTACAACTCCATACTACTCCGTACAAGTTTTCCACAACTTTCTCCAAATCTGTACAAATCTGTATAACTCCATACAACTCCGTAAAACCCTGTACAACTCTGTACAGCTCCGTTCAACTCTGTACAACCCCCCCTACAGCTCTTATTGCTCCCTGTGACTCGGTACGACCCCATACAAGTCGGTACATCTCCGTATAACTGGTTACAACTCTGTGGAACTCCGTACAACTCTACAATGCTACTTACAACTCCGTACAACTCTGTACAACTATGTGTAACTCCGTAAACCCTTTTCTAGCTCCGTAACATTCCGTACTGTTACGTACAACTCAGTATAACTCCGTACAAATGACTACAACTCTGTATAACTCCGCACAACTCCAGTTAGCTCTGTATAAGTCCGTGCAACTCCATAGAACCCTCTACAACTCTGTAAAACTCCGTATGACTTTTTACAACTTTGCAATACCTCATACAACTCTGAACAACTCCGTACAACTCCGTACATCTCTGTACAACTTCGTACAATTCCATACACTCCCGTATAGCCTGATACAACTCGGTTCAACTCTGTACAACTATGTAAAAAAATGTATAATTCCGTACAACTGTTTACAGCTCCGCACAGCTCCGTACAACTCCGTACAAATTACTACAACTGAGTGCAACTCCGTACAGCTACGTACACTTCCATAAAATCCCGTGCAACTCCGTACAAATTTATAAAACTTCGTACAGCTCCGTACAACTCATAACATCTTTGTACAGCTCCGTATGACTCTGTACAAATTGCTAGAACTGCTTACAACTCCGTACATCTCTGTACAACTCTGTAAAACTCTGTACAACTCAGTACAACTATTTACAACTCCGTACGGCTTCCTACATCTCCGTACAACTCCGGACAACTCCGAACAACTCTGTACAACTCCGTACAACCATGTACAACTCCATACAACACGTACACAAATGGTCACAGGGGGAAACAATGGTTTGGGAATACTAATTATCGACTAGCAAGTACAAAGACCTTCAATACGTTGTCGCACAGTGTAGCTACCATGCACAATCACCAACAAAAGCATGCATATGTCATTGACCACGACACAAGAATTTCACTATGGGTGGACAACGTTGACAACCCATAATACGAGTCACAAATGGTCAGAGGAGGGAAAATTGATCTGAGAATACCAGTTATTGACTAGCAAGTACAAAGACCTTCAAAGCGTAGTGGCATTGTGTGGCTACCATGCACAATGACTAGCCAATGTAGGCACATGTCACTCACCATGACCAGCTTATTTCACTATGTGTGGTCAACGTTGACAACTCATAATACGAGTCACAAATGGTCAGAGGGGGAAACAATGGTTTTGGGATAGAAGTCATCGACTACCCAGTACAAATTCCTTCATTAAGTAGTGGCACGGTGTGGCTACCATGCACAATGACCAACCAAAGCAGGCATATGTCACAAACCATGACCAAACAATTTCACTATGTGTGGTCAACGTTGGCAAATCATAATACAAGTCACAAATAGTCATAGGGGCAAAAAATGTGTTGCAAATACTGGTTACATGTTAGCAAATACAACGACCTCCAATAAGTAGTAGCACGGTGTGGCTACCAAGTACAATGACCAGCCAAAGTAGGCATATGTCACTGACCATAACCAACAAAGTTCACTATGTGTGGTCAACTTTGACAACTCATAATACGAGACACAAATGGTCAGATGGGGAAACAATGGGTTGGGAATACTGGTTATCGACTAGCAAGTACAAAGGCCTTCGATATGAAGTGGCATGGTGTGGCTACCATGCACAATGACCAACCAAAGTAGGCATATGGCACTGACCATTACCAAATAATTTAACAATATGTTGTCAACTTTGACATCTCATAGTACGAGTCACAGATGGTTAGAAGGGGAAACAATGGTTTGGAAATACCAGTTATCAACTAGCAAGTACAAAGACCTTCAATAAGCAGTGGCACGGTGTGGCTACCATGAGCAATGACCAACCAAAGTAGGCATATGTCAGTGACCATGACCAACTAATCTCACCATGTCTGGTCAACGTTGACAATGCATAATATGAGTCACCAATGGTCAGAGGGGAAAGTACTGGTTTGGAAATAATAGTTTTCATCTAGCAAGTACAAAGACCTTCAATAAGTAGTGGCACGGCGTGGCTACCATGCACAATGACCACTCACGTAGGCATCTGTCACTAGCCATGACCAAATGATTTCACTATGTGTGGTCAATGTCGAAAACTCATACTACGAGTCAGAAACGGTCAAAGGGGGAAACAATGGTTTAGAAATACTAGTTATCGCCTAGCAAGAGTAAAGAGCTTTAAAACGCAGTGGCACGGTGTGGCTACCATGCACTATGACCAACCATAATAGGCATATGTCACTGACCATGACCAAAGAAATTCACTATGTGTGGTCAACACTGATAACTCATAGGACAAGTCTCAAATGGTCAGAGGGAGGAACAATGGTTTGGAAACAGTAGTTTCCAACTAGCAAGTACAAAGACATTCAATAAGTAGTTGCACGGTGTGACTATCATGCAAAATGACCAACCAAAGTAGGCATATGTCATTGACAACGACCAAATAGTTTCACTATGTGTCGTCAACGTTGCCAACTCATAATACGAGTCACAGATGGTCAGAGGGGAGAAACAATGTTTCGGGAATACTAGTTATCATCTAGCAAGTACAAAGACCTTCAATTAGTAGTGGCACAGTGTGGCTACCATGCACAATGACCAACCAAAGTAGCCATATGTCACTGACCATGACCAAAGAATTTCACTATGTGTGTTCAACGTTGACAAACAATAATACAAGCAATGAATCGCCAAAGGGGGGAAAATGGTTTAGGAACGCTAGTTATCAACTAGCAAGTACACAACCCTTAAAGAAGCAGTGGCACAGTGTGGCTTGCATGCACAGAGACCAACCAACGTAGGCATATGTCACTGACTATGACCAAAGAATTTCACTATGTGTGGTCCACGTTGATGAGGCATAATACGAGTCACAAATGGTCAGAAGGGGAAACTATGGTTTGGGGAAACTAGTTATCAACTAGCATATTCAAAGACCTTTAATACGTAACGGCACAGTGTGGCTACCATGCACAATGACCATCCAAAGAAGGCATATGTCACTGACCATGACCAAAGATTTTCAGTACGGGTGGTCAACGTTAAAAGCGCATAATACAAGTCACAAATAATCAGAGGGGGAAACAATGGTTTGGGAATACTCATTATTGACTGGCAAGTACAAAGACCTTCAATAAGTAGTGGAACGGTGTGGCTACCATGCACAATGACCAACCAATGTAGGCATATGTCATTGAACATGACCAATGAATTTCACCACGTGTGGTCAACATTGACAACCCATAATACGAGTCACAAATGGTCTGAGGGGGAAACAATGGTTTGGAGATACTGGTTATAGAATAGCATGTACAAAGACCTTCAATAAGCAGTGGTACAGTGTGGGTACCATGCACAATGACCATCCAAAGTAGGCGTATGTCACTGACCATGACCAGAGAATCTCACTATGTTTGGTGAACTTTGACTACTCTTTATACGAGTCACAGATGGTCAGAGGGGGAAACAATGGTTTGGGAATACTATGTATCAATTCTCAAGAACAAAGATCTTAAAAAAGTAGTGGCAAGGTGTGGCTACCATGCACAATGAGCAACCAAAGTAGACATGTGTCACTGACCATTTGCAAAGGATTTCACTATGGGTGGTCAACGTTGACATTTTATAATACAAGTCACAAAAGGTGAGAAGGGGAAACAGTGGTTTGAAATACTAAAGTAGACATATGTCACTGACCATAACTTAAGAAGTTCACTATGTGTGGTCAATGTTGACATAGCATAATACAAGTCACAAATAGTCAGAGGGGGAACCAATGGTTTGGAAATACTACTTACCAACTTCCGAGTACAGAGACCTTCAATGAGTAGTGGCACGGTGTGGCTACCATGCACAATGACCAACCAAAGTAGGCATATGTCACTGACCATGACCGAAGAATTTCACTGTATGTGGCCAAAGTTGACAACTCATACGAGCCACAAATGGTCAGGGGGGGAAACAATGGTTTGGGAATACTAGTTATCAAATAGCAAGTACAAATACCGTCAATAACTAGTGACTCTGGATGGCTACCATGCACAATGACCAACCAAACTAGGCATATGTCATTGTCCATGACCAAAGAATTTCACTGTGTGGTAAACGTTGACAACTCTTTAAGTGAGTCACAACAGGTCAGAGGGGGAAACAATGGTTTGGGAATACTAGTTATTAACTAGCAAGTACAAAGACCTTCCATAAGTAGTGGTACGGTGGGGCTACCATGTCCAATGACCAACCAAAGTAGACATATGTCACTAATCATGACCAAATAATTTCACTATGTGTGGTCAACGTTGACAATTCATAATATAAGTCACAAATGGTCAGAGGGGGAAACAATGGTTGGGGGTTACTAGTTGTCGACTAATGAGTACAAAGACCTTTAGTAAGTATTGGCATGATGTGGCTACCATGCACAACGACCAACCAAAGTAGGCATATGTCATTGACCATGACCGAAGAATTTCACTCTGTGTGTTTAACGCTGACAGCTCATATTACAAGTCTCAAATGGTCAGTGGGGAAGCAAATAGGAAATAGGAACAACAAACAACAAACAATAGGAAATACAATTTATCTACTAGCAAGGAAAAAGACCATCAACAAGCAGTGGCCCATTGTGGCTACTATGGACAATGACCAACCAAAGTAGGCATATGTCACTTACCATGGCCAATAAAACTGGAACAAGCCCAAGACAACTGGAGCAAGCCCAAGACTAGTGAAGCAAGCCGAAGACAACTGGAGCTAGGCCAAGACAACTGGAGCAATCAAATGACAACTTGAGCATGGCCATGACAACTGGGGCAAGCCACTCTACATAGTTGTAGCAACTTGTACGGAGTTGTACGGTGTTGTACGGAGTTGTAGGGAGTTTTCCACGATTGTACGGAGTTGTACGAAGTTGTATGGAGTTGTACATAGTTGTACGGAGTTCTATAGAGGTGTACAAAGTTGTACGGAGTTTGACGGAGTTGTAGCGAGTTGTACGGAGTTGTAGCAAGTACAGATTTGTACAGAGTCTATCGGGTTTGGAAGCAGTTGTACGGAGTTGGACGGATTTGTACGGAGTTGTACGGAGTTGTACAAAGTTGTGCAGATTTATACAGAGCTATATAGAGTTTTACAGAGTTGTACCGAGCTGTACGGAGCTATACGGAATTGTAGGGAGTTGTACGGAATTATAGGGAGATGTACAGAGTTGTACAGAGTGGTAAGGAGCTTAAAGGAGTTGTGTGGAGTAGTATAGAGTTGTACCGAGCAATACAGAGTTATTTGCAGTTGTAGCGATTTGTACAGAGTTGTATTGAGTTGTACGGAGTTGTACGTAGTTGTAAAGAGGTGTACAAAATTGTACGGAGTTGTACAAAGTTGTACAAAAATGTAGCAATTATTACGTTGCTGAATGAAGTTGTTCAGAGCTATACGGAGTTGAATGGAGTTGTACATTTTTGTATGGAGTTGTACAGAGTTCTACAGAGATATACAAAGTTGTAAGGAATTGTGAGTAGTTAAGAAAATTTGTACAGAGATGTACGGAAATGTACAGAGTTGTACAAAGTTGTATAGAGTTCTATACATATGTACGGAGTTGTACACAGCTATATGGAGTTGAACGGAGTTGTATGGAGTTATACGGAGTTACACAGAGTTGTAGAGAGTTGTACGGAGTAGTACAGAGTTGTGGCAAGTTGTACAGGGTTGTACGGAGCTGGAAAGAGTTGTCTAGAGTTTTGCAGAGTTGTGCGGAGTTGTATGGAGTTGTACGGAGTTTAACGAGCAGGTGCAGAGAGAGTGAGAGGAGAAGCAAGTAGAAGCATTGTAGTATGCGAAAGCGTAGAGGAGGGAAAGCTGGAGCAGAGAGCCTTGAAAAGAGCCAAAGACATAGCCAGAAGCACGGAGAAGGACGTTGCAGGAAGAGAGGTCGGGTTATGAGGTAGACAGAAGTGTAGCAATAGAATGGCGACGGTGAGAGTGCACCATTGGTGTGATGGGAGGAGATGAGCGGAGAAGCGAGAGTGACTCAGAGAAGTGCTCCAGTGCTCCAGTGCTCCAATTGTATTGGGCTTGCTCCACTTGTCTTGGCCTTGTTCCATTTGTCTTTGCCCTGCTCTAGTTGTATTGGGCTTTCTCCAGTTGTCTTGGACTTGCTCCAGTTGTCTTGGGATTGCTCAAGTTGTCTTTGCCTTGCTCCAATTGTCTTGGGCTTGCTCTGGTTGTCTTGGGCTTTCTTCAGTTGTCTTGGCCTTGCTCTAGTTGTCTTGGGCATGCTCCACTTGTCTTGGCCTTGCTCCAGTTGTCTTGGGCTTGCTTAAGTTGTATTGGCCTTGCTCCAGTTGTCTCTGGCTTGCTCCAGTTGTCTTGGGCTTGCTCCTGTCGTCTTGGCCTTGCACCAGTTGTCTTGGGCTTGCTCTAGACGTCTTGGCCTTGCTCCAGTTGTCTTGTGCTTGATCTAATTGTCTTGGGCTTGATCTAGTTGTCTTGGCCTTGCTCCAGTTGTCTTGGCCTTGCTCCAGTTGTCGTGGCCTTGATCCAATCGTCTTGTGATTGCTCCAGTTATTGTAGGCTTGTTCCAGTTGCCTTGGCCTTGATCCATGTGTCTTCGGCTTGCTCTAGTTGTCCTGGGCTTGCTCCGGTAGTTTTGGGCATGCTCTAGTTGTATTGGGCTTGCTCCAATTATCTTGGCCTTGCTCCAGTTGTCTTGGCTTTGCTCCACTTGTTTTCGGCTTGCTCCATCTGTCTTGGCCTTGCTCCACTTGTACTGGCCTTGCTCCTGTTGTCTTGGCCTTGCTCCAGTTGTCATGGGCTTGCTCCAGCTCTCTTGGGCTTGCTCCAGTTCTCTTGGAGTTGCTCCAGCTGTCCTAGGCATGCTCCAGTTGTCTTGAGCTTGCTCCAATTGTCTTGGCCATGCTCAAGTTGTCTTGTGCATGCTCCAGTTGTCTTGGCCTAGCTCCAGTTGTCTTGGGTTTGCTTTTGTTGTCTTGGGCTTGCTACAATTGTCTTGGGTTTGCTCCAGTTGTCTTGGCCATGCTCAAGTTGTCTTTTGCTTTCTCCAGTTGTCTTGGCCTAGCTCAAGTTGTTTTCAAATTGCTTCAATTGTCTTGGGCTTGCTTCAGTTGTCTCGGACTTGCTCCAGCTGTCTTGGCTTTGATTTAGCTGTCTTGGCCTTGCTCCAGTTGTCTTGACCTTGCTTCAGTTGTCTTGTGTCTGGCCCAGTTGCCTTGGGCTTGCTGCAGTTGTCTTGGCTTTGCCCGGGACAACTGGAGCAAGGCCAAGATAACTGGAGCAAGGCCAAGACAACTGGAGCAAGCCTAATACAAGTGGAGCAAGGCCACGTCAACTGGAGCAAGGCGAGGACAACTACAGCAAAGTCAAGACAACTGGAGCAAGTCCAAGACAACTTGAACAAGCCCAAGACAACTGGAGTAAGCCCAAGAGAACTGGAGCAAGACCAAGATAATTGGAGCAAGGCCAAGAAAACCGGAGCAAGGCCAAGACATTTGGAGCAAGGCCAAGACAACGGGAGCAAGCCCATGACAACTGGAGCAAGCCCAAGAAAACTAGAGCAAGGCCAAGACAACTCGAGCAAGCCCAGTACAACTAGAGCAAGCCCAAGACAACAGGAGTAAGGCCAAGACAAATGGAGCACACTTAAGCCATCTAGAGCAAGCCCAAGACAACTGGAGCAAGGCCACGTCAACTGGAGCAAGGCCAAGACACCTGGAGCAAATCCAAGACACTTAGAGCAAGCCGAAGACAACTGGGCCAGGACCAAGACAACCGGGGCGATGCCAGGACAACCAAAGCAAGGCCAAGATAATTGGAACAAGCCCAAGACAACTAGAGCAAGCCCAATACCACTGAAGGAAGCCCAAGACAGCTAGAGCTAGACCAAGACAACTGGAGCAAGGACAAGACAAATGGAGCATGGCCAAGACAACTGGGCAAGCCCAAGATAACTAGAGCAAGGCCAGGCAAAGGATGCAAGCCCAAGAGAACTGGAGCAAGCCCAAGACAACTAGAGCAAGGCCAAGACAACGAGAGCAAGGCAAGGAAAACTGGAGCAAGGCCAAGACAACTGGTGCAAGTCCAAGATGTCAGAAACATCTGTCAATGGTCACAAGACACTCATTCGAGAAGGGCATCTCAGGACATTCCCCGACCAGCACCTTGGACCATGGTCCTGGTACCGGATCAAGTAAATAAAAGATACAAAGGACGTTGTCACCTCCGCGTGAGAACAAAAGACCGAACCACGTTCGGCTGACGGTAGGAATCGACCGGCACCGACCAGCCGTCGGATATACTGGAAACCGGCAAAGTGTGCAGAAAGCACGACTCGTTCCTCATGTCGCGACAACCAGTTCTCAGGCATGACCCTCCCACACCTCGCACGGTCTCAGCCAACTGCAAACATCTATCCACAAATCACACCTTCGCGACGGACCTCAACATCACCAACAGCAGAAGCATGGCGGCCCCCACCGCTCAGACCATAGCTAAAGTTAGACGTCTAGTCTTAGTATTTAACTAGATGTTAGATGTAACTAGTTTTACACACTTCTCTATCAAGTACGTCAATCATCTTCTTCCATTGTTATGCCTGCCTCTTGCCTGCGGCTTTCGCCCTCCATTCTTACTGCTCGCCATAAGGCTGTGGCTCACTCTGCGATTCACACATCACTCTCAGCGTGCCCGCCGCTTAGCTCTGGTACAATCTCATCTCAGCTCGTGCCCATGAGCATCACTAAGGCACTACAGTTTCCTCTCCTTGTTGATCACCTTGTGCTCCTTCGCTGTCGCCCTTTCACTTTTGCATTGCCCTGCTGTGACGCCCCAGCACTTCAGCGCCCGTGCCATGGGCACTGCGCCCATCTTGCTTCAGCGTTTCGCTCTCCCTTATCGCAGTGGTCATGTGTTTCATCGACTGATTTGCTTTACCGCTACACTCTTGCCTGCACCTCAGCGCTGCGGCCTTTTGGCTCGCGCCTCGGTGCTGAGGCTCCTCTCTACCTCAGCGACATCTCGCGCCCATGACTACAGCACTGCGCCCACTCAAGTTCTCAGTCCTCACATCAGAACAGTGGTCAACCACCTGCTCCTTGCCTACCCTGGTCCTTGTCCTGTGATGTCAGCAAGCCGTCATGCCTGTGCAGCTTCGTCGACGCTTCCACAGCCTCCTCATTCTGTCCATCCGCATCTGTTACTCATCATTGCAGTTTCATGACATGGTATCAGAGCAAGGCAAAAGATTCTGAGAAAAATTGCCTCCTCCATCCACTGCCTACATCTTCTGCCGTCTGGAACACCGTCCACATCTGAAACCGCCTCACCAAAGCGCACCACAGCCGCGCCGCCCACCACCGAGAATCTTTTGTCTATATATTCCTCCGTCAACAACACTGGTCATTTCCGCAACAACATCAGCATCAATAGCAGCACTCCTCTACCGGCAAAGTATTCCTCATCTACCTTATCTATTGCAGCCGACATTTGAGCCTCTTTCCCAACCCTCTCACACCTTCACAGCCCCATGATGCTGCCCCTAATTTTTGGCCTTGGATGTCTCACGGGGACTGTCGTCAGCCGCCTCACTCAATCAGACCAACGATCCACCGTGCCTCCCTTCAACTCGTAGCAGACTCCACATGATTCCAAGAATTATCCTCTTCAGCCATCACCAGAACCCCTCTCTCCGGCAACATCTTCTCCATCAACTACACTGACGCCACTCAAACCAACCTACGGGAAATCAGTTATGCCACATCATCAGCTTCCCAACTGCTCCATACCACGCCATGCCTTGTAACAATTTCCGACAGGAGTACCTGTCGTCACTACTGAAAAAGCCAAGCACATCGAAGACGCCGCTTCCTCTTGCAATGCTCTCTCAACAACATTCAGCCTCACCAACGGCCCTCAGCCTGCTATGAACACTCACCATCACCACCTATTCCTCCAACCTCTCGACCCTTCGCACCGGACCCCTGCCTCATGCCAACTCCCTCTAATACCGTCTCATGCCCACAGGGTCCTGAGAACAAGGACGGGCCAGATCTTCCTCTGCTAGCTTCTATATCATCAAACCCTCTGTTCAACAAAGCAAAACTCGCCAATTTCATGAAGTCCTTCTACTGAATCACCGTCCCCTCCCCAAAGAACTCCCCAACCTCCACTCACCCAACGAAACTGCCTGTATCGGGCACCAACAGCACTAGTTCACCACAACCAAGAGCATTGCAAACTGGTTCTCGAGCAACTGCTTCCGGTTCAACCTCCACTCCAGTACAAAGTATCTCCACCTCTCCAGTTACCACACCAGACAGACCTCCACTCTTCAGCACTGCAGAAGTGTCTGCCTTCATGATGGACTTCTACGGCATCACCATCAGCAACAGCAGCAGCAATAACAGCAACAGCACCAGCAACAGCAGCAGCAACGGACCAGACTTGACTCCGGCAGAGACAGCGGCAAGCGAAGACCTCTCAGAAACGGATCAGGCTCCGCTCCTGAAGAAGAAGAACACATTCCTCACCAAGAGCCACTGCCCAGAAACCAACAACCAAAACCTCTGCCAGCTCTAGTCCCCACCTCCCGACCTCTCTTTCACCTACTACTGGAACTCAGATATCTCCCTACACCTCGCCCAGATCCTGCTCCTCTTACCCCAGAGAGACATCATCCAAAAGAAGCCCATCATCTGGACTGATGTCAAGTCTTGTGACCTTGAAGGGCGGGGGGTGTCAGAAATATATGTCAATGATCACAAGACACTCATCGGAGAAGGGCATCTCAGTATATTGTCCAACGAGCACCTCAGACCATGGTCCTGGTATCGGATCAATAAAAGATGCAAAGGACGGTGTCACCTCCGCATGAGAACAAAAGACATAACCACGTTTGGCTGACGGTAGGAATCCACCGGCACAGACCAGCTGCCGGAGATATTGGAAACCGACAACGTGGGCAGAAAGCGCGACTCGGTCCTCATGTCACAACAACCACTTCTCAGGCGTGACCCTCCCACACCTCGCACGGTATCAGCCAACGGCGAACCTCTCTCCGCAAATCACACCTACGTGCTGAGGAACTCTGCGACAGACCGCAACATCACCAACAGTAGAAGCATGGCGGCTCCCACCGCTCTGACCATAGCTAAAGTTTAACGTCTACTCCTAGCATTTAAGTACATGTTAGATGTAAATAGTTTTGCACACTTCTCTATCAATTACGTTAAGAATCTTCTTCCATTGGTCTGCCCACCTCTTGGCTGCGGCATTTGCCTTCCATTGTTACTGCCCGCCATAAGGCTGTGGCTCACTTTGCGATTCACCCACCACTCTCAGCGTGCCCGCTGCTTAGGTGTGGCACAATCTCATCTCAGCTCGTACCCGTGAGCATCACTCAAGCACTTCAGTTTCCTCTCCTCATTGACCAGCTTGCGCTTCTCCGCTGTCGCCTCGTCGCGCCTACATCGCCCTGCCGTGGCACCCTAGCACTTTAGCGCCCGTGCCATTGGCACCGCGCCCACCTTGCTTCGGCGTTCCGCTCTCCCTTATCGTAGTGCTCATGTATTTCATCAAATGATTCGCTTCACCGCTCCGCTCTCACCCGTACCTCCGCGCAACGGCCTTTCGGCTCGTGCCTCGGTGCTGAGGCTCATCTCTACCTCAGCTCCATCTCGTGCCCGTGCCTACAGCAATACGCCCACTCAAGTTCTCAAACCTCACATCAGAATAATGGTCAGCCATGTGCTCCTTGCCTATCGTGGTCCTTGTCCTGTGACGTCAGCAAGCCGTGAGGCCTTTGCAGCTTCGTCGACGTTTCCGCAGCCTCCTCGTTTTGTCCATCTCCATCTGTTAATCATCATTTTAGTTTCCTGACACAAGACAATTGGAGTTAAGCCAAGACAACTGGAGCAAGGCGAAGACAGCTGGAGCAAGCCCAATACAACTGGAGCAAGCCCAAGACAAACGAGGCAAGCCCAAGACAACTGGAGCAAGCCCAAGACAACTGGAGCAAGCCTAAGACAACTGGAGCAATGTCAAGACAACTAGAGCAAGCCCAGGATATTTGGAGCAATCACAAGACAACTGGAGCAAGGCCAAGACAACTGGAGCAAGGCCAAGACAACTGGAGCAAGGCCAGGACAACTAGATCAAGCCCAAGACAACTGGAGCATGCCCTAGACAACTAGAGCAAGGCCAAGACATCTGGAGCAAGCCCAAGACAGCTGGTGCAAGGCCTAGACAACTGGAGCAAGCCCAAGACAACTGGAGCAAGCCCAAGACAACTGGAGCAAGGCCAAGACAACTGGAGCAACCCCAAGACAATTGGACCAAGGCCAAGACAACTGGAGCAAGCCCAAGACAACTAGAGCAAGCCCAAGACAATTGGAGTAAGGGAAAGACAACTGGAGCAAGCCCAGAACATTTGGAGTAAGCCCAAGACAACTGGAGCAATTCCAATATAACTGGAGCAAGGCAAATACAACTGGAGCAAGGCGAAGACAATTGGAGCAAGCCAAATACAAGAATAGCACGGGAGCGCTGGAGCACTTTGCTGTTATGTTAGGAGTAGTCGAGCATGTGACTGAGATTGGATCCGAGGAGTATGGTCTTGAGATGTACACCATGTCCTCCTCTCCTCCTCTCTCCTCTCACATCTCTCTCTGCAGCTTTGACTCTCTGCACATCGCACTCATTCAACCTCCATCCTCATACTCTACTGCCCGTCACAGTCACTTCCTCTTCATTCATGATCAGTTATCACAGCACTGCACTGTTCTCTCTCTCCGCACACTTGGCGGAGTTGTCCCGGCGCTTAGGGACTGGCTCGGACAACAGACCAAGCACTTAGACAGACCTCCTCACCTCATCCTCTCCAACACTGCTCATGCATCCCTTCACACCTTCCTTACAGACTATTGCATGATCCACAAAACACTGCTCACCACAGCTCCCACCCACGGCAAACTCGTCATCAACCGTCTACTGAAAGAAGCAGACCGCTAGATGCAAACGCATCACATGACCTCACAGATTTGGACTGCCTGCCTCCGCAGAGTCGTCACCGCTCACAACCTGCGCAGACCCAAGTATGGATTGAGTCCAAGAACTACGTGGGTGTGTGATCGGAACTGATCTGCTTCCTACCACAAGCCTACACTGCCCTGCAACAACCCTACTGAGATCCCCGCTGCACCACTGAAAACCTCTGCCTTCACCTCTACTGCTGACCCTTCTGCCACTACACTCACTAACTCTACTTACAAACTGCTACATCACCCAGGTTTTCTCTCCTCCCTCTACAACCTGGTGCTGAGGCGTCCACCACCTCCAAAACCTCCCAAGCTCTCTCTGTGCTGTGCCTCCACAGAAGCAGGACTCCCCGGGCTACCATTGAAGGTTTGCACCCCTCTCCCGATCTAAGGGGGGTGTCAGATTTCATCTTGGAGATTGCTTCAAGGGGTGCAACCACCGAGACAAATAAAGAGTGACTGTGCAGGCTCATCTCCGGCGCCATACGACGAAAGACCAAACAGTCTCACGACCGACAATCGTGCAAACCTCGTCACCACCGAACTAACGGCTTCGTGCCCCATAGGTAAAGGCACACGCACCACCGAAGATCGCTCCTGCACACGTCACTCCTCTATGCGTACGGCTAGCAAAGTCGAGTCGTGGTCTCGAGGCGCTCCTCCTCTCTTGCCCGAGTCGCCACTTCACTCTTGTGCCCGCTCACCAAAGCGCGCTAGTCTAGGAGTAGCTATTTATGGTACTTGTATTCCTTTGAGTAGTTAATCCATTTGGATTCCTCATCAGGTTCGCCCTTTGGGCCGCCCCCATTTCCTTTGCCTTCTTGCTTGCTCAACGCCCGTGCTCTCGCACTGCGCCCAGTCTCCTCCTGCTAACTTCACTCATACATCAGCAAAGCCCGCACCTTCGAGGAAGCTTCTGTCCTTCTTTCCAAAAGTGCTGCGTCCACTCCGCTCAACAATTCCCCGGCGCCCGCACCTTCTGTGCTGCACCCACATCACATTCATCCGCATTCTTCTCGCTTCCGCGTTCATTCCGCTTTCCGCCGCCGACTCCATTCTGCTTCTCCTCGTGTTTCTGTCCTCACATTCAAACGCTCGTCCTCGTGACCGCGTCCACTCACTGGAAGCACAAGCAATATTCTGACTGTACAAAATGGTTGCAGAGTGGTGCAAACTGGTTACGGAGTGTCGGACCTGGTTGCGGAGTGGTACGAACTGGTTGCGGAGTGGTGCGAACTGGTTGCGGAGAGGTACGCACTGGTTGTACAGTGATGCGAACTGGGTGCGGAGTGGTGCGAACTGGTTGCGTAGTGGTGCAAACTGGTTGCGGAGTGGTGCAAACAGGTTGCGGAGTGGTGGGAACTGGCTGCAGAGTGGTACGAACTAGCTGCGGAGTGGTGCGAACTGGTTGCGGAGTGGTGCGAACTGGTTGCGGAGTGGTGCGAACTGGTTTTGGAGTGGTGCGAACTGGTTGGAGAGTGGTGCAAACTGGATGCAGAGTTGTGCGAGCTGGTTGAGGAGTGGTGCAAACTGGTTGCGGAGTGGTGCGAACTGGTTGCGGAGTGGTGCGAACTGGTTGCGGAGTGGTGCGAACTGGTTGTGGAGTGGTGCGAACTGGTTGCGGAGTGGTGTGAACTGGTTGCGGAGTGGTGCGAACTGGTTT